>JAVSCE010002874.1:0-126446 GCA_032199065.1 Smutsia gigantea
TCATCAACTTCTCAGATGCCTCTCCTCTCATGAACGGGCTCTGTCCTGTCAGCGTTGCATACCCGATATTACTGACACCTGGGAGGGACCACTAACTTCCTGTATTTGTGTGTAATCTCATTGTAGTAGCTTTGGTGAACAGGTTAATTTCTGCATGAGTGCCAGGGATATGTACATTAGGAAGGCAGAACTTTTAAAAAGAATTTTTTAAATGTGATCTCACTCCATCTTCCTGAAGAGCTGTTCCCTTCCCTAACTTTGCTTGTCAGCTGCACACTAAAAATGAAAACAGAAGACAGCCAATGGTTTAAATCTGAAAAGTAAACTAATCCCTACATATCATCCAATTACAATAAAATATTTTAAAATTGAAAGAGTCTGAAAAATCTTTGTTTCTCCTTGTGGTAGAGACCTCTAGCAATGCATCAAAAATCTTCCGTTTGAGTTCATAGCTACGCTATACTTCCCAACATCTCTGTTAGGTATGGTCATGAGCATAAGATTTCTCTAAGAGAACGTGAGCAGAAATGACGTCAGGCTTGACCCACAAAAATCTCTTCTGTTTCATCCTCTTCCCCTTCCAAGTAGAATGACCAACAACCCCAATTTTACAGGATTTTACAGTTTTAGCACTGAAACATCAGAAAACCCTTCAGTCCCCGCAGGCAAACTGAGATGGCTGTTCTTCCTGCCTCGGGTGATCTTGGATGAGAGATGTTGAAGATGGTAGAGCCACTTCCAATCTGGGCCCTTGAATGACCACACGGAGGAGAGCTACCCCAATAAAGTACACAGCAAGATTGTTACTTGAGCAAAAGAGAAACAAACTTCCATTCAGTTGTGCCATTATATGTTTTGATCTTTTTGTCTTACAGTGACTTGGCCTACTCAAACTCTAAAAGGAGAAAGCAGAGCTGTGTCTATGTAAATCTATAAAAAATAAGCTGTAGGAACTACAGAACAATAGATAAAGACAAGTAATGGGAGGAAAGAGAAAAGAGAGAGAAATGGAAAGGAGGAGAGAAACGGGGGAGAAGAAAAGAAAGGAAGGAAGGAAGGAAACAAGTGAAGAAGAGAGGGAGAGAAGGGCGGAGGAAGGAAGGAATCAGTCAGGTCAGGGTAACTAAAGAAGTCCTAATTGGGAGCTATTCAAATTACCCTTTTCATGAAAAAAAGCATGTGACAAGACGACATCAGACCACGAGTGCTGAGTCGTGGTGTGTTCCCATAACTGTATTATTGTTCACACACATGCTTAAGAGAATGCCATGATCAAAAGCAGAAAGCTACATGTATTTTCATGAGGTCTTAATAACCATTGAAGTTTACTGAGACAAGTACCATGTTTATGTGTCTCGGGGTCAAAACTTGTGAACTGATAGCTTGCAAGAATGTGTCATTTACCTACACAGTGTTATTAAACCTTCTAACTTTGAAAACCTTTATTCTAACAACTAAATTTAAGGCAGAACCTACCCTTCTCTGTTTCTTTCTCTCTCTCTCTCCCTTGCTCTCCCTCTATGTCTGTCTCTCTCTGTCTCTCACACACACACACACATACACACACACCCTACTACTATTACATTGTCCTTGGTCCAATATTATCTAACTTTTCTGAACATGTGTTTTAAAGCAAGAGTTTTAAAATCTTTCATTTATCAATGAAACTTTTTTTCAATGAAATCTTGCTCACTGCATATGCCTAATATACAAGCAGATGAAAGAGTTGCTACTGTTTGAGGTGCAGTGGGGGGGTGCAAGTTCAGGAGTTCTCTTGGTCCTCTTAGTCTCCTAGGTCTATCTCCAGAAGCCTCAGGCTATTCAGAACACTGGGAAAATCCTTGACCTGGATCACATCACCCTTCAGCCAAAGAAGTTCCATGACTTTTTGGTGCTGTGCCAAAGGTCCAAACAGCATATCCAAGTATTCTAAAAGCCTCCAAGATTTGGCCGAGTCACTTTAGCTTTATTAAATAATCAGCTCCTTAGCCAAATGAGATTATGTCTTTTTCTCTAAACATACCAAGCGTCATCCCCCCAGCTTCATACATTTCTCCCGATGTTCTCTTTGATCCTCTGCACACTCTTGCCTACTGACGTCCTAACAACTGAACTGCCCTCTCCTCCCAGAAGCCCTGCTCTCTCTCCAGCTGGGAATGTTCTTTGTTTCCCTTCTGTCACTCCACAGCAGCTTTCATGGGACTTTCACATTCTTGTGAGTACTATAGTTATTTGTAAAGTCATACCATCTTTTCCCCTCAGCAAGACACAGAGCACTTTGGGGGACAGTGGCAGAGATGGATAGCTATCCAACAAAATCTAGTGTTCACTTCCCCTATAGTTAGTAAACAGAAACTGGGTACCCAAAGAGGCTAGATTCCCAGCCTTCCCAGCAGTATGAATCTATGTGACTACGTTTTTGCCAATGGATAGTTGAGTTCAGATGATCGTGCAACTTCTAATTCTGATTAAAATTTGAGGTCTATGCTTGTCCACTTTCTCTCCACATGAGCTGGACCCTGGATTTGATGGTAGCCAGGCTGCGACCATGTGAATGGTGCCACTACTCTCAGTGATGGCAGAACAAAATGATGGAAAAGGCCTGGGTCCCTGAATGACTTCATGAGCACAGCTTCCTTGCCAGCCTAGACCATTCATCTCAGAATTATTTGTGAGAAAAGAAAAAGCATCTGTTTTCTTTCTGCCACAGTACTGGAGGGCTTCCCTGTTAGAGCTACTTAGCCTTGCCAATAGCAGACAGATCATGGCTTATGTTTTTGGGAATTACCCCCACATCTACCATTATGGTCTATACAATAAAGTTGCTCAAATGTGTCTTTTGAATTGAATTATTGCTCTAGCAATTTTATATTAAACCTAGTGTATCATATGAAAGTGTTATTTCCAATCCTTTTAATCGATATCATTCATCAATAAACCTCCTACATTATCGGTTGATGGTTTTGTTCTCATGTACATTCCTTAAGGCCTAAGAATGAATGACTGATCTGATACATGAATTCATATCACGCAAGAAGACTGGGATAAAGATGATATCATATATAATGCTTTCAGGTTTCTTTTAATATACATAATTACCTCTAGGCCCTGTGTCCAGTGCCTCACTCAGACTGGTTTTTATGCTCACATCGTTTCGCTTCTCTGTGAACCAGAGAATGTCAGCACAAACGGAATACGCTCTAGGAGTTACTGGTCAGGCTAATCAAATGCTGATGCGAATAATACCCTTCTTACACATGGCCCATGATGCTAACAGAGGATATAAGAAAGAAAAATAATCATAAGTAGAGGAACACTAAAACAATTATTAAGAAGTGGCTGAAGGGGACTTCCGGGAAGATAGCGGTATGAGCAGGGTGGCAGAAATCTCCTCCCAACACTATATTTATCTACGAAAACACAGAAAATACATCTATTCCTAAAAGAGAGACGAGAATACACAGAAAAGCGCACAGCGTGCAGCTACACCCGAGAGGACTCGGCACCCCAAGAGGCGGGTAAGATACGGAGCCGCGACCCGGCGGACCCGAGCCCTCCCCCACCCCAGCGCACCGGCGGGAGGAGAGGATTCAGAGCCGGGAGGGAGTGGAAGTACACCCCGCGAAGTAGCCAGCCCCGGGGATCTGCGCGGGGAGCGCTGACCCACATTGCGCAGTGCAGCGGAGATTGGAGAGACAGAGGGGCAGGATCTGAGCGGGGAACGCGCCAGGGTGCTTGCAGCCGGCTCCCGGGAAAGGAAAAAAAAAAGCGCGCGCTTTCTTCAGCGGTCTTAAAGAGACAGGAGCCCAGCGGAGGAGCCGGATCACCCCAGCACACTCAGCCTAGCAGGCTGGGAGTCCTGGGGAGTTTCAGACGCCTTAGCTGGCGACTGAGGAAGCGTAACCATACTTAACACTTCTCACTGAGATCAACAGCCTCCTATTCGTTCCCACCCCTGCCAGAGCGATAAAGGGCCCTGCGGAGCGGCACAGTCACAGCTGTGGAATAGTGGGGCAATAGCGCCACCTACAGCATTCCCACAGAATCTACGTCCGGTGGGCATTTTTTTTTTGTTTTTTTGTTTTTTTGTTTTTGCTTTTTCTTTTCTTTCTTTTTTCTTTTTTTCTTTCTTTCTTTTTTTCTTTTTTCTCTTTTTTTCTCTTTTTTTTTTCTTCTCTTTTTAAAGTCTTAAAGAGCCCAGCTGACATACGTGGCAACTATCAGTGACCAAATTATACAGCCATGAAAAGACAGAGGAATATGGTTCAGACCAAAATCAACCAGACAACCCCAGAGAGGGAGTCTGAAGGGATGGAAATGCACAGTCTTCCTGAAAAAGAATTCAGAATAAAAGTCATAACCATGCTGATGGACCTACAGAGAAATGTGCAAGAGCTGAGGGAGGAAGTGAGGGAACTGAGGAAAGACAATACAGAAATCAGACAAGCGATCGACGGGCTTAACAGCAGAATGGATGAGATGCGAGAGACTGTTAATGGAATAGAAAACAGAGAACAGGAGTACAGAGCAGCTGAGGCAGAGAGAGATAAAAGGATTTCTAGGAATGAAAGAATATTAAGAGAACTGTGTGACCAATCCAAACGGAACAATATTCGCATTATAGGAGTACCAGAGGAAGAAGAGAGAGAAAAAGGGATAGAAAGTGTCTTTGAAGAAATAATTGCTGAAAACTTTCCCTCGCTGGGGAAGGAAGTAGTCTCGCAGTCCACCGAAGCTCATAGATCTCCCAACACAAGGGACCCAAGGAAGACAACACCAAGACACATAATAATTAAGATGGCAAAGATCAAAGATAAAGACAGGGTATTAAAGGCAGCTAGAGAGAGAAAAAAGATCACCTACAAAGAAAAACCCATCAGACTATCATCAGACTTCTCAACAGAAACCTTACAGGCCAGAAGAGAATGGCATGATATATTTAACGTTATGAAACAGAAGGGCCTCGAACCAAGAATATTGTATCCAGCACGATTATCATTTAAATATGATGGAGGGATTAAACAATTTCCAGATAAACGAAAGTTGAGAGAGTTTGCCTCTCATAAACCACCACTACAGGATATCTTAAATGGACTGCTCTAGATGGAAGCACACCTAAGGCTAAAAAGATGTCACCAGAGAAAAAAATCATAGCAAAGAAAGCAGACCATCCAAATACTAACTAAAGGCAAAGAATAAAACACCTATTATAGAAAGAATGGAGGAGGAGGAATAAGAAGGGAGAGAAAGAAAGAAACATCAGACTGTGTTTACAATAACTTAACAAGAAAGTTAAGTTAGATTGTTAGATAGTAAAGAAGCAACCCTTGAACCCTTGGTAACCACGAATCTAAAGCCAGCAATGGCAATAACTACATACCTATCAATAATCACCCTAAATGTAAATGGACTGAATGCACCAATCAAAAGACACAGAGTAACAGAATGGATAAAAAAGCAAGACCCATCTATATGCTGCCTACAAGAAACTCACCTCAAATCCAAAGATATACACAGACTAAAAGTGAAGGGATGGAAAAAGATATTTCATGCAAACAACAAAGAGAAAAAGCAGGTGTTGCAGTACTTGTATCAGACAAAATAGACTTCAAAACGAAGAAAGTAGCAAAAGATAAAGAAGGACATTACATAATGATAAAGGGGTCAGTCCAACAAGAAGATATAACCATTATAAATATATATGCACCCAACACAGGAGCGCCAGCATATGTGAGACAAATACTAACAGAATTAAAGGAGGAAATAGACAGCAATGCATTCATTTTAGGAGACTTCAACACACCACTCACTCCAGAGGACAGATCAACCAGACAGAAAATAAGTAAAGACACAGAGGCACTGAACAACACACTAGAACAGATGGACCTAACAGACATCTACAGAACTCTACACCAAAAGCAACAGGATACACATTCTTCTCAAGTGCACATGGAACATTTTCCAGAATAGACCACATACTAGGCCACAAAAAGAACCTCAGTAATTTCAAAAATATTGAAATCCTACCAACCAACTTCTCAGATCACCAAGGTATAAAACTAGAAATAAATTTTAGAAAGAAATCAAGAAAGCTCACAAATACATGGAGACTTAACAACACTCTCCTAATTAATCAATGGGTTAACGACCAAATCAAAACAGAAATCAAAGAATATATGGAGACTAATGACAACAACAACACAAAGCCACAACTTCTGTGGGACGCAGCAAAGGCAGTTCTAAGAGGAAAGTATATTGCAATCCAGGCCTATTTAAAGAAGGAAGAACATTCCCAAATGAATAGTCTAAAGACACAATTACTGAAATTGGAAAAAGAAGAACAAATGAGGCCCAAAGTCACCAGAAGGAGGGACATAATAAAGATTAGAGAAGAAATAAATAAAATTGAGAAGAATAAAACAATAGAAAAAATCAATGAAACCAAGAGCTGGTTCTTTGAAAAAATAAACAAAATAGATAAACCCCTAGCCAGACTCATTAAGAGAAAAAGAGAATCTACACACATAAACACAATCAGAAATGAGAAAGGAAAAATCACGACGGACCCCACAGAAATACAAAGAATCATAAGAGAATATTATGAGAATCTATATGCTAACAAGCTGGAAAACATAGAAGAAATGGACAACTTCTTAGAAAAATACAACCTTCCAAGACTGACCAAGCAAGAAACAGAAAAACTATACAGACCAATCACCAGTGACGAAATCGAATTGGTAATCAAAAAACTACCCAAGAACAAAACCCCTGGGCCTGATGGATTCACCTCTGAATTCTACCAGACATATAGAGAAGAAATAACACCGATTCTCCTTAAAGTTTTCCAAAAAATAGAAGAGGAGGGAATACTTCCAAACTCATTCTATGAAGCCAGCATCACTCTAATACCAAAACCGGGCAAAGACCTCACCAAAAAAGAAAATTACAGACCAATATCCCTGATGAACGTAGATGCAAAAATACTCAACAAAATATTAGCAAACCGAATTCAAAAATACATCAAGAGGATCATACACCATGATCAAGTGGGATTCATCCCAGGGATGCAAGGATGGTACAACATTCGAAAATCCATCAACATCATCCACCACATCAACAAAAAGAAGAACAAAAACCACATGATCATCTCCATAGATGCTGAAAAAGCATTTGACAAAATTCAGCATCCATTCCTGATTAAAACTCTCAACAAAATGGGTATAGAGGGCAAGTACCTCAACATCATAAAGGCTATATATGACAAACCCACAGCTAACATCATACTTAACGGCGAGACGCTGAAAGCTTTTCATCTAAGATCGGGAACAAGACAGGGATGCCCACTCTCTCCACTGTTATTCAACATAGTACTGGAGGTCCTAGCCACAGCAATCAGACAAAACAAAGACATACAAGGCATCCAGATTGGTAAAGAAGAAGTCAAATTGTCACTATTTGCAGATGACATGATACTGTACATAAAAAACCCTAAAGACTCCATTCCAAAACTACTAGAACTAATATCTGAATTCAGCAAAGTTGCAGGATACAAAATTAACACACAGAAATCTGTTGCTTTCCTATACACTAATGATGAACTAACAGAAAGAGAAATCAGAAAAACAATTCCATTCACAATTGCATCAAAAAGAATAAAATACCTAGGAATAAACCTAACGAAGGAAGTGAAAGACCTGTACTCTGAAAACTACAAGACACTCCTAAGAGAAATTAAAGAGGACACTAACAAATGGAAATGCATCCCATGCTCTTGGCTAGGAAGAATAAATATTGTCAAAATGGCTATACTACCTAAAGCAATCTACAGATTCAATGCAATCCCTATCAAACTACCAACAGCTTTCTTCAATGAACTGGAACAAATAATTCTAAAATTCATATGGAACCACAAA
The DNA here is from genome assembly GCA_032199065.1 of Smutsia gigantea. Classification (NCBI taxonomy): domain Eukaryota; kingdom Metazoa; phylum Chordata; class Mammalia; order Pholidota; family Manidae; genus Smutsia; species Smutsia gigantea. Next base: position 7,914 of record JAVSCE010002874.1, read on the forward strand.
AGACCCCGAATAGCCAAAGCAATCCTGAGAAGGAGGAATAAAACAGGGGGAATTACACTCCCTGACTTCAAGCTCTACTACAAAGCCACAGTAATCAAGACAATTTGGTATTGGCACAAAAACAGACCCACAGACCAGTGGAACAGAATAGAAAATCCAAACATTAACCCAAACATATACAGTCAATTAATATTTGATAAAAGTGCCTTGGATATACAATGGGGAGATGACAGCCTCTTCAGCAGCTGGTGTTGGAAAAACTGGACAGCTACATGTAAGAGAATGAAACTGGACTACTGTCTAGCCCCATACACAAAGGTAAACTCAAGGTGGATCAAAGACCTGAATGTAAGTCATGAAACCATAAAACTCTTAAAAAAAAACATAGGCAAAAATCTCTTGGACATAAACATGAGCAACTTCTTCATGAACATATCTCCCCGGGCAAGGGAAACAAAAGCAAAAATGAACAAGTGGGACTATATCAAGCTGAAAAGCTTCTGTACAGCAAAGGACACCATCAGTAGAACAAAAAGACATCCTACAGTATGGGAGAATATATTCATAAAAAACGTATCTGATAAAGGGTTGACATCCAAAATATATAAAGAACTCATGCACCTTAACAAACAGAAAGCAAATAATCCAATTAAGAAATGGGCAGAGGACATGAATAGACACTTCTCCAAAGAAGAAATTCAGATGGCCAACAGGCACATGAAAAGATGCTCCACATCGCTAATCATCAGAGAAATGCAGATTAAAACCACAATGAGATATCACCTCACACCAGTGAGGATGGCCAACATCCAAAACACAAACAACAACAAATGTTGGCGAGGATGTGGAGAAAAGGGAACCCTCCTACACTGCTGGTGGGACTGCAAATTAGTTCAACCATTGTGGAAAGCAGTATGGAGGTTCCTCAAAAAACTCAAAATAGAAATACCATTTGACCCAGGAATTCCACTCCTAGGAATTTACCCTAAGAATGCAGCAGCCCAATTTGAAAAGGACAGATGCACCCCTATGTTTATTGCAGCACTATTTACAATAGCCAAGAAATGGAAGCAACCTAAGTGTCCATCAGTAGATGAATGGATAAAGAAGATGTGGTACATATACACAATGGAATATTATTCAGCCATAAGAAGAAAACAAATCCTACCATTTGCAACAACATGGATGGAGCTAGAGGGTATTATGCTCAGTGAAATAAGCCAAGCCGAAAAAGACAAGTATCAAATGATTTCACTCATATGTGGAGTATAAGAACAAAGAAAAAATACTGAAGGAACAAAACAGCAGCAGACTCACAGAACCCAAGAACGGACTAATAGTTACCAAAGGGAAAGGGACTGGGGAAAATGGGCGGGAAGGGAGGGATAAGAGGGAAAAAGGGGCATTACGATTAGCAGATGTAATGTTGGGGGGGCACGGGGAGGGCAGTACAACTCAGAGAAGACAAGTAGTGATTCTATAGCATCTCACTACGCTGATGGACAGTGACTGTAATGGGGTTGGTGGGGGGGACCTGATGAAGGGGTAGTTTAATAATCGTAATATTGCACATGTAATTGTAAATTAATGATAATAAAATAAATTATATTAAAAAAATTTAAAAAAAATTAAAAAAAAAAGAAGTACAAACTTACAGTTATTAAAGAAGTACTTCACCGAGATGAAAAATATTGCATATGGGATATAGTAAACAATATTGTAATAACTTTGCATGGTGGCAAATGGCAACTACACTGACCATGGTGAGCATTTTGTAATGTATATAAATGCCAAATAGCTATGTTGTGCACTTGACACTAATATTATATGTGAACTATATTTCAATAATAAATAAATAATTGTCATTGTTAAGTGCTTATTATATTCTAGCCTGCAAAAAAGGAGAGTTCAGAAGTTATGACCAGCCTAGGGTCTAGGTCATTGGCAAGGACTTCCCTGAAGAATGGAGACAGAAAGGATGATGGGTCTAGCAAGGGGACGGGCTAGGGCTGCTTCCTGTAGGTGAGAGGCTGCTGTGAAGGCCTGTGGTTCAGATAGAACACGTAGCTCTTAGGAACTAATGCATGCCACGCAGTTGGCACATGGAGAAGGAGGAAGAATTACATCAGCTGCCAGTGTTTCCTAAGCACATGCCTCACTTCTCACACTGTGGGAGGTACTTTCTTATTTCATTCAAGCCCCCAAAAGTTCTCCGGAGTCAGTATTATTACTCCACTTCACAGTTCGGGGCTGAGGCTTAAAGTTAAAATATCTTGCCTATGGTTACAGAGCTAGTGAGAGAGAAAACCTGGATTTGAACGCAACCAGGTTGCCTCCAGAGCCAGTATGCTAAGCTTCCACACAATACTACCTGCTGACTGCACACTAGCTGACTCAGCTTCTCCAAAGCACTGCCATTCCTTGATTTTCCTTGGCTGCAGCTGGGATGACAGGCCAATTAAGCAGTACAATACTTGCTCTGCAATCCTGGTTAGGGAGCCTGATGTTAAAGTAAAGAAGACACTTGAAAGCATAGCCAAAACTATTAAAATTTTACAAGCCAATTTTACCCAAGATTCTGCACTGAGGATGAATGCCAAAGGACTTGTTTTGAAATCCAGTCTTTGAGAACTTCCATATAATTTCTTTCTCCTTAACACAGAGTTGACAAAGGTAAAAATAACAGTGTTTTGTTTTTACTGGGAAAAGAGGATAGCTTTATTTGGGACAATGATTGAAAAATAGCCATTTGGCCAGGTTTTGTCCCCACAATATGATTTGATGCTGGAAGGGCAAAAAGTCACTCTTCACTGTGTTTATAAGAGGCTTCCTTGACGTTGTGTAACTTCTCATGGCTCCATGTGTATGCCTCATAATAGAATAAACATCTAATAATTAAAAATATCACTCCCCCATTGTTAATGCTCAGGAGTTCTTACTCCACACCTCCAACCCTACTGTTAGTGAACAAAGGACGAAAAAGGTAATGCAAGGTGAGAATTATGCCCGACCCCATTCCAACTTCAACAGATGGAATAAATGACCCAAACACTTTAATTCCAGTGCATACTTTGAAAGAAAGCCCTCTTGCGAATGTTTGAGTTTATTATCTTACCACTGGAAAGTTGAAAAAAAAACAGAAACAAAAATAAAGGCAATGTTTACCCACAATGGCTGAGGATGGGATCTACATTTTGGATGGAAATTGTCATTCTTTTGGCCTTTTCCTAAGAGGCATTTTAGAATGGAGTACTAACAGCTGAGAATCTCTATCATATTCTCTTAAACAAAACATTCACTGGGAAAGAGAAAGTTAGAAGATTGAAAATCTAAGTGGTTTTTTGTTTTTCAAATGTGACCATTTTGCTGGTTTTGATACTCTGCAAAGAGATGACTGGTGCATTTCAAAGATTTCACTCCATTCTTTCTGGTTCTCATTTCTCTGTGTTTGTATCATGACTAAAAGTGACTCAAGTATATGTTCTATTAGGAGCGGGAAGATGATTTAGGATGATCAGCCATCCCTGTTTGCCCAACTATTCCTGCATCCCAGAAAACTGAGGATTTCCTTTCAGTTTTAAAATTAGAACAGGCCCAGGACAATCAGAAGAGCTGGTCATCCTAGCATGGTAATTTTTTGGCCTAGTTAAAGGTCTTGGCTTAAACAAATCAGTGAGGGCCCCTATCCCTACTGAGTCATAATCCTCGGCAAGCCCTGGCATCAACTGTTGTTTAAAAGCTTCCCAGGTCATTTTGATAACCAGCCAAGTTTGGGAGTTTCTGAGATGGTGCAGGTAGTTCCTTAATAGAATTGTTTCTATTGCTCTCAAATGGAAAATGCAATGACTATAATAGTTTCTTTTTCCAATTTTTATAAGGTCTTCAAAGTTGACCTGTATTTAAAAATAAAAACAAATGGCCTCTTTGAGAAGAGAACTTGCTACAGTCTTAAAATTTCATAGGATGCATATTCTTTTGAAATTTTCCTTTTGTCCAAGACCTCGAGGATAGAAATATCAGCTACCTATGTGGCTTTGAGAAATCTGAGGGCTACATTCCAACTGAATGATCTTCCATTCCCTCCACCCTCCCATCCCCTGCAGAGGAAGACATGGCAAATGGGACCCTGAACAACTTCTGCTGCTCTAGGATCCTCAAATATAATGCTGCCTTCTCTTGCTTTTTACCTTAGGTTCCTAATTCTTCTTAAAATTAAAGCTTACAGCTTTCCATTATAACATAATTTATGTTTATTATAAAACATTTGACAAATATAGAAAAGTAAAAGGGGAAAAACCCAAATTCCTTCTCTCCAATAAATCTTAATGTTCTTTTATACTATTTCTTTTCTGCATTATTCCTATGTATTGCCTTTAAAAAATATATTGATAACTGTGGTCTGGTATACATGCAGCATTATATATTGCTTTCCATGTAATATAAACGTGCTCCTACTTCATACTTACCATAAAATAATGTTTTTAATGGCTAAGAGGATGGGCATAATTCTCTTTATCAGGATCTTGACTAACTTTCAGGAGCAATGACCTTAAAAATAGTCTGTCAAATGCTGGAAGTTCATTATGAAGCAGATATCCCAAAATAATCCAGAGAAGAATCACTATCCTGAAAGCTCACCTACAGCTAAGTCTTTCCATTAGGTTAAGGAATATGTGCTTTCTTAGAAATATTTCTTTATTTTGGTATTTTGTTGGGGCTGTTTTTAATTTAGATAATGGAATAGCTTCAGATAAAATTTTAAAAAGAAAAAAAATCACCTGAAATTCCATGGCTCTAATATAGCCACTCAAAGATGTATAGGATATAGATTTTTGTAGAGCGATAATCATACAATGCATGCAATTTTGTGTTCCTTTTTCCCCCTTAGTATTACATTGTAGCCCCCTTGCCATGTTACTATGTAGTCCTTATAATTATCCCTTTGAATGATTGCATAATCGTCCACAAATTATTGCTTGTGGCAACACAGTTCCTTTGGGTTAAGAACAGGTAACTATTATGTGAAATAACTGAGGAAGAAAAAATTATTTAAGCACATTCCAAAGCAGTGATTTTCAGACTGTGATCATTACCATACCTTAAAGATTACCATGGCACAGGAGATGAAGAGAAATCTGGGATGATCCAATCTTCCATCAGAACAACGCTTCTTTAAGTTTTCTTTTGAAAATATGCTCTTAAAGAAAAAAAAGAAAAGAAGTATAACAAACTGATGCAACCTTTATGGTAGAGTCTGTCATTTACTAGCTGTGTGGCCTTGGGCAAGTTATACAAATGCCGGAGTTTGTCTGTAAAATAAGGATAGCAATTTAACCAAACTCATTGGATTGGGGTAAAGATTAAATAAATATATGCAATATATACATAGATGGCTTAGAACAATGCTTGGCACCTAACTGTTGTATAAATATAACTGTTAAATAAAACAAAATACTGGAAAAAACAGCATCAGACCAACAAACCCGGAGCACAGTCATGAGAGCTTTAAAGGCAGAAATGGAGCAGGGAGTGAGAGACCTGCGGATCGCCCCAAACCAGAAGGCTTTCACACAGGCTTGGGGTAAGATTGCCAAATTGTGTAACTCCGATACATCGTACCTGTGTGACTAGGCAATTGATTTAACTTGCCTTCTCAATTTTCTCATCCAAAGTGTGGTGATACTAAGTAGGTCATAAGGTTCTTGTGAGCCATAAATGAAGTAGGCCCTATTTTAGCCCAGCACATGACCCATCTTAAGTCTTCCCTGGTAGACAGTTAGAATCACCCCAGGTACAGTGTATCATGGATCACTTACTGAAAGCTTTTTTTTGGCATGCCCACAACTTATTTTATTTTATTTATTTTTTATTTTTTTATTTTTTGGTTTTCTCACCGATGTTTATTTTGACAATGATGTAGAGCATGCATCATCCTAACTAGAGAATATTTTCAAGCATTTGTTTCTTCTTTGGGCATCTTACTTTTTTTTTTAAGTTTATTTTGATACCATTAATCTACAATTAAATGAGTAATATTATGGTGATTACACTACCCCCTTCATCAGGTCCCCCCCCTCAACCCCATATTTTATTTTTTAATGTGCCAAATATTCTGCATGTGGTGTCCAGATGGTCAGGATGGAAAAGAACTTTGGTTTCAATTTGCAAATAGACAATAGAAGAAGGAAACCTAATTGATATCTCTCCAGAAGTTAATATGCCTCTTTTGCATACTTGCAGACAGTGGAGTTTGGGGAAGCACGGAAATAGCATGTGTGAGGCGATCCCATTCTAGTCCCAGTTTTGTCCTAAACTTGCCACCTGATCTTATAAGTCAGTTTTCTGCTTCACTCTTAAGTTGTCTCCTGTCTGAAATGGGGTGGTTGAACAAAAGACAACCTCAAAGATCTTATCTATGTTTTTCTTGTGGAGTGAAGAGTCTGTGCTATTTTTAGGATCCATAGGGGCTCCAAGGTTTTGTGGACAAGAAGGTGTCACATGTTACAGAACAGCAAGCAGCTTAGGTGAAGACTGCCGTTTGCAAATCATTTATATTGGCCCTATCTTTTCTCTGTGTGGGAGGAAATTATCACACAAAATAACCAAAATTTGGTGGCTAAATTCCTGGAGAATATGAACAGCCGTTGTGCCTGTTTTTTAAAAATATTTTATCCACATATTTGTAGCTGGAACCCGTGTATTTAGTTTAAACACTCCCTTGTCTGTAAAATCAAATGAATTACCACCCTGCCTTAACATTGTCTCTGGCTCTAAGCAGAGGGGAAAAACAGTTTTGGTCAGCAATGCCATTGAATTAGAGAATGTTTGCCTTATTTAGTCATGGTCTGGCCCAGTCATTTCAACTGATATTGTTTGGAATGAAAACTTGACCAGATGTTCACTTAAATGAACTAGAGAGATTAATTATCAGTCCTACCACATTATCTTGAAGGGTCGATACAATCATCTCCAAGGAATTTCCTGGAACTGGACACAAAGGTTGCCAATTATAATTACAGCTAACACTTTATTAAATACACACGATGTACTTACTAGGGGCCATTCTAAGCACTTCACATGTATTAATTCATGAAATCACACAATACTCCTTGGAGGAAGGTACTATTATTCTTATTTCATGAATAAAGTCATGAGCCTTAAAGGGATTAGGGTTGCTTGTTAAGGTCACTCAGCTACTAAATTAGGCAGGTTTTAATCTAGGAACTTTGACTCCTAGGCCTGTTTTTACAACTATGCTATGTCCATTTACCCATACAATTCCCTGTTTTTGACCCAAGGTGCCATTAAAACTTGAATATATTAGCCTTATCATTAATTTATAAGTGAGTGAAGAGGTATTTGAACTACCACGAGTAGGAAGAAATGTAGTGGCTGACCTAAGGGAAAGGAGAATGCTAAATTTTGGAGAAAACATTTACACACCTGATTAGAAATGTCTTAGGTTACCAAAACAACATATCCACTGTTTATTCGTCTTTTAAAATAATTTGAGGAATGTGAGAGAAACTGAAGTTAGACCTCTACTCCTTGTTTGCATAAGATACCTGGAATGTTTTGTTATGATCAAAGCCAAGGGATAATGCTGGTTGATGCTTCTTGGTTAACCTTAAGAAGAAGCAAAAAGAACTGTTGGATTTTCTTCATTTACAAGGAATCCCAAGTATTTCTTTGTTGTTGGGGTTTGTTGGAATTACAATACTGGTTGACATTGACATTCTTCTAAAATTAATGTCTGAGAGCTCCCTTATCTCTTGTTAGCATATATTCACCACCAACACAAAGAAAGCATAACACTTAGGCTGTGCACTTAGGTTTTGAAATAACAGAGTGGTTTGAAAAAGATACTCGTTTGGGACAGGGAGGGTTGTGGACAGATTCTTTCAAATCTGAGACTGAGAACTCATATTTGAATAGCACAATTTTATCTCAGACTCAATCTCCCATTTTTTTCTCCTAAAGACTGTGTTAAAGATATTTTTACTGTAACATATTTTTTCATTCCTCTCTCAAGAAGGTTTTCAGTCCATTTGCATGCAACACAGGCTTTCATGTATATAATTAGGATCCCAGAAACTTGCAGCAGTTGGCTGTAACATCCACACATACGCAATGTTGTCAGTTCAAGCCGTGTGATATTCACACGTGAGTGAAAAGTTTCAATGATGGGATAAGAAAAATTTTATGTCTGTCTCCTCAAGAGGATAGAGATTTTGCCCATATTTTTATTACTATAACCCAGTGCCTTAAATAGTGCCAAATATATGTGTAGAGACCCAATAAATGTTTGTTGGATTTATTAAATGAATGAATGAATTCACACAGGATAGCATAGACAGAAATGACCACTTTTGCAGTGAGGTCACTTTGCATGCCTTTTATATTTATCTTCTACAAGTACATTATGGCTTCTCGTCATTCTCAAAAAATAATTCACAATGTTTACCTTAGTAGCTTCTTAAAATGAAGTATCACCTACAAGCAGAAAATGCACCCATTTTATGCTTCACACTTTATATAAACCACAAGGAGGGACACAGTCACACACAACCACTGATATCTTTGTGTGGACTTAGAAGTTTATTGGGACCTAATGTGAGTTTCTTACATATCTTCGATTCTCAGAAGTCACCCAGTTGCTTTGAGGTTAGAGTTACATTTCCCAGAGAAGTCAATCTCCCTCCCCTGGTCTCTATTCTGCTGTGTTCTTCAGTAGCCGTGAAATATCTCTCTGGGCTGATTTTAGCCTGTGATACAATGTGTGTATCCCAAATCCAAGTCAGCTCTGTGTATGTCTGAATTCTCCATGTCAACATACAAAATAACAGAAACATCATATTTTCTAATTAAGTTAACATATGGCCCAACAGAGAAGGAAACTGTGGTTTGGGCAAGGGCTGTAAACAGTTTCTCACAGACCTGGTTGATATAATCTCTTAATTTTACATTCATTGTCTTGCTTTTTCCTTCAGAAGAAACCTGATTCTGGGCAAAAGGCCTTAGAGATTTTCAGATGAAAATGGTGCCCTGAATAGGAAAGTTTGTCTGACCTGAGATCAGAAAATAAACATCTGGACTAGACAGATGAGGAGAACACATGGAATGTAGATGATAAGATGGAAAATAGTCATTATGTTTCTTCCTGAATCTCTTTTTTGTTCCCATAGAGTTAACCACAGATGGATGCCTGAGAGTCCATTGTGTTTGATTTCTCTCATATGCTCCTGTCCATCGCCCCATCTCTGCTCCACCAAGCTTCAGGGTCAAGGCCATGTCAGGGGACCATCATTTCTGCTCTCTCCTGGCGAAATGATGCTAACTCTTCATAGACCGTCACAAGAGTAGACTTAGGATACACCTCATACAAGGTAAACATACCATTCCCTGACTGATATTGAGATTCCCTCTGGCCGGGGCGCATGCTCTGAGAGATTTGCAAGAATCTCTGAGAGCAGAGAGAAATATTACTAATAATTTTTTTAAATAGTAAGTTCAAAGCTTTTAACTAATGGTAAGCAGGAAAAAGAATAAATGGATATGAGGGTTTAGTGGTGTATTTTGCCATTAAGTAGACAAAAGGCACTTATTTCTTGGTGATATAGTAAAGCTGTTCAGGTGTAAAGAGGAGTTAGATCTAACAAGGTAGGCACATGTATATAATATATACACATAATTTGTTGAATCAATGAGTGAACCAATACTTTTTATTCAAATCCCAATTTAGCAGATGTTTGATTGGTGTTCAGTTTTTTAATCTCTTCTAGCTTCAACTTTGTTCAGCTACAAAATGATAATAGGTGGGATTATATAAAATAATGTTCATAGGACTGTTAGCACAGCACAAGCATAGAGTACTTGCTCAATAAATAGGATCTGTGTTTACTATTCTACTTGGCAGTGTCACAGGTTTGAACAAATTGCTGAAAGATGTGAAGGGAGAATCCATACAGAATAAGACACCTGGGGGGACTAGTGAGGTGGGTGATGGCTTCCCAGTGGCCCCGTTTCTGCTCTGACTTGCTCTTTTCTATTTGTAGGTCTGCTACGAGCATCGGGAAACTTTCCTGCTGAATATATGAATAGTTCTACCCTGTACATAGAACTATATAATTATTTATCTAGGGGGTTAATATCATGTTCCTATTATGCTGTGACAACTCTTGTGATTGTATAGAGATTCCTGAAGACAATTCTGCACCATAATTTCACATTCATATACTTGAGGTATCAGGGGTCCACATAAGATTTATTGTTGCTACCCTAAAAATCTTAGACATTGGTAAGTCATAAAAATATTTCATCCTTCATTTATTCATATATCTCCTAGGTACTGAAAATATAACAAATGAATCAACAGAGATTTAATTCCTGCCCTAATGAAGCTTATAGACTTGTGGATGAGACACAAATTAAAAAATCAAAGACACAATATATAACTGTAAGCGTAAACAGCAATGAAGTTAAGATTTTTTTGCTGCTGCTGTGTTTTCTGATTATTAAATTTCTGATTAAATATTTTGGGAGAAAAATGGCATCACCAAATATCTAAATGACTGAACTTGAATCTTTTCTACAGAAAGGCTCATGAATTACAAATTTTTTTTTGCAAGAATCTCATTCAAATGCATTTCAACATTGAATATAAAATTTTTTTAAAAAAAGAAAACTCCTGCTGTGCAGACCATTGGAAATGGTAAGACAAACAGGTTTGTGGAAATGGCAGGAATGTAGAATGGTGCAAACTCTGTGGAAAATAGTACAGTAGTTCTTAAAAAACTAAATGTAGAATTATCTTATAATGCAGCAACACTGCTTCTGGATATATACCCGAAATAATTCAAAGAAGTATGTAGCTCCAGGGGGAAGGGTGTTCCTGGCCTGGGGCGAGTTCCCTAAGAATATAGTGAAATCCAATTAAGTCAAGGGAAGGGCAGGTTGGGAGAAAGCCCTTTATTTCTTTTGCTATCCAGGCTCTTGTCTGCCTGTTCCCTCTGGCCGGGGTGCATGCTCTCCTTCCCCACCTGCCACTTCCAGGAGGAACTCCACGGGCAGGTCCTTGGTGACTGGCGGATGCCAGACCAATTACATATCAGGAACGGAGGGGAATAGCTGTTTTCTCTCCACTTGCCTGGATCATCTGGAGGCTCTGAAACATCCATTGGTGTGTAAATGGACTGAGGCTGTGTGGAAGATTCCAGAAATTCTGCCATTTATCTCCAAAAGTGTCTTGAATAGATATTTGTACTCCCATGTTCATAGCAGCATTATTCCCAATAGACAAAGGATGGAAGCAGCCCAAATGTCTAGTGACAGATGAACAGCTAAACAATGTAGTGTGTACATACAATGGAATATTATCCACCCTTAAAAAGGAGAGAAATTCTGATACATGCCACAACATGGATGAACCTTGAAAACGTTATGCTCAGTGAAACAAGTCAGTCACAAAAAACAAAAGGTGAACAAGATTCACCTGTGTGCTGCCCTTAGACTAGTCAGATTCACAGACATGGAAAGTGGGATGCGTTACCAGGGGCTGGGGCACAAGGGGAAAACTGGTTGATGGGTACAGAGCGTTGGCTTTGGAAGATGAACAAAGTTCTGGAGATGAATGGTCATGACGATTACACAACAGTGTGAAAGTGCTTAATGTTACTGCTGAACTACGCACTTAAAAATGGTTAAAATGGTGAAACAGACAAATAAAATCAGCCTCCTCTGCTGCAAATGTACAGAGACCGAGAGTAGACCAGTGGTTGCCTAAGGCTGGAGAGGGTTGGGGGAGACGTGGAGCAAATGCTAATGAGTAACAGGTTTCTTTTTGGGGTGATGCAAACATTCTCCAACTGATTGTGGTGACGGATGCACAATTCTGTGACATATTAAGAATGATCAAATTGTATACTTTAAATGAGTGACTTATATGGTATATGCATTATACCTCAATAAGGTTGTTACATCAAAAAAGAAAGAAGGGAAACTTCTTTGCCATTTGACGATCCCTTTACTTAGACAACTAGTCAGTGATCTTATCTGTCCGTGACCTTGCTTCTCATTATATCCCCAAATCCAAATTCCTTTCTTTTCTCCACCAAAATTTACTATCCTCTGCTCCATTTCCTTCTCATCCTGCTGTCTAAAAACTAATATGATATACATGTATGCTTTTGAAAAGGCCTAATGAGTACCTACGAATATCCACATTTAGTGAAGAGCCTCTGATACTTAGAAGACTGAACTAACGTGGAAGGTCCAGGAAACCCGGCAGACCGCAGGGGCTGTGTCTACATGGGTACCACAGCAGGCACACTAACAGCTGCTGGTGACGTGATCTTTTCTCTTCCCGCTGCCAGGAGGAATAGAAACTATCTGACACAGGGCTAAGCTTTCGCTTTCCAGGGGGGAAAAGAGAGCAAATGGAGCAAAGCCTCCCCCTGGCTGAGTCACCGGACTCAGTCAGCATCACAGCAGGGCTCCAGATTGCTTTTGGTCCCCCACAGATAAAGCCCTGGGATTCGTTGAAGGGCTCAAGATTAACAAGGGCCGTCTGGGTTCTAGAGCTGTCCTGCTCTAAGTCAAAGATAAACAGAGCCAGACACCTGTCAAAGCGATAAGGACAGGTATTAGTCCTGCTGCAATGGGAAAGGGGTCCAGAATGAACTGAACTCAACCCCGTTGTTTACAGGAGTGACCGGGTGTTTTATGAGGAGAATGAGGGGTTAGGAAGGGGTCCACAGGGGCTCAGGAGAGCCAGGGAAGTGAAGAATTACAGTAAGCGGGAAGAACGGCTGGTCCATGAGAGACCCACCGGGCTCGTTAGCTGGCAGTTTCAGAAGCTGGGTCCCTCCCCTCCACAGACGGGGAGACAGGGGCCCTGTCTTCAGGTACTGGCTGGGACAAACTAGATTTTTTCAGCAGCCTTGAGTTTTCTCAGGTACTTTCAGGGGGAGTAGTGTCATCCTAGAGATTGGCCTTGAGCTGTTAGAATCTAGGTTAGTGTTTTGTTCAAGTCTTTATAGACCAAGCCTGGGCCCTCGTGGAGAAGAGCCAGACTAGAGTTTGGTCAAGGAGGGAATCTTTGCCGCCTGTCACTCACCAGCTGTGTGCTCCTGGGTGGTCACATATCTCTCTGACCCCTAGTCTCTAAAATCAAAATTGAATTCTTCCAAGCCAGTACTTTGTATCCCTGCACAGAACATGTAATTTGGAGAGAGGAAAGGAAAACACTAAAGAGAGGATGCAATGGAACAACAAATGGCCTTGTATCGACAGACAGGGCACTTGGGTTTGAGTCTCATTTCACTACTTCCTCTACGACCTCGAACAAGTCACAGAGAGTCTTGGGGGGTGTCCACACCCTTAAAATGATGAAGAATGACCTTAACAACACTGACATCTGTGCCTCCTGCTTCATTACATTTCCTTGATTAATTCAAAGGTATATATAATCCAAACTGAGACTTTCATTATTTTGCACAAAGAAGCAAACATTTTAAAGGAACGCCAATGTCCATGAGCAGAAGACCAGTTAAGTAAATGACACATTCCTACAGTGAAATCTTAGTAAAAATTTAAAAATAGATCTTTACACTAGACTTAGAATAGAGGCCAAGGAACATGAAGTGGGGAAGAAAATCAAGTTACAGAACAGGATTATTAATTAGATCTCATTTTAATTTTTATTAAATGAAAAAGCCTGTGAACAGGTAGAATGTGCCTATGTACATGTCCATGTTTATGTTACAGCGATGAAGCCTTGGTAGGACAGCATTTGTTCTGACTAAATGCTGATGCACCTGAGTTGTAGATTGCTGTGCGGTCTCTATGTGTGCCTGGGGGTGCTGGGGAGTAAGGGGTGAGTGAGAGTCCATCAGAGAGGGTCCCCTCAGAGAACAGACAGTATGTGCCAGGCTTCTGGGCCAGACGTGTTACACCCAGTGACTCACACAGTCGCCCAAATAACTCGAGACATGATGGTTATGATGGTCATTCCCATTTTACAGACGAGAAAAGTGAGGCTCAGGGAGGTTAAGCAATTTGCTCAGTATCCCATTGCTGTAAAGAGCCAGAACCAAGGTTCCATGGCACTGACTTCAAAATTTTCCCTCTTTAACCAATATTTAGCTTCTTAGGTAATTGCTGTTGAAATAGAAATAAAAAATAAATACTTGTCAGCAGAGTCATCCCTAATTCCAAGGTGGCTATTCTCTCTTCATTACAAAGATACCACTCACAGGTTCTTCCATTTTTCCATCAGTATGAGGAAATAACTCCCAGATAGGAGCATAATAGGAAAGAAATACCTGTCCGTGTTATATTAATATCCATCAGTAATATTTGTTCTTGCCAACATGTAGTTTACAATCTATCCCTTTATAATTAGTCAACAAATTAAGTGAGGGGAAATTTTCAGTACCTAAAAATCAAAAATAGGTCACTCCCCACTTGCTTCTGTTTATTGCCTCTGCTTCTAATAATTTGAAGAAGAGTGAATGTCTGTTGATAAATCTCTGGAGATATGTCCAAAAACTAGAGAAGTCACTGCCTGGGAGTAAAAATGGGAATCAAAAAGATGGGAAGTTTTTTCAATTACTTGAAGACAGAAAGAGTAATTTAATCGAAACAAAATTTGTTAGTTCTCTAGCATGCTGCTCCAAATAAAAAGTTTTGGAACACAATGGGAAAATGTCAATTCTGTCTCACCAACCTCTCAGTGGGCCAACCCAGCCAGCTTTCTCAGTGCAGAGCATGGAGGTGGGGTTAAGCGATGCAGGGGAAAGAGGGAGGAGGGGGGATCCGGTATGATCGGTCTGCCCCTCTCCCCACACACATACACACAGACATGATGTTTAGCAGTTACATGAAATGAACAAGGAAGTTCACATTCTTGCGCAGACTTCCTCACTGCATGACTTCAACCTCTTTGAAATTCCCGTTTCCCCCATCTGTGAACTCACACCCTTCCCACTTCATTTCTCACAGGAAACAATTGCAGAGTATTGATTCTTTGTTGAATGCTTTAAACATGAAGGATGTATAAATAGAAGACAGGATTAAGGCAAAATACTGCCCCGAAGCCAGTGATGCAGGTAGACTGCGTCCTTTTACCCTTTTTCCTCTTTTTGGTCCATATGAATCTTGGCCCCTTGTTTCTCCTCCTTCCCTGGTCCCATTGCATCTGAAGTCACCCAAAACTTATTTCATAGGCACATTCCCTGTTCTATGTTTAATCAGATATGTTTGCTAACATATTGCATGTTTAATAGAGATGGAAACTATTGTTGTTTCAATCATTTTGGTGTGGGATGGGTGGGGGAGGTGGCCCAATTCCTAACAGGAGAGACTAGAATTCCACACTGCTCGGAAGCAGAGACACTAGCCAGTCGCCAGCCCTTTCTCCTCTTCCTCCCGAGTGTGCAGGCAGATTACATTTGCCAGCTTGCCTTGTGGTTAGATGTGGTTGCTTCACAAAAATCTCCCACTTCACATCATCTGTGCTCTTTCTCCTTCCCCTGACTTGATGCCAAAAAAGGACGGAAATCTGAGAAGCTGTGCATTGAAGGTAGCAGAGCCATGGGATGGAATGAACCTGGACACCTGCATGGCTCTGTGGAAGCAAGTAACTCACCGATCCAGAAACATACTATGGATTTTATATGGATAAGAAATAAGCTTCTCTTATATTTAAGCCATCGATGGTTTTTTGTTAACAGTGGCTGTTTTCACCTAACATGTACATGTTTTCTTCCACTGAAAAGAGACTGGTATGAAGAGTCCATGGCTAAGAATTTGATCAGGTTAATAAAAAAAAAAGGCTACAGTGCCAGCAAAACACCATGATTGCCCATTTTGGTTGAGAAAACAGGCTCCAAGTGAATGACTAAACGTCCAAGAAATCAGATCAAAAGAACTAAATAGTTCTATGTAAAAGACAAGAAAAAAATGTAAAGTTATCTAGAGCAAACCAAGATCAGTGAAGAGGCTCTAACATGCACATATTGGGGATGAACATGTAATTTGGAGAGATGAAAGGAAAACACTAAAGAGAGGATGAAATGGAACAACAAATGGCCTCAGTGACAGGACCTGCAGAGACACCGGGCAGGGGCAGTCGCTCAGTGGCCTGGCTGCAACGGGATTTCAGGGACATGAAAACCTTACGTTAAATGTTATATCATTAGGTCAGTATGACATGACTTTCTTCAACTAATGCAATGCATTTTCTTATATTGGGATATTTTAAGGAAAATAGGCCACAGGTCACACCTAGCCTATAGGAGAATAGGACAAATAGATAAGAGTGACAGGAAAAACTCCTCAGAAGCCACAGGATAAGAAAGAAATGAAAGGGGAAAAAACGCAAGCCTCCAAGACTTTTGGGGATAATGAGAAGATGCAAGGTTTTCTGTTACATGTGAATATTTGGTAATGCAAACTGTTCTTTAACATTGGCTCTGAAGATGGACTGCTCATTACTTAAACCAAGTATCACAAGTCACTAACTGTGTGACTTTGGGTAAGTTAATTTATTTCTCTGGGCCTCAGTTATCGGCCCTGTGAAAAAGGATCATGCTAGAACCTATCTCCCAGTGGTGTAATGGGGATAAACTAATTAAATGATTAAGAGGAATGAATAGCGTCTGGCATGTAGTAAGCTTTCAGCAGATTTTATCTATTGTTATTATTATTACTAGTGCTATTATATGTGGAAGATAATGTAATAATATTAAGAATTGGTGAAGATTAAATTTTTAGAATACGTAGCTTTATGAAGTGATTATGACATGTGGTTTATGTACAACTATCATAAATGAATATAAAATTAATTGACAGAGGAAAAATCACTGCCTAAAGAAACATTATTAAAATGAGGTTATTTCCTGCCAAAATGGGTAAAATTACAAAGCCTGCCATTCTTGAATTCAAACTAGAACTCTAATATATTACCAGTAGGAATAAAATGGATACAACCACTGTGGAAATTGTTTAGCATTATATATTAATATTGGACATACACAAAGCTTATGTCTCAGCAGTTTCACCCCTAAACAATATGCTCAGTAGAAATGCACGTGTTTGCTCACTGAAAACTCTTTAAAAGGATGCTTACCCCTGCATTATTCTTGGTATCCTTGAACTGGATACAGCTGTGATGTCCATCAAAAGCAGAATGGATAAATAAATAAATTCATACCATGGGATACTACATAGCCATAATAAAAAAAGAATGAACTCCTGCTATATATCAAAACATGGACAAATCTCACAAAAATAAGTTTGAGAGAAAAAAGTCAGACACAAAAGATTAGCCACTATATGGTTCATTTATATACAGTGAATATACAGAGTTCTGAATATGTGGTGCTGAATCACTATATACTAATGACCCGGAGAGGCAGGGATAGCGACCGAGAGGGAAGCTAGTGCTGACCCTGAGAACTGGTTGCCCAGGTGTGTTTGCTTTGTCATGATTCTGCAAACTACACACAATCTGGTGTCCAAGGGTTCTGATTACTCCACATCCTTATTAATACTTGTTATATTCTGGTTTTTTGGTAATAGCCATCCTGATGGGTGTGAAGTTGTATCTCATTGTGTTCTTGATTTGCATTTCCCTAAAGATTAGTGACGTTGATTATCTTTTCATGGGCTTATTGGCCATATGCATATCTTCTTTGGAGACATGGCAATTCAAGTTCTCTGCCCATTTCTGAATTGCATTGTTTTTTGTTGTTGTTCAGCTGTAGGAGTTCTGGATATTAACACCTTATCAGATTCATGATTTGCAAGTATTTTCTCCCATTCCATGGGTCACCTTTTCACTCTGCTGTTAGAGTCCTTTGATGAACAAAAGGACTTGATAAATTTGACATAGTCCAATTCATCTATTCTTTTCTTACATTGTCCATTTGGTGTCATATCTGAGAAATCATTGCCAGGTCCAATGTCATGAAGATTTCCACCTGTGTTTTCTTCTAAGAGTTTTATGGTTTTAGCTCTCATGTTTAGGTCTTTGATCCGTTTTAAATTAGTTTTTGTATATGGTATAAGGTCAGTGTCCAACTTCATTCTTCTGCATATGGATATCCAGTTTTTCCAACACCATTTGTTGAAAGCAAAGGAAGTTCTTATGGAAAAAAATTAATGTTTTATTTAGAGTTTCCTCGAAGCAGAGCCTATGGCAAGAATTTATTCACAGATAGTTTATTTTGAAGGTGATCCCAGGAAGCAGAGAGTGAGGAAAAGGGGTGATTGACACAGGGGAGGATAAACACCCAGTGTAAAGAGGCTGCTGCCGTAAGTGACAGAGGCTCAGTTCTGCCAGGACATTCTAGAACTATCTAGAATGTCTCCCCAAATGGCCCACCTGATGAATAGGAGATGAGATCATTACCCATAGTTTCTGTCTCCACTGATTGAGAGCCACCACCTGAGGTGACCATTCTCTGGCAACTCCAAAGGGTGCTTCTGAGGGGGAGTGGCCCACAGACTTGGGGAATAAGGCTCTTATGGATGGTACCCTCCCAGAGGCACTGGCTATTATGCTTCAGCTTGCAAAGACAAGTCCTCAAAGCTCGCACATAGGAGGTGGGCCGAAGAATGTAATATGGGCCACCACAAGTGTCTGCTGTAATTAGTAACCAAGGAATAAATATTATCTGCTTCAACATTTAGCACAGAGCCAGTCACAGGGCCAGGGTGATTTCTGGAGTAAGACGCAAAACTCTTATATTCTTTTACTGAGCACCTCTGATATACCAGGATATGCATGGTGAGTTATAAAAATGAGTCAGACAATCCTTAAGAAGCTACATTTAAACAGAGAAGATATAGCAGCTGTACAAACTCTCCTCTGAAGGAAGGGAAGTGATCAGTGCTGTGGAGGAGTATGTATGGGAGGGAGAGGAAGTTTCTAGTAATAGATAACAGGGTCATATATAAACTGGATCTTGAAAAATGAGGTTTATTCATTTATCCATTCAAGAAATACTTACTGCTGGCCTTTTACGTGCTAACTCATTTTACTGGGTGTTAGGGCTACTGTGGTGAGCAAACAGAAATAGGCCATCTTGTACGTAATGCCTTGCTTATACTCTGATGGGACAATGATTTATCAGTTCTTCAAATAAATAAACAAGATAATATCAGATAGTGTTAAGTGCTCTCAAGGAAACAAAATAGGACAATTTGATAGAGTGTTGAGGTGGGATGGTGTGACTGTAGATAAGGTGGTCAAGAAATTCTCAAAGGGGAAAACATTTAAGCTGAGACCTGAATGAGGATGAGAAGGTGGCAAACCCATAATAATCAGAGGAAACTGTTCTAGAATTAAAGAAAATGAAAAGGCCAGAAGCAGAGAAGGGTTTGACATGTTTAAGGAATGAAAATAAGGCCAGTGATTCCAGAGAGCTGAAGCCAGGGATGGAATTCAGTCAGATGGATGGGCACAGGCCATGTCACACAGGACCTGGTAGGCACTGCAATATACTCTATGTGCCAGGAAAGTCACAGAAGGGATTTAAGCAGGAGAGTGAACTAATAATGATATATATTTTTTAAAAGATCAATCTGACCTCTATGTCAAAAACAGGCCATGCAGGACAGGACAGGGGTGGACACCAAGCCCAGTTCTGAGGCTTTTGCAGATGTCATTTAGGCTGGACTCAGGGATGGCTTGGTCCAGGCTGGTGGCAGTAGAAACAAACAAGAGAGTAAGTTCGGAAGTCAGTGCTGGAGGTGGACTTGAAGGTTTCTTTGGTTGTGCTTGGATGATAGCTGGGGGCATGGACAGAAAAGCTAGGTCAGGCAAAAAAGAAGTCTTCTAAGGAAATTAGACCTTTTTCTCCTTGAATAACTTTAGGGGCCATTGACAAATAAGGGTGGAGATATGGCTTTGGAAAAGATCAAGAATTTTGAACACCAGGCAAAGGAATCAAATTTAATTCTATTGGCAATAGGGAGCAATGGAAGGTTTTCTAGAACAAAAGAGTGCTAAGAACTAAGCTGTACTATAGGTCTTGCCACCATTGAGTCAAATAGTGCATAGATCTAACAAGGAAGGCAACAATTACAACAACAGTGCGTGTGTGGGCGTGCATGTGAGTGTGTGTGTATGTGTGTTTAAGCAGAGAAAGTGAGAGCGATTTGGACAGTAAAGCTAGCAGACTTCTTCAGAGGTTAATTCACTTCTCTGTTTATTGATGTTGCTATGGTGATGCTAAAAAGCTAGCCAGGACAGAGAACAGTCGACTGTCTCTGCATTTAATAATCTGATTTTATGTAAGACATCGTGAAAGAATGCAATAACTCAGGCCCTTTGCTTCAAGCATTAAAAGAAACCAGATGAGGCTGAGCTCATATCCTTCCCGGCCACGCCGGTGAGCCTCCCCAGTGCAGGGTTTCAGGCCCAGCTGTCCTGGCACTGCCCTGCCTGACATTTGGAGGAAGTCATCCTGCATTTTGCCCCTCTCTCCCTTTTGCTCCCTCAAACCAGAATATTGCAAGCAGCCCACAAAGTGAAATAAAACGCCAAGGAAATGGAAAAGGAATTCTGCCTATAAAAGGGGGTTTACATAGGGAAGCTAGTTTCATTGGTGGATGGAAACTACTCCCTCCTGGAGTATTATTTGTGAGCCCTGAGCATGGGTCTTGGAGAAGCTGCACATTTTTACTTAGATTTGGATCTTTCCACTTCTTTTAGGAAGTCAGTGTTTGGAAGCTGGTGGTCAAGTTATTTGTATTCCATAATCAGAAACACATTCTTCCTGTTGTTGTTTAGGATGAAAACATGAATTTTTCACCTTTTTAAGTGTCACAGTAAGGTTGTGCTCTCTAACTGGACTTTTTGATGTGAGCAATGAAAAAAGAGAGCTTTCATCATTACAAATTCTAGAACTTGGGCATCCTAGATTTTAAATATTTTTATTCATTCCTGTGCATACAAACTGTAAGAACCTTACACTTTCCAGACACTGTAGTAGGTGCTAAGAATGTGGTAGTGAGTACATGGCTCCTTGTACAGCTACCACAATATCCATAGCTAGGATTGTTTAATCTTGGCTATGCACATGCAATGTGATAAGTTTGTTACGTGCATTGCTTCCTTTAAACCTCCCAGCAATCATACAGAGGAAGCAGTAGTAATTTCATGGATGAGGAAGCTGGGGCTTCATTGTCTGGCATGGAAGCTCACTGGTTATTATGTTGTTATGTGTGGTGTGATTTGAGGAGTAACTACAAAGGGCACTGGTATGCTGAAAGACCAAAGACTAGACATTTTGTTCCTTAAGGTTAACAGTGATGTAAGAATTACTGGTACTTAATACCTTTGAGCAAATATCTCTGTAAAATCCTTCCCAGATGTGTTACTGTGATTTATAAGAAAAATATGTATTCAGTCTTCCTCCATGGTTTCAAGCTCACAGCTCCTAAACCCTTGGAATTTCCTAAGTGTTGAGAATGGTAAAGGTGTTTTTTGTTATGTTAATGAGTGACTGTGTGAAAGCACCTTAGAATGCGGGGCTGGTTGCCAGTGGAGCCAACCCTGTGATTAGAGGGTTGGAATTTTCAGCCTCACCCCTTTACCTCCCGTGAGGGCAGAGGGGCTGGAGACTGGGTTCAGTCACTGATGGTCAGTGATTGACTCAGTCATGCCTGGGCAATGAGGCCTACCTAAAAGCCCATAAGGCTAGGGTTCTGAGAGCTTCTGGGTTGGTGACCACGTGGAGAGTGAGTCGGGAAGACTGATGCACCAGGAGTGGGCGTGGAAGCTCTGTGCCCTTTCCCCATGCTTGTGCATCTCTGCTATCTAACTGTCCCTGAGTTATATCCTTTTATAATAAACCGGTGATCTAGTGAGTAAGCAGGTTCCCTGAGTCCTGTGAGCTGCTCTAGCAAGCTAATTGAACCCAAAGAGAAAGTGGTGGGAACCTCTGATTTATAGCCAGTCAACACAGGTAACCACCTGGGTTTGCAACTGGTGTCAGAAGTGTGTGTGCGTAGGTGGGGGGTGGTCTTGAAGGACTGAACCCTTAACCTGTGGGATCTGAAGCTATCTCTGGTGTGGGTAAAATTGCAATATTTCCAGAATCTGTCACCTGGCCTTAGTTCATCTCCATATCAATAGGTGTTTCCAAGGGGGTGGAGAGGAGTAGTTCATCTCCATATTAATAGGTAATTACAAGGGTGAGGGAGGGCTTATCTGGACCAGAGAGGTTGGGTGGGGTCTCTTCTTCTGCAGCCCAGTTGCAAGAGACATGGGAAAGAAGAAATGGATGGCTTGTGAGCAATAAACGGGTTTCTCCCACTTCATTTCTCCCTTTGACTGACTTCAGTTTCAAAGGTATTTTGCCCCAGGATTTTCCCCCCAGAGTTACATCTGGGTAGATAGGGTCAGAATTTAGTTGAATTAGGACACCATGCTGGTGTGTAGAACACTGATTGGTGGTTTAGGGGGGCACCCTCCGCACGTTGGAATTGCTACCAGAACCCCTTATACCATCGCAGTAGGTAGCTGAGAACCATACCCACTGGGAATCAAACAGGCCTCCCTTCAGTTTCCCACCCTGGACATTCTGTCCTCATGATTTGATTTATAGATGGCCCTAACTCAACAACTGCCAGGAACTGGCTGAGTTTTATTTCATCAACTCCCTACTCTTTCTGTGATCGCATTCACTCAGGGCTCAATAGGGTATTGTCAGATTTTTTGCTAATATTGATTTACTTTATTTGACATGCATAAAGTTTTCTTTTCCCCAAACATTAGAGGATTTCAAGAATCATTCAAAGTCCAATGCAAAGTAAGTTAAATTCAAATCTCATAGCCTTGACAGCTGTATCTAACAGAGTAGGAGTTGCCTTTTTCCTAGTTTGTGACAGCTTTGTAAAACCACAGTATCCACAGAACATGCTAGAATCAGATTCTGAATCAACATGACATATATACACTTAAAATCAGAAGAAACTACTGAGAATCGGGCTAATACATTTACCCAGGATATTTTGAAAAATAAATTGAACAAATATATTCAAATACCATCTTCTCCAGGGTAAGGAAAAATGCTGCAAATGACAAAAGTAGGACTTCTACTTGACTGTCCTCTTACAATCTAGCATGAGGGGCTTAAAATGAGCATCTTCAAAAATAAATGTGTGGCGAAAAGTTGAGTGCCCACTGGTAACCAGAGTGCAAAGGAAGATACTGATAATCTGAGGGTGCTCATTTTAAAGTTCTTTCCTGCCTAAGTACAAGAACAAGACACTGGTGAGTTACTGTACAGTTTTCACAATGCCAGATATAAGGTATACTTGTGGAGACGTCCTCAGTGGTGTCCAGTGGCTTAGTGAAGAATGGTAATGAAGCAGTTTCCTTCCAGAATATTGACAAGGCTGAAGTTACGTATCTCTTCTTTAGGGAGGATTTCCCTGACACTAGAGACTGGACAAATTGCCTAGATATTTCTACACTCTCACCTTCTAACTTTCATTCATAGCATTTATCACAAATGTAATTTAACCAAATATTTGGGTGATGTTTAAAGAGTGCCTTTCTCACTGGAACCTAAGGTCCATGAGAAGGTGTTTGTCCTTTTTGAAGGGAGCCAAGTTCTTATGTCAATGCTGAACATATATGATGAGCTCAATTAGTTTTTTTGAATGAATCAAAGGAAGGGAAAGCAATTTACCCAAAATGATAAAAAGAGTAGATTAAAACAGTAGATAAGGGGTGTTGGTGGGGGACTCAGTTTGACATATTTAAAAAAATAAAATCATTGGACGTGAGCTTAGATGAGTTATTTTCAAAATTTTGATATTAAGAACAAATGGTCCTCCATGATAGTGGCTATACTTTTAATAACACTGAGAAAGTATGTGATGATTCATAAGCCCCTGTGAATTCAGTCATGCCCTTACAAGGTTTTGTATTTTGTTGTGATTCTGAGACAGGAAAGTGACAGGGGGCAGCCCCTGTCCAACCAGAGTAGGACACAGGCCCATGGAAAAGGACAAAACCTGGCTAAGGCTTCAAAAATGTAAAGGAAAATAGGATGCTTGTGGTTGAAACAATGTATAGGGAAATTCCACCCAAAACCGAGTGATATGGAACAGTTTGCTGACCATACTCACGTAGACATACAAGTTTAAAATAAAAGTGACCTTTAGCATGAATAGTGAAAAAAGAGCTAGCATCCTGGAGTAAACCTATAGACAACAGACAGCTTACCTCCCTTGCAGAAGCAACAGGCATAAAACCCCTGCACTTGAGCCCATAAGCAGCTGCCTTGCCCCCTCCTGGCATGTGCTGGGAGTTCTGTACTTTCCTTTCTCTGAATAAAAACCTTTTCTCACCTAAGTGTCCATCAGTAGATGAATGGATAAAGAAGATGTGGTACATATACACAATGGAATATTATTCAGCCATAAGAAGAAAACAAATCCTACCATTTGCAACAACATGGATGGAGCTAGAGGGTATTATGCTCAGTGAAATAAGCCAAGCCAAAAAAGACAAGTATCAAATGATTTCACTCATATGTGGAGTATAAGAACAAAGAAAAAAACTGAAGGAACAAAACAGCAGCAAACTCACAGAACCCAAGAACAGACTAATAGTTACCAAAGGGAAAGGAACTGAGGAGGATGGGTGGGAAGGGAGGGACAAGGGGGAAAAAGGGGCATTACAATTAGCAGATGTAATGTTGCGGAGGCACGGGGAGGGCTGTACAACTCAAAGAAGACAAGTAGTGATTCTATAGCAGCATCTCACTACGCTGATGGACAGTGACTGTAATGGGATTGGTGGGGGGGACCTGATGAAGGGGGTAGTTTAATAATAATAATATTGCACATGTAATTCTAGACTAATAATACCAAAATAAATTATAAAAAACAAAACAAAACAGCAGAACAACACAAAAATATCAAGTAAATGCAATTAAACTATTTTAAGAACAAAACTTAAAAAAAAACTTTTCTCCCTCCTGCTTGCCTACCTTGAGCGTTTGTGAAGTTCATTCTTCGACTCTGCAAACAAGAACCTGGGTATCAAATCTATCTACATACACTTGAAAATAATGGCATTTTTGTATGCTATACATGATTTATTCCATCTGCAGACAACACTGCAGACATGCACACACACACTTGGAGGACTCCTGTATACCTCTCTGGATCCCTGGGGACAGTCCCCACAGTCAGGGAGCTACTAGGCTTCATCATACTGTTTCTTGTCATTTCTCATCTGCCGAGCCTAACAGAGGCCAGTGGGCAAGGGAGTCTGGACATGCAGCCCAAAGAGTAGGATCTTAACTGTCTCAAGGCACAGAGTAGTTCAGAGAGGGCATGGAATGTATCTAGTAGGGCAAATGTTGGATAACCAGCTGTGGATAAAATTGTAATATTTCCAGAATCTCTCTCCTGGCTTTAGTACATCTGCATATCAATGGGTGTTTCCAAGGGGTGGAGAACAGTAGTCCATCTACACATCAGTAGGTAATTACGAGGGCATGCAAGGGTTTATCTGGACTGGAGAGGTTGGGTGGACCTCTCTTCTGCAGCTGGGTCAAGAGAGAGATGGGGTTCACTGCTTGTAAGAAATAAAAGGGCTTCTTAACTTTATTTCTCCCTTTGATTGATTTTGGTTTTAGATGTATTTTCCCCCAGGATTTTCTCCCGGGAGTTACATCTGGTGGTGATGGGCAGGACCTCTGAACCCAAAATCTATCCAAATGGGTGCGACCCTTGGGCAGGCTGCCTCTAGGGGTGATGCGGAGGTCCCAGTGGCTGCAGTGATAGGGAGTGCAGCTTTATTCGGGAACCCTGTATATGTGGGGCTTCCAACTGGGGAGCCCGTAGTGGGGAATTCCTCTAGGGTAAAGCACCTCCTGGAGGGGTGGGTATCTCCCCAGAATGGGGAACACTGGAGACACCGGAGGCTACAGAATTAGTCCTCCGTCAGGTAGAAGACTGCATAGAGGCCCTGAGGGGCTGTGTAGCAGCTGGCATTGTAGGATCTCTTTTTGTTGAGAGGGTGGAAAGTGTTATTGAGGAGAGAGAGAGAGAGGATTACGGAGGAGAGAGAAAGAGACTTCGGCAGAAGAGAGACACACTTCAGCATTGCTTGGAGAAGCTGGGCCGTGACCTATGGGATGCCCTTAAGGAAAAGAGACAGTTACTGAGAGGATGGGTCCTGCTCCTTAGCAGCGGCTAGTGGGGAAGCAGCAGGAGAGCCCACGTTGCAGAAGGTCGTGGGAGAAGGGGAGGAAGGAGCGGTGCCTTCAGCCCCAGAGATGGTGGAGGAGGTGTCGGGAGAGGATGAGGGGGTGGCGCCGAGGGCTGATCTGTTGCCAGGCCACCAGACTCTCCAGTATTAAAGGCCCTCCTCGTCGTAATTAAGAAAGTAAAAACACAACAACTGGGGGCTCCTGAGGGGGAGGAGCTGCCCCCTCCCCAGGTTGTGGAGCATTCTGTGCTCTGCCCCTATACCTGGGATGAGCTGGTGGACATGAGCGTCCGGTATCAGCAGAGGCCATCGGAACCTCTGCCTACACGGCTTCTACGTCTCTGGGATATGGGGGTGGAAAACATTATTATGTCGGGTTCTGAGACGAGCAGACTAGCTTCCCTGACGACTCACCCTTCCCTCTGGTAGCGGTTGCAAAATGCCCATCACACCTCAGGGAATCAGACACTCCTGGAATGGCTGACAGCTGCCATCAGGGTAGTTTGGCTTAATCAGGGTGATTTACCATATTTACCCAGTAGTTGGAAAACATACGTAGAGCTCCAACAGGTACTGCGGGAATTGGGTATTAAAAATATCATCGTAATACGGACCCCCAGGGCCCTGATGCAGAGGTGTTCACTGTAGAAATGAGAAAGCTGGTGCTGCATCAGCTCCCACATCTCTCTTTGGGTCCCTAGTGACTATTCTTGCCCCCCACCTAGGGCAACCCATAAGTGAGGCTACTGGTACTTTAGCAGATCTGGGGGAGGTTGAAACAATAAGGGCACGGAGGGAAGTACGGGCCACGACTGAAAGGAGAAGTGCAAAAGTCCCCATGAAGGTCTCGAGGACCCAGATGTGGGTTGATTTTATAAAGGCCAGGGTAGTAGAAGAAAAACTCGATGGGCAGCCCAAACTGTGGCACCAATTAAAGCCAGAGCAGCAGTTCCAGCCACTGAGGTCCAGGACATCCAGGACACAGAAGCCAGAGGCAAAGTCCCATGTCCAGCCACATGTCGTTCCTGGGGACAGTACTCAGGCTCTACCTGGGCCCTCACCCCCACAGGAGGATGATTGGGCATTGTGGTTCAACTGAGGCAGGGGTCAAGGCCCACACCTTGGGGGACGTGGTAGGGACCAGAGGCCACATGTAGAATGAGCAATTCATTGGTCCCCTGTGAATGTACAACATGTCCTGGCGCTGCTGGACAGCGGAGCTGAGTGTTCTCTGATTCATGGCAACCCTGAGCATTTTCCTGGGACCCCTGCTGTGATAGATGGCTATGGGAGTAAGGCAATTAGAGTGAAGACAGCCCAAATCCCATTGGGGATAGGGCACTTACCCCCAAAGGAATATACTGTGTACATTTCTCCCATCCCTGAATATATTTTGGGGTGGATGTCCTGCAGGGCCTATGGTTACAGACCACTGCAGGTGAGTTCAGACTGAGGGTACATGTGGTAAAGGTACTACTGAGGGGACATGCTAAGCACACATCTGTAGCTCTGCCTATACCTTGGTGGATGACAAATACTAAGTAGTATAAATTGTCTGGGGGGGCACAAGGAAATTGGAGAAACTTTACAGGAGTTGGAGAAGGTAAGCATCATAAAGCCCACTCTCACAGTCCTTTTAATTCCCCAGTGTGGCCAGTGAGAAAGCCAGATGGCTCCTGGCGTATGACTGTGGAATACAGGGAATTGAATAAAGTGACACCCCATTTGCATGCTGCTGTCCCCTCTATAGCAGACATTCTGGACACCCTCAGCCATGAACTGGGAACGTATCGTCATGTAGTAGACCTTGCTAATGCTTTCTTCTCTATTGACATAGCACAGGAAAGTCAGGAACAGTTTGCCTTCATGTGGGAAGGCCTGAGGTGGACATTCACTGTCCTTCCACAGGGATACCTCCACAGTCCCACCACCTGTCACGGACTTGTAGCCCAGGACTTGGCCACATGGAAGAAACTGCAAACAGTGCAGCTATATCACTACATTGATGATATTATGCTCATGTCTGATTCTCGTACAGATCTAGAAGGGGCAGCTCCTAGACTGTAGCAACATCTACAGGAGAAAGGATGGGCTGTGAACAGCACCGAGGTTCAGGGACCCAGTTTGTCTGTGAAATTCTTGGGGGTTGTCTGGTCGGGTAAAACTAAAGTTGTTCCTGAAGCAGTCATAGACAAGGTCCAGGCTTTCCCCACCCCTACCACTGTGGCAGTATTACAAGAGATTTTGGGTCTTTGGGGCTACCGGAGAGTGTTTATCTCACACTTGGCACCAATTCTGAAGCTCTTATACCGGTTGGTACGAAAGGGCATCAGGTGGGACTGGGATGAGACATGTGCAGCTGCTTCTACTGCTGCTAAGCGGGCAGTCAAGGCCATACAGGCCTTGCTTGTAATGGACTCATCACCCTGTAAGCTACATGTTCATGTAACGCAAGATGGTTATGGATGGGGTCTTTCTTGAACAGACACGCCAACCCATTGGATTCTGGTCACAACCATGGAAAGGAGCAGAGGTCCAGTACACCTTGATAGAGAAGCAACTGGCTGCTATGCACCATGCCTTGCTGGCTATGGAGCCCATCACTGGAACAGCTCCGATGAAAATAATAACTACCTACACCATTGCAGGGTGGGTGTGAGGCTAGACTCAAAGGCCACAGGGTAGTGTGGCCCAGATGCCTACACTGGCCAAATGGGGAGCATATTTGCAGCAGCACGGCACCCTCTCTACTAGCCCCTTAAGGGGAGAACTCCAATGCTTACTGGGGCCTGTGACCTATACCAGCGGAAAGCAGGAAGAACTTGCTTTTGAGACATCGGTAGCCGAGAGTCCTTATCAGGAGGGAAAAGCCCCTATACCTGAAGATACTTGGTACACAGATGGCTCCAGTCATGGGCAGCCCCCAAAGTGGAGGGCTGAGGCTTTCCATCCTAAGACTGAAACAATATGGATGGAGGACAGAGAGGGGAAGAGTAGCCAATGGGCTGAGTTGCAGGCAGTATGGCTTGTGATCAGCCAGGAGCCCTCCCCTATAGTTGTGTGCACTGACAGCAGGGCTGTCTATCGGGGCTTGACCCTGTGGCTACCAACCTGGTACCATGCCAACTGGATGGTTGGTCACCAGCCTCTCTGGGGCAAGAGTTGTGGCAAGACCTGTGGGCCTCTGGTCAGACCAAGACTATACCGTATGTCATGTGACTGCCATTTGCCTTTGCCATCCCCAGGAAATGATGAAGCAGACACATGGGCCCAGGTGTGCTGGCTGGAAAGAAAGCCTGCCTCTGATGTGGCCCAATGGTTTCATCAGCATTTGTTGCACGCAGGGCAAAAGATAATGTGGGCTGCAACCCATCAGTAGGGGCTTGCGGTTGACCTTTGAAGACGTCAGCAGAGCCCGGAAGGAGTGCCCTGTGTGCTCTAAGGGGAACTTACACCGAGTCCCGCGGCAGCATGAGACAATAGTAAGGGGGCCAATACCCCTTGTCAGGTGGCAAATAGACTCTATTGGGCCTCTGCCCATTATCAGAAGGATATTGGTATGCCGTGACTTGTGTGGATACAGCTACTGGCCTATTGGTTGCTTTTTCTGCACATCCTGCAGATTAGCAAACCACCAAGAGGGGCCTAGAGTGTCTCTTTGCAGCCTGTGGCTGGTCGCAGGTGGTTGGGAGCGATCAAGGCACCCACTTTACTGGACATGCGTTACAAGGATGGGTGCAGCAATTAGGAATAAAGTGGAAGTTTCACTTACCATATAACTCTACTGGAGCAGGCATGATAGAGAGGTACAATGGCTTGTTGAAATATGGCCTGAAGTCAGACACCAACAGTCTACGGGGCTGGTCAGATTGCTTATGGACAGTGCTGCGACGTTTGGATGAGAAGCCCAGAAAAGGAGCCTTGAGCCCTGTGGACATGCCAATACACATTGCTGCCTCTCCTATACACCTGTATGTGCAAACCAAAGAGGAGTTACTGAAGCCAGGACATGGTCAGCAGAGCAACCTCCTGCTGCCAGCCCCGCTGCATTAAACCCTGGAGACTATGTTGAATGGACGTGGCCCTGGACATTTTGACACATGGACCAGTGATGGGTGACCCTCTGGCACCTTGGGGGAAAGGCCTGAAGCTGGTCTCCTGTGTATTCCTGGAGTAATGGCAGAGTGGCCCCCAAAGTTCACAGTAGTATACCAAAATGTTTGAGAGGTAAGAATATCTTACAGGGAAGTTTTGTTTTATCTTTATGGCTAGTGCATGTACCTCCTGTAGCCCTATATATTGACCCATCTGTAACTCCCACAGGCAGGGGGGTGAAAGTCTGGTATACTAGACCAGGACGAGATCCCATTCCTGCCACTGTCCTACATAGGGCCACTCTCTTGCATGTATCCTACCTGATGGACAAGATTTGCCTATGCTGGTGTCATTAAAACATGTATCTTTTTGCCCTTAAGGTTATTTTCTTCTACAGTCCCTGTGGCCTGGAGGTGCCCCCCTGGCTGCAGCTGCCGTGTGATGATTGCTGTGAACTCCCTACCTGTTCATCTACTGACTGCCTGTGGAATGGGCTAGCTATGGACTTAATCTGCCTAGGACTTTGAACTTAGGTGAAGCCTGTGATTTGAGGATTATCATGATTTTATTGCTGTTGATATTTTATGTTATTAGCCTTGTTACAATGATCCAGTTTTCTCTTACATGGGCCATTGCAGAAGATGGGGAACATGTAGATTGTGAGGCAAGATTTTTGGAGGGGTGGTCTGTGGGTAAAATTGTAATATTTCCAGAATCTCTCCCCTGGCTTTAGTTCATCTACATATCAATAGGTGTTTCTGAGGGGTGGAGAGCAGTAGTCCATCTACACATCAGTAGGTAATTACGAGGGCATACGAGGGTTTATCTGGACCAGCGAGGTTGGGCGGAGCTCTCTTCTGTTGCAACCGGGTCAAGAGAGACATAGGATGACTGCTTGTAAGAAATAAAAGCGTTTCTTAACTTTATTTCTCCCTTTGACTGATTTCGGTTTTAGAGGTATTTTGCCCTGGGATTTTCCCCCGGGAGTTACACTAGGTGTGGTAAAATAAGAAATATATCTGGTTTTTGTCCCAGGTTCCCAGCACAAAGCTCTTAAAATGCTTGTAATTTCCCAAGAGGTAGGAGTATCTTTTATTATTCATAACAAACCCTTTTAATCACCCTGAGTTTATGCTAATGGACTATTCCGCATAGGTTCAGGAGGGGGCTGGTCACCATAAAGACCAAGTAAATAAAAGGAAGAATAGAAGAAATTAAAACTCTACTAAAAACTCTTGAATAGCAAGATTTCACGAGCTTCTGAGTTTGGTGACCACGTGGATGTATTGTGAGATTGGCTAGCCCAGAGCATATGGAGACTCTGCCCTCCTTCTCACACACCTTGCCTGGTGCATCTCTTCCATCTGACTGATGAAAATACATCCCATTGTAATTGTATATAGTTCAGGGTTATATCCTTATAATAAACCAGTTAGCTAGTAAGCAAATGTTTTCCTGAGTCCTGTGGGCCAGTCTAGCAAATTAATGGAACCTGTAGTGGGAACCTCCAATATTTAGCTGGTGGATCAGAAGTACCAGTGACAACCTGGGACTTAGGTTGGCTTCTGAAGTGAGGAGGGTTGTCTTGGTGGATTGAGCCCTTAATATGTGATATCTGAAGCTATTTCTAAGTAGATAGTGTCAGAATTGAATTAAACTGTAGGACACCCGGCTGGTGTCACAGAATTGCTTGATGTGTGGAAAACTCATACATCTGATGTCAGATGTGAAAGAGTGCTGTAGAAGAGATGGAAGAAGAGAGAATATACACAGGAGTGTATTTCTCCTCAGACCAGTACAATAGAAAAGCTCTTATGTTTGTACACTTGACAGTTTTCAAAGCACTCCTTAAATCCTCAGAGGTGAGGATTGGGAAGCCAACAATGGGATGAAATGGAGGAACAGAGCAATCGTGTGACTCGCCCAAGGTTAAACGGCTAGTTAAAAAGCAGAACTAGGCCTTTCCTTAAGCAACCTGAGCTTTGTCTAGTGTCTGTGTTGTGCTTATATTCCCCACCTTCCTCCACCCTCCACAAACACAAGCCATCGCTGTGGCTGGAGCTTCTTTGGTGCGATGGTTAAACAATGTGGGTGGTTTGTGTTCTGTTTCTTTTCTGCTTATTTGTGGATTTTGTCTCTGCTTATGAAATATTCTCTGTCTATAATATTTGTTGTTGTTGAAAAAGTGCCCAGAATCTTTCAGACCCATGGCGTAGATGAGTTACAGCCAATAAGA
This sequence comes from Smutsia gigantea, assembly GCA_032199065.1. NCBI lineage: Eukaryota > Metazoa > Chordata > Mammalia > Pholidota > Manidae > Smutsia > Smutsia gigantea. The sequence goes on from JAVSCE010002874.1 coordinate 40,487, forward strand.
TGCCTGCTTATTCACAACGTGGGGGATAGGAGCAGGCTCTTGCAAACCCACACAGGGCTGCCCTCTGAGAGCCAAAGGAATGAGCCCCTTCCTGGCTGGGAGTGGGGTGACTGATACCTTGGAATTCTCGTGAGCCCTGTGTGCTCGATTGGTGCCCCAGAACACTTCAGCAGTGACGTTCTTTTGGGCTCTTTCAGGCTGTAACTCTGGGCAGGAAATATGTTCCCAGCCCAGGGCAAATAACCTATGAAGCCAAAGTCAGTCAAAGGGAAAAATAAAGTGGGAGAAACCCATTTATTGCTTACAAGCAGTCATCTACCTCTGCTCCCCCGTGTCTCTCATGACCTGGCTGCAAAAGGACCCCACCACACCTCTGCAGTCCCAGCGCACGCTCGCTCCCCACCCACCTTGTGCTCGCCTATTGATGATGGAGATGGACTACTTCTCTCCACCCCTTGGAAACACCTATTGCTATGGAGATGCACTAAGGCCAGCAAGAGATTCTGGAAATACTGCGATTTTACACATGCCAATTCATGGTTTATCTGTGCATTACTCTCTTACCCTTGCATTGGTCAAATTCAGCAAAGATGACCAAAAAACTAACTTTTAAAAATGAAAACTTATTTCTTAAAACTAAAAAAGAAAAAGAAAAAACAACTTCCCATAATCCCATCACCAAAGAGAACACTTTCATCTAAATCCTTCCAGTCTTTATTCTCTGTGTGAATATACATGCCTATATATATATATAATTTATTTATAAATATTTTATTTTTATTTATATAAATTATTTATTTATATATACATTTATTTTAAAGTCGACTAATTTGAGGTGGAACAAAAAAATAAAATCATTCTATACATAGTGCTCTGTAGCTTATTTTTTAATCCCATATAGTGTCTTATCAACACAGGCTTTTCAAATTTCATACAGGAGTTTTTTCAGCTATTTTATATCCAGAGTAATGTTATAGCTAGAAATGAATGCCCTCCAGTTGGAGTAGGGGGTATGGTGGAATGCCAGCTTTACAAAGTGAAATGGGCATATTCATCACCTGAGAATCTTGTTAAAAGGCAGATTCTAACTCAGGAGGTCTGGGGTGGGACTTGAGATTCTGCATTTCTAACATGTTCCCTGGTGACACTGATGTTGTGGTCTGTGGCCCACACTTGGAGACACGCACAGGTGTGGTGGAGAGAACTCCAACCTAGGAGTTGAAAATGTCCCCCAATCCTGCTTACAGATACTGAGTAAGTTTCTAAACCTCTTCAGTTCTGTTCTCTTGTATAAAGAAGGGATTATAACAATCTGGAAGTGCTTAGCACAAAATATGGCTTTATATATGTGTGTAGTTACACTAGGATAGTTGAATTGGACTCAGATCCTCATAGAATAGAGAGGTGAGGAGAGAGCTCTCTTATCTCATATCTCTTATTTTCCCCTTCCAATGCCCCAAAAGAAAAAGTCTATTATCAAAATAGTAAAAAAAGGGGTGGGTAGGTGGGAAAAAAGTCCATTAAATGACTGCTTGTGCTTAAAGAGGTCCTAGGTACTGAACTGAGATAAATTGATCGTTTTGCCATCCAAAGCATTAAAAAAAAAGGGATCTGTAACTCAAATGTGACCTGATCCCCTAGCATATTCTGCATTCACCCATCAGCCAACAGTTCAAAGGTAGATTCATATTTTACAAATATACTAACATCTCAGATATATCTCTCTCAGGCAGAAAGATAGACATGAGCACCAGGAGGAAGGGAAGAGAAGGTTCAAGGAAAAAACTGCTCAGGGAGGGGGTCCCAAGTGAAGATAACAAAGGCTTTGCAGGGAGATGACTTCTTGCCTATCAGGACCAGGCCAAAGGGTCCCAACCAGTTCCCAACCCAGGCACAATTAAACAAAACTAAGAACCACCCAAACCACACCCCATCATAATCTCATTAAAATAAAATTGTGGTTTTGCTCCCCACCCCACAGGCTTTTCTGTGTGCATTTTGGGAAAAGACTTTTGCATCAGGAGGAATGGGTGTACAAACTAGAGCTGTCAATCAAATGACCTCTCCCTGTCAATCAAAGAAGTGCCTGCCCCCTAGGTCATGATAAATAGACCCGCCCCTAAAAGTTGGGGTCCTTTGTCTGCCTTGACTCTGGCCTGCTCCTCCCTGGAATGTATTCAAAGAAAACTTTCTGCTTCGCTGCTGTGTCTCTGCCTTTCAATTCTTTGTTGGGGCAGGGACAAGGACTGAGAAGAACAGACTCAACCTGCAACATACTCAAACTTCATAAAATCCACTTTTCCTATTCATGTTCTTTTTCTAATAGTTTCTGTCTAGGTGCCAGGCATGTTCTTTCTCTTCCCCAAGTCTCTTTTTCCATGGCCTCCCATCTGGCTGGCTTCAACTTCTTTCCCCCCAAGAGCTTCCCCTCCGGCCTCCTCCACATCCCTCTGTACAAAGTTCCTGGCTTCTCTAGTTTGCATTTTCATATGCATTTCACTGCTCAACAAAAGACTCCTCTCCAGGAATCTGGTGAGACTCTGTGTTAGTCTTGACATGATCATTGTTATTTAAAACTTTTTTTACTGGGTTTCAAAAGCAGAAGAGTATAGACTTGGACTTCTGTGTTTCTCTTTTCTGTTAGGAAACTTCCCAGCTACCTCATTCTGTAATCCCTGCTAATACCTACACCGCCCTCAGCCCCCTGCCGTCCCCAGTCCAGGATAGACCCTTGGCCTCCCTTGGAAGGGTGGGAGCCGAGGGGGCCAGGCTTGTCCTGGGGAGCAGAGGGGGAGCCGATGCCAGGCTGCGTGAATCTGGTGTCTGCCTGTGTCCCAGGAAGTTCTTTGTATGAATGCTGAAAGAGCTGATTCTTAAGTGCTGTTTGATTCCGGACGCCACTGATGATGTTCTGAAGGCCTCACACTGAGACCAAAATTAGGGGATTACTGTTCTCTTGAAATACCATCCTGGGTGGGCTCAGTTTGGGGATAGTTTATAGCTAGGCAAAGTAAAAGAGTGAACTAAAATAGTTCTATTATTTGGCCAAATCAAGCCAAGATAAAATTTCTGGGAATTATGTGTCCACATACTTAATGAGTAAATGCTGCTGTTCACTGGAGATTTTTAGGTCGCTGTGTCTAAACAACCGTGTTGTGGTTTTGTTGCTTATTCTCATGGAGGCTGACACACTCTCCAGCTTTCTGCAGACCCATGGCAGTGGGGCAGGGGCAGAGGATGGATGGTTTCTTTGCTGTGACCTGGTCATTTTTATCTCAGATTTCTGATTTTACATAATAATTGTATGTGGTTGGGGGGGGGGTTGTGTTAATTTAAATTCATATGAGATCGCTCAAATCCTTTTTGGAATACCTTGGGTATACTTTTGATATAGAGTCCACTTACACAGAAAGGAGCTTAATGTCAGGGTGAAAAGAGCAAAATAGATCACCTCAAACTATGCCTCTTTGCCATATAATTTACTCTGATTATTTCTGAAAGGCTGCAGACACAGAAGAATCTCTGAAAACCAAGTAGAAGTTACCCTTTGGTGAGAGAAATGTACATTTATAAGGGAAATCTCTGTACCAGGGAGAGGAGAATAACCAAACATCTAGAAACAGATGAGTGGAGAAAGCACAGACCTACATCAGTGGCTTGGGCCATCCCAGGGAGTGTCTCCATGTCCCTGCGCCTCTCCCACGTACACAGGAGGCATGCAAGTTACTAAACTTTTGCTTGTTTTTCTCCTATTAATTTGTCTTTTACCACAGGCAGAGGAAGGCAGTGTCTCGTCTAAGAGCCCAGAAGGGCAGAAGGAACATTATTTTTCTAGGGGCAATGGAGGGACACTGGCAATGAAGATGTGTTGATATATTCTGGAGAATAACAAGTTAACTAGGCATCAGCTTAAAGAGATCGAGTTTAAAGAAAATGGAAGTCTGGGCAAAAGCGAGAGGAAATACATACTCTTTTGGGAATCAAGAGGCTAATAATAATCTGGACTCACCTTGATACGAATCCATACGTGGCCTTAATTAAGTTCTTCCCATCTTGGAAAGAAGCATCTCACCCTCCCCAGTCAGGTCTCACATCTGTAAAATGACTTCCATTTAGTTAGCCCTCACTACGGAGAGTGTCCTGTTTCTCAGGTGTGCAGGATTCCTATCAGTAAGTAAGCTCATTACCACGATCTGGTACCTCCCCGTGGTTACAGCAAGAACTGGATGAAAGGAAATGCAATTGGCAGCCCCACGAGACACAGGTTTTGCTATTTGGGCTGCAGCATTCCTTCCCAGAGGCCTCAAGATTCTCCACCTGTAGGAACAATATTCAGTGGCTATTCCTTAATGGGCAGTTCTCGGTTCCCTCTGCTGAGTTCCCTCTCTGCTGGAGGCCCGGGAAGTGCGTCTATGCCTCTGTAAGTTAGAATGTCAGGCTTCACAGGGCACCAGAGCTAGTCGTGCATTTGGGTGGACGATGAATTGCACCACTCATCCCTTTTCCTCCCTGGAGATGACTGTAATTCTCATGGATCATTCAAAACACACGGCCTCCACCAGCATCTTTACTTATTATCTGCTATCCTGGATTCTAAGCACTGCAGGCTTCATTTAAAAATATTTAGCCTCTGGCTAACATGGGGAAGAGAGAGGTTAGGGCTCTTGGGTGAGATTTGAGATGGGAAGAAAGTAATACATCATCCATGGTTTTAATGGCAGTGCTTCTGCTTCCAATGATAAGAAATATTTTCCATTCTCACAGCCTTTAGAAATAGTAAGTCATTTAATTTTCATAAAACTGGCTGCATTTTCTCCACTTTTTCAAGTAAGGAAACCAAGTCTCAGAGAAGCAACACTGACTTGAGCAAGAAAGCTCAGCTTCAAATCTCAATCCAGTGACACTAAAGGTCTTCTCACCCCTGTGACGTGTCTGCCAGTCCAAAATAACACACTACCCAACAACTGCCTCGCTTCCAACCTGGGGAAGTGACAGTGGCGGAATGTCACTAAGGCCTCCTGCTCTGATAATTTCTCTTGACTACCTACCAGTCCTCTTCACTGCACTTGTCATATTGTTTTACTTTGGAGATGGGGAGGAAGTCCTATCTGCCAGCTTCTTTATTCCTTAAAACTGATAGATCTGGGGATTCCAGTTCCAACCTCAGTTTGGAGAAATCTGAGCCCAGTGAAGCACGTCAGGGCCACATCAGGGTGGGTTTTTTCTTTCCTTCTGCATTTTCCCATTAGCCACGCAGAGCTGAATGCATGGGCTCTTGGCAACCTCATCATGTCTATTATGCTCTGATCATTATTTAAACAAATGGTATTCACTGGGATCCAACTTGGAGGACAGAGGACACAGAGAAGGCTTTTTATCAGTCAGTGGCACTGCTCTTCCCTTTTCACAGGTCTTTTGTGTTCCCTGAGGATCCGTCGAGTGTGGAACAGCTCACAAAGGAATGGAGAGACACAGCCTTTGTTTGGGAAGGGACATCCACTCTGTCCCTTTGCCCCTTTGCAGATGTCTTGATCTATTTTCTGTCTCTATGGAAATAAAAAAGTGCTGATAAAACACCCAACACACTGCTAAGGCACTGGGGGTCACAGATGTGGAAAGAGTCATGCACAGGTTTTTTACAAGATGAGGTATGATCAGGTGTCAAGAGGACATCAGTGTGGACACTGGGACTTAGACCACAGAGAAGGAATAGGCGTTGAGAGATGCTGGCCCTGCGGACAGGGTGCCTCGGTTCCAGTGATTATCCAAGGGGTCTTGAAAAATGCCTTCACCTCGCCAGACTTAGATCCTTCATCAGTAAATAGGAAAAATAGTTATAGTTATTTCATAGCACTGACTGGAGGATTAAAAGAAATTTTGTATATGGCATGCTATGGGCACATTTTGAGCTTTTATTAAAACTTACTTATATAACTTTAGCTGAGGACCGATTTACAGAGGGAGGTAGCCTGGGATCCTGGAGAGAAGAAAAATTATAGAATGTTTTAGGCCCAAGTCCAGGGATTCATGGGTTTTGGAGAAGAAAGGCACCTGCAATTTATCTTTCCACTCGAGGGTGCAAAGTGAGTAAAAACTTCCAAATCTGAAAGTAAGCTACACTGGTTTAGCACATTGATGCCCGAACAATTTCTTAAACCACATTCCCACAGAATCAGAATAATAGTCCAAGATTTTTTTTTTAAGTTACTTTCCTGAGCCCTGTAAGAAAAAGAGTTCTTTGGTCAAATATATTTGAGAAACTCAGCATGTCTGGAAATTCCTAATGAACACTGGGATAAGGCTCCGAGCAGGCCTCTATGAAAATAACATACTGCGGCCTTAACCAAACACATTTGAATATGAAGTGTTTGGTGCTTCCACTGCTACTGTTCCTGTTTGCAGTGAGCGAGCCGAGGAATGCACACGCTGACGTCCTGAAGAAAGAGGCCCACAGCACCCGTGGGTGGGAGCTCCGCTCTCCGATTATTCCCAGGAATGGAGTTGGCTGTAAGCCGGCTCACCCAGATGTGTGCTGTCAGCGCACGGGCTTGCCTGCAGGGTGTCTCATCCATCAAGAAATGTTCTTTGCAACAGTCACAGTGACATGAGGTGTTGCTCTAACATAGTGGCCCTAAGGAGTGGTGATTCTGGAGAGTCAGGAGCTGAGAAGTCTCAGTGGGTAGAACCAGGCAGCCTATCCCAGTGGAAATACTTCATCATCATGACAGTGGAACTTACAGAAAAGTTTGACTGGCTTTTATTTAGCTGAGTTTCCAAGGTGCTTTCATTAGCAACTTGCTGCTAAAGATATATAAAAACTTTACTCACTCCAACTCCTTTCTACTTTAGCATAGAGAAAGTGTGAAAGGTCAGGGCATAGGGCAGAACCGAGAGTGGAGTGGAGTGTGTCAGACATCGGGAAAGAAGGAGGGTCAAAGGAGGAGCAGAGAACGCTCAAGCTACTGTCTCTTGACTGGAGAGAATATATAGATTAAAAGAGTATTCTTAAAACAAATTAGTAGCCATGTTTTTGGAATTATATAGATACATGAATTGTTTTATGGAGGAGTGGAAAAACCCTGACAATAACTGATGGGAATTTCAATTTTCTTTTAGGTATTAAATAGCCACATACCTGTAGCCTAAAATTTGTTCCAACTAGGCTTTTATGAATTACTTAGCACCTCATCGATCGTTGGCACTGCTTCGTGGGAACTTCCTAATTCTGAACCTTGTGAGTCTGAGCCCACCCACTCTGTCAACAGACTCTTGGAAAGTCTCTTTACCCTATGTACTTCTTGGCTTCTTCCTCTGTAAACTGAGAATAATAACTTTGTTTCTGGGTTTTCATGAAACAACACACTGCAGTCATTCCCAAATACCTTTTCCCTCTACTGGGGTTAGTTCTGTAACAAGGTTTTCATAGGTACATAACAAAACAAGAAAAATAAGATCAGTGTGGTGAGTGTTAATCCAATTTATATCATTTAAAAAATGGAGCTAAGTACTTTCTCTTCTTTTGGTTTAAAATCTCCTTTATTTCGTAAAATACTTTTTGAGATCTCACCCTATGGTACTAGTAGTAAAATCTCAAAGTCCTAGGACCGGTGAGCTGATGGTATAGAAACACTAGGCCCCACACAGATAGGAGTCAGCATTCCTCTGAATTTTGTTTTCTGTGTGTAGTTACCCTCTGTCCAGCCATAGAGAGAGAGCTGTTCACACATAACTCTTTTGAGATCAGTGCCTCTGAAAAAAAAACTGTGATTTTGAATGGGTGCCTTAGAGATACCTTGTGTATGGACTCAAACAAAGTGAGTGGCTCGCAGGGGCTGGATCTCATGGGTGTGGCCTCGCGAGCCCTGAGCCCCTGCGGGCAGCTGCACCCAGCGGAATCGGGAGAGAGCCCTGGGGCTTTCTTATCCTGATTGTCTCTGGCCACATCACAAAGCCAAATATCACTGATCTCCTGTTAGTCGTCGCTTGACATTTCCTGTGTCTCTTCTTTCTGCTATTCATGCCAGTCGCTAAGGGTTCATTCCTTAATACGCTTGACAGACATTCACTGCAGTCCATTATCTTATTTATTTCACATTAACAGTTTGGTGAGGCAGGCATTATTTTCATCCCCAGTTTTCACAAATAAGGAAATGAGGCTCAGATGGTTTTCTGCCATGCAAGTGCCACGTACCAAGAAGCCACCTCGCTGAGTTCAGGCCCGGGTGACTCTTATGCTAAAGGTCACAAAGGTACAGGTCGAGCTTGTTGTCCTGAGTTGTTGTCCCTGCTGCCACAAAGAACTGCAAAGGCAGAGACACGGGAAAGAAGCAAAGTGAAAGTTTTATTGGAATACACCCCAAGGCAGTAGCAGGCCAGTCTCGGTAGACGAATGCCCTGAACTTCTAGGGGCGGGTCTATTGACCACGTCCTCTTGGAAGGCACTTCTTCGATGGACAGGGTGAGGTCATTTGATTGACAGCTCTAGTGACCCACCCATTCCTCTGATGCACAAGTCTTTTCCCAAAATGCACACAGAAAAACTTGTGGGGGCGGGGAGCAAAAAAAAAAACCCCACAATTTTATTTTAATGAGATTATCAGGCAGCTGTGGTTTGGGTGGTCCTTGGTTTTGTTCGACTGTGTCGAGTTGGGAGCTGGTTAGGACCGGCCTGGCCTGGCCCCGAACCATAAGACATCATGTCCGCCCCTCCCGCCCCTGACTCCACAAAGCCTTGCTGTCTTCACGTGGGCACCCCACCTGGCAGTCTGGACAGGTTTTCCTTGAACCCTATCTGGGCGCACAGACCATGGTAATACAAGCCCCTCTGGAGAGCTAGGAGACCTTATGGTGGCAACATTAAAAGCAAGGACTTTGGAAATACACAGACCTCAGTTATTGCCAATGTTGCTCTTCATTTGTTTGGAAAATTGGGAAAAGAATTGTGCCTAACTCTTACGGTTGTGGCTATAAATAAGTACTGTATACACATTCCTGCAACATAGTGAGTTTTTGTGAAATGGTGGGTCCGTAATAATGCTAACAATAGTAATTGGAGTGTGAGGTGAGTCGTACTAGACTCTGTAGGAAATGAAAACATATATATCGGATGTGAAGTGCAGCAGAAAGTCTGGGTGGGTCCAGAGTTGGCTGGGAGGCTTGAGCAACTGTGATCAGAGGCAACGGGTAATCGGAGGGCTGTGGCCGTGGCCATGTGGCGAGGGCTTCCCAGGGGAGCCCCAGCGGGCCCGGTGGGTCCCGGCGGCCTGGCTTGCGTCTGGCCTCCAGGTTCCAGAGCTCTGCCCACGCCTGCTGGGGACGGCCGTGGCTCGTGGGAGACGGGTTCACGCCGCTTAGGCCTGTGGCAGCATGAGAAGCCGAGCCCGGCTCCGCAGGGCGGTCTCCGTACCCGCCGCCTGGTTTATGTTGAGAAGTGGGGTCAGTCTCTGAGGACCTTTTTCACCATGGTCTGGGACCTGAAAGATCAGGATCCTTCTGGCAGCTGCTGGCCTGCTGTGAGCCACAGGGTCGGATCTGCTCCCGGGCTGGGAACCAGCCCCCCTGAGCCTGCAGATGGGGGAGCGGCGCCAGGCTGTAGGTATCTTTAGACCTTAAATGCCACTATTACGAATATTTAGAAACCGGCAAAATTTAGGGAATGTTTCATGTTTGTTTTTCATTTATTCGTACACATTCTCAAAGTAGATAAGGCATCGAAGGTACTATAACTTCTCCAGAGGGTGACTCATTTCTCTTGGTTTTTACCTTGAGTGTGTAGAGTAGGTAGATAGCTGGACACACGCAGAGAGTTGGGAGGGGGGGACTGCTGGAGGCTTGCTTACGTTCTGTGCGCTCTGGGTAAGCTGTGCTTCTGGGATGTGGAGTGAGAATACAGGTAACAGACTGGCCGAAACTGGCTGATTCCAACGAGAAGTGGACCCCCAAATCTATTAGCATTGTGCACACCATGCCCCTCTGTCCCTAGGATAGTAACAATCACAGCTCCCTGCACCAGGACAGTTCCCAAGGGGGCCTCCCTCTCTCGGACAGGAGAGTGGAGCGACCTGAACTCCAGGAGGACACCACTTGCTCCCCTTGAAACCCAGTCTCACTCAGTAAATATTCATCTCCCTTCATACAAAAAAGGCTTCCTATTGTTCCCACTCTAAATCTCCAAATAAACTCTTAATGCTCAATGACTTTGCTGCATCAGTTCTTGAATTCTTGCACACAGCAGGACCCATCTCTAGTAACAGGGGGGGTTGTCTGAGAGGAGTAAGGAGCAAGGTGCTTAATTTTAGTGAATTTCCTTGCATTTCTTGGACATTTATACATATCCCCTAAATAAATAGCTTAGGTATAAGTTATTGAGTGTCCACCAGTTGCATTATCATATATAAATATTTATATTTGTGGTGTGAGGAAGGAAAAAATTTCTTCTACCCCTGGAGGTTCTTATAGCTGGTCTAAGAATCAAATTGACATGAGGAAAAACCAAAGTTTAGTTACGTATGTATGGTAAATCCATAGACAAAGATTCCCAAGAGAGTCAGGGAGAATGAAGTATATATGTCATCCTGAACCAAGGAGAAGGGGGTGGGGGTCTGAGGTTTCAGGGAAAAGGGAATTCACAGGAATATGAAAGAGTAAACTTTGGTAAAAAAATGCTTGATGGGCCATACACACACAATGGAGCAAAGAGAGAACTTTTAACAGACTTTGTCACATTTGTTCCTGTCTGTCACCCCTACTTTACAGTATAATGTAGCTGTCTATGGTGAGAGCTCTCCTCCTGGAGATGGGGTGGGGGGAGGTCAAAGCATCTTCCTGAGTCTTTTGGGTCTTGATGGTTTTCAGCTCAAAATAATCTGCCTGCCAAAGCAACACAGCTTGGGGTGGCCTGCCCTTGACCCATACAGGGGCCATACATGTATTTAACTTCTTATTTGGGAATAGAGATGCACAGAAAGTGTCAAAGAATAGTATAGAGAGGTTCCTGTGTATGCTTCATCCAGTTTTTCTCCAATGATTATATCTTATTTAACTATAATACAATATAAAAATCTGGAAAATGACAGTGGTACAAGGTATGTATAGTTCTATGTCATTTGTGACACATGCAAGTCACTGTAACCACTCTCTGACTCAAGATACGGAACTATTCCCTCAGATTTTCCTGAAGCTACCCCTTTACTGTCACACCCATCCCTTCCCTCTACCATCCCTAACCCTGGCGACCATTAATTCCTTCTCCATCTCTATATTTTTGATAGTTTGAGACTATTACATAAGTGGAATCATACAGTAAGTGACCTTTTGAGATTGGCCCTTTTTACTCAACATAATGTCTTTAAGATCCACCCAAGTTGCATGTATCAATAGTTAGTTCATTACCTTTTATTGCCAAGTAATATGCTATGGTTTGATTGTATCATGGTTTGTTTAAGCAAATTGTCCTTTTGAAAGAACATTTGGGTTATTTCAGGCTTTGGAAATTACCAATAAAGCTGCTATGAACAATGACACACTGGATTGATTTGGATATGTTTTTATTTCTCTGGCTAAATGCCCAGGAGTGTGGTTGCTGGGGTGTATGGCAAGTGCATGTATAGTTTTCTTTTTAAAAAGCACCAAACTATGTTCCAGAGTGGCTCCCATCAGTAGATGAGAGATCCCATTTCTCTACATCCTTGCCAGTAGTTGGATTGTCACTATATTTTATTTTAACTGTTCAAATAAGTATGTAGTGACACCAGAGTCTTAATTTGTATTCCCACCAGCTGAATTGCCATATTTAAATAACCTTATTGAGATATAATTCACATACCATGCATGCTTTTAAAAGTGTATGATTCAAGGGCTTTTAGTTTATTCACACTGTATCCATCACCACAATATTTTTATTGCCCCCAAAGAAACTCCTCACTCCTTAGCCATTATCCTCTAACCTTCCACCCCATCCCAACCCTAGGAAACCTCTATTTTCCATCTGTATAGATTTGCCTATTGTGGACTTTTATGTAAATGGAATCACACAATATGTGGTCATTTGTGGCTGGCTTCTTTCACTTAGCATAATGTTTTCAAGGTCTACCCATGTGGTAACATGTATTATTACTTCCTTATTGCCAAATATACCCCAACGTTTGGTCCTACCATGTTTTATTTATCCATTCATCAATTGATGGATAGTTGGGTTGTTCCATTGTGGGGTAAATGGAAGTTTTCACCCAGAATTCCCAGAATTTCCCACCTGGCCTTAGTCCATTTACATACCAATGGATGTTTACCATGGCAGAGCCTCCAGTAGATCAGGGGCAAAAGGTGGAGAGAAAACAGCCATTCTCTCCTCCCCTTCATTCCTAGTACCTGATTGGCCTGGTGCCTGCCCGTCACCAGAGACACGCCTATGGAGTTCCTGCCAGAAGGGGCGGGCAGGGGGAGTGAGTGCAGTGGGGTGACTGCAAGAGATGAAGCGGGTGTGCTAGTGGGGACTGGAGAGGAAGGACTTGGGAGCGAGCCAGGGGTAGCGAGTGACACTGAGCTGTGAGAAATAAAACCCTCTAACCCACCCTGCACTGGTCCCCTTTGGTTTCACTGCATTCCTAGGGAACCTGCCCGGGACAGGGAGCCCCTCACTCCTGGAGCCATGTCCAACAATGATGCCACGATTATTCATATGTGAGTTTTTTTGTGTGGTCCTATAGCAACCGTATGTCTAACCATTTGAGGACCTGTAGACTGTTTTCCAAAATGGCTGCATCGATCTACATTCCCACCAGGTGTATAAAGACTCTAATTTCTCTACATCCTTGCCAACGGTTAGGATTTTCTTTTTGATTGGAGTCACTCTACTGGATGTGAAGTGGCATCTCATTGTGATTTGCATCTCCCTGATGTCTAATGATGGGGAGCATCTTTTCATGTCCTTCTTGGTCATTTGGTGAACTATTTAGATCCTTTGTCCACTTTTTTGATTGGGTCATTTGCTTTTTATTGAGTTTGAAGATTTCTTTATATATTTTAGGTACATTTCCTATGTCATATATATGATTTTACAAGTTTTCTCATATTCTGTGGGTTGTCTTTTCATTTTCTTCAGACTGTGATTTGAAGTACAAAAGTTTTAAAATTTGGTCATATCCAGTTTAATTATTTTTTGTGTGTGTGTGTGGCTCTGCTTTTGTTGTCATATTGAAGAAACTATTGCCTAATCCAAAAGCAAGATTTACACTTTTCTTCTAATAGTTCTATAGTTTTAGCTCTCACATTTAGGTCTATAATACATTTTGAGTTCATATTTGTATATGGTGTGAGGTAGGAGTCCAAATTCACTCTTTTACAAGTAGATATCCAGTTGTTCCAGCAGTATTTGTTAAAAAGACTACTTCATCTCCCTTTAATTGTCTTGGCACTCTTAACAAAAATAAATTGACTATATGGTATATTTCTTAGTTTTTTCCTATCCCAAATCTCTAGTTCCTGAGAACTAAGCAATTTAAGGTTCCAAAGGGTTAACTGTTGCTTGAACTAAAGCTTGTTTGAGGGACAACTTTTAAAGCTATGAAGAGTCACTTGTCCTTTTTCTTCAGTGAGATTCAGACACTTTTTAGAGAATAATTTTAGATATGGACATGAGGAAATACAGTCCAATGTCTTTGGTTACCCTGGGGAGAATGGAGATAGCAGAAAGAGGCAGAAAATACGTGGTAATCCCAAAGATCAACTTCCCTTCTTTTCAGTTATACCTTTAATTAGTCTTGTTGTGTTTAGCTTTTGGCCCTCTATTCTCCAGAGAGCATAACATAGCCTCACTCTCATTAAAAATGCAGGATTTTGTGTAAGACAAACATGGGCTCAAATCCCAAGTCCTTTGTTACTTTACTTCCTACCTGTTTGATCTCTCCAAACTTCAGTTTCTTCTTCTGCAAAATTAGGATAATAATCATGTCTACCTCAATGGATTTTTATGATCATACAAATAAATAGTACAGTACCATAACATATATAAAATACTACTTATTATTAGTATTTTCCCTATCTGAATAAAAACATATTTGTTCTGTGTTCTATTCCCTGGATACTCAGTAAGATGGGATAACCTGCTAATATGATTTAAAAAATACTACTAACCTCTTAGTAGGTTAGAAATATTTTTCTTTTGGGGGAGCAGGGAAATTTCAATTCTTTTTTTGCTTCAATTTCCTGAGTGTATTACAAGCTATATTAAATTACATTAATTATTTAGGGATTTTGCGTGTCCTAAAGCTATACTAAACTATTCATGTGTGATAGAAAAGGCAAAAGTGCAGGAGTCTGCAAAAGTCCAGGGCCCTTCCACTTACTCCCTGTGACTGTATTAAGTTGCTGACCTTCTGTGAGCCTCACTGACTCCACTTATAAAATGGAGGTAAAACCTCAGCCTAGTCTGTTGTACAGTCACTCTGACACTGAAGGGAGGTCAAAACTGTGCAGGCTTTTAACATAAGTTTGCTACATCAGCCAGTTGTTTTTATTATTTTACTGAAATATGCAGCAAAATGAACTTTATGACAAAACATCAATATTACAATTTTTTGGTTATTTTTCATTAACTTCGTACTACTGTAGTGGTGGCCTTAAGAGACATGAAGAGAATAGCGTGGTCAAAAGCTTTAGCTATAAAACAGAGCAGAGAGCCAAAGTCAGAGAGCCTAGCTGCCAATCACGAGTTTACACGGCTTTGAAGGGTCAATGCTCAGGGAGTTTGCGTTCTTGGCTGAAAGCTCAGTGGGCTGGCTCTCTCAGTGCTGTCTTGCTCAGTGGTATGACCTTAGAGAACAGGATGAACCCAACTTACAATTTTAAGGGCCTTAATTTCAGGTCCAAGTAAATGGTCCCACAGGCTCTGGCCTGGTTATTTAAGAAATCTGATACTCCATTGCGTGTGTGTGTGTGTGTGTGTAATAGCAAACTTATTTGAAATTGGCTGTTTCTTACCTTGTAACTTCAGGTTCTTTTAAGTTCAAGCATAATAATTTACATGTATTTTAAAATAAGATCCATGCCAAAGCTCTGTTTCCCTAAATTGGTCCATCCTTTCCCCTCCCACCTGGATATTTATACAGAAAGATGTCTAGGATGATGTCCACCTAATGATCCTGACAATTATTTCTATGTGGCATAATCTCAGGGTACATTTTACTATCGTGTCTTTATATTTTCCTATATCATTTGGAGGGAAACCCCCAAACTTTTTATTTTAAAATAGTTATAAAGTCGAAGTTGGAAAAATAGTATAGGGAATTCCATATAGCTTATTCCTATGGTACCAACGTAATTTAACTATGGGACAATGGCAAAACCAGGAACTTAACATCGGTACAATGCAAACCGCAGACTCCGTTCTGATCTCACCAGTTTTTACATGCCCTCGTTTGTGGCGAACTCCATCTTAACCCTACTTTTTCCTCAGTGAGTACTGTTATTACAGGGTGGGGTGGGGTACAGGGTACATTGCACTTTATAGGAATAACAAATTGTCTGGAAGTTATTTCATCCTTCCAAAATTACTCATAATGATGTGCTTGAGCTGGCTTGTACCAGCCCTGAAGGCCACTTGTAAAATACATAGGAATTTTGTCATGGGCAGCTTAAATCAGCCATGGCCGAAGTGTTTGCCTCAATGGAGTCTGCAAACAGTATAGATCAAAGCTTCCTCTCTCTTCCTAGAGCCTGCTTGCCAGGATGCCCTTGTCTGCATGGCATTTACAGTTGGTCCTGGTTAATCCTAGTTCTCCGTATACCCCTTCTGATCTGGGTCTCTCCATAAAACCTTATTCCCTAGTCGGACATTCCCTTATCATTCATGAGGCTTTTTCCCTCAGGATGTCAAATAGGGCAGGTAGATAATCTAATAAAAAATTTTTTGCTAATCGATTCTAATATCTTAATAGATGACCTTTCCTGGTAACTCCCTTCCATTTGGCCCAGGCATTTTCTGGAATATTTATCTATTTTTAACTCCAAGAGAGTGTCTGTAGGTAGGAGAGATAAAGGAGGAGGACCAGCGGGCTAGAGGGCCTTCTCTGCTCCCACCAGGCAGGCACTGAGTTCTCACCAGGGGTCGGGACCCCCTTCCCCTGCCCCCCACTCATCCTTTTCTCTGCAGAGCGGCAGGGGGGCTCTTCCCTTCTGTTGGCTCAGATGGGAACTGGGGAGAGAACCTCGCTTTAAACTTGAAAAGAGGTCAAAAGCCACAGGGATTCTTTGCAGATCACAAGCTTTTGTGTAGTAAAGGGCCCTGTCCTTTCATCTCTAGTTAACGAGTTAGCTGTATTTATTCTTAACTTAGTACATTAATTGTAGACAGAAAAAGAGTAGAAACAAAAACAAAACTCTTCCATTCTGTATTCTCCCCTTGTCTGAACATGCTCTCATACAGGAACACAGTCTTCCACTGCAAAGTGTCTCTCCTTGGCATGTGGATGATTCGGGGCTGATTAATTTTAAGAAAGAGGCTCAGAAGAAGCTTTGCTCTTCCTTCTAACTGCCTGAAAGAATTTAGAAAGAGGACCTGCTCCAGGAAGAGAACCAGGTGCCTAGAACATTCCAGTGTAATATGAACTAGGGGTGGTAGACATGGAGGAATTAAGCAGTCTGTTAAAATTCCTCTCTCTGTCCCACTGTTTCTGAATGGCCCAGGCTGCCTTTTGTTTATGAGCATTTACACGGTTCATCTTCCTGTGGATTGCTTCCTTCCCTTTGGAGTCCCAGGACTCGCTTAGCCCTTCTCCTTAGCTCTGGATGGCATATAAACCTCAGTTGCCTCATTGCCTGTGGGCCTCACAGTCTCAGAGTTTCTCCTGTTAATCTGTCTCATCAATTTGATCTTAGACCAGCCAAAAGAACCTTGAAAAGTAGAGGAAGATTTTTCCTCTCCCAACACTGTTTTATGCATAGCCCAATCCAGGTGCAGAGGAGGAATGTTAAATGTCCTCTTACTTCAATGACCTAATAATTGCAGGCAAAAGGTCTGTGGGCAGCTGGTACAGTGGGACAAGCGAAAGCGGCGTTGTTAGATCCGAGCTCACATTCTGGCTTGGCCACTTACTACAAGAATAAACATGAGCAAGTTGCGAAAGTTTTATGTCTTGATTCCTCATGAGTGAATGCAAAGCTGATAAGAGCACAAATAATAATAATTGACCCCCTATCCTGTACCAGGCATTATATATATATTTTTACAATGTTTCATTTAATTTCTTTTTAATTTAATCCTTTCCATAACCCTGCCAGCCAAGTTGAATTATTTCCATTTTATAGATAAGAATACTGAGCCTCAGTGACATACATTAACTTGATAAAGTCACAGTGCTAACGGGGAACAGAGCTGGGATTCAAAGGACACACATTCTGGAGGCCACACAGCATGTGAAAAAATGCATAAAAATTTCTGACACATAGTAGGGGCTCAGCCACTGTTATATGGTTATTCATTTAATATATAATTCATTACATTAGTTGTATTGATACACATGGTCTTGTAATTATATATGATACATTATATAGGCTTTTATATATGCCTTAATTACATGAATTATTGACTGATTGATTGGAAAGTTCACTGAACTTGGAGTCAGATGACCTTAGGCATGTCTCGGCTCTGCTATTTATTAGTTATGCCAGTAACCAAGCCACTTAAGTATTCCCATTCATAGACAGCCATGTCTGCCACACGGTAACTCTTCCATCAATGTTGAGAAATGGAGAAATCAACGAATGAGTAAATGTTTTAGGTCTGAAAGAAGACTCACTGTGATGTACACAAATGAGAAACTAAATAGTGAATGCTCCAATGAAATATTGTCCGTGATAATCTGAGTCAGAGATGCCCCAGACCACACCAGTGCCTTATAGCGCCCCCTGTGGTGTCCAGCGGGTACTGCAAGGGTGATGGATCACAGAGCTTCCCTGGTTTGTCCTGGGCATTTGCCTGGATTCGCCCTGCATCTGGTTTGCTCCTCCTCAACCTCCTGTTAACCCTTGCCTGAGCAGGAAGACTTTTGCTTGGTCCTCTATATTAACAACTTGTGCCAGAGTGCCAGCAATCAGGGAAGGATGGTGAAGGCAGGAATGTCTGGGGTAAGAAGCATCCTTTTATACTAACAAATGAACTGAAAACCTAACAACTAATAAAAATGTCATTTATGGAGGCTGCTATTCATTGAACCTTTTATATTTCAGCTACACACTAAAACTTTATGTACCAATCCTGCTACAGTTCTCAATTCTCACAACAGCCCAACGAGGAAAATGATCTTATCCCTTTTTATAGAAAAGGAGAGGGATGCTTCAAATGGTTCAGTATTTTGTGACACATACCTAGTGGCAGAGATGGGACTGGGACCGTCTGTCTGTCTTCTGTACACAGTGCCTCTCCGAACAAAGCAGAAAGAAAAATAGGTCAGAAAGAGAAACAGCCAACATAACTGGGTCTCTACTTTACTTGGATCAGTAATTAAAATAAAATTGAAGCACCTGGCTTGTTTTGCACCATGTTTTCCCATGGCAGCGCTTGTGTAACTGGGGAGATGGCAGCATAAGAAGCAGGGATCCTTTGTCAATTACAGAGTGACTTATCAAATGCTGTTTATGGTTAAGACTAGCAGGCTAATGGAATAAAAAGCTTATCTAACCAGTATTTCGTACAAACAACATGAAATTATTGCTGTTTTTCATTTTTATGCTTCTTGGGAGATACATGTTTCTTAAGGACAAATTGCTCATTTTTCCTTTAAAATTTCCTTAAGAAACAGTATGTTTGGCAAAGGTTTTTAAAACAACACTGTTATTTTAAAAATTCAAGTGCATTCACATAGAGAAACTGTAGACACAATAGCATACCTTCCCTTGTCTGTTCTCTGAGGGGGGCTTGCTTGGTAGATGGAGGATTAGGGAGTGGATCTGATGGACTGCCTTGACCCCTTTTGTCTGGTGTTTGAGCGAGTCTGGGATCCTTGGAGACGGTGTCATTGGTCGCTAAGTTTCCCTGAGCCTTTTTTTTGCAAATGAATTTGCTGCCTGAGTAAAGACAACAAACCAGCCTTCCTGAAATAAAGGAGAAAACCAAGATGGTGAGAAACCAGGCCAGGGCCATGGACGAGGCAGTGCTTATATTTAGATTATTGCTTTCATATGGATGTGCAGAAGAGAAACGCAAAACCAAGAAAACACAAAATACCCCATGAAACCAGCATCAGATTTTCCTGGACTTCTGGGCGAATGCTGCCCTCATGCGGTCAGACAGGAGAATACAGGGGGACAGAGAACTTGAACCAAGAGGGTAAAGAGAAGCCAGGAGAGAATGTGTTAGTTTTTTTGCATATGTTTTCTGAAGACTTTTTGGGTTATTTTTTGAAGGAGAGTTTTGTTTCCATAATAAAGGAAAATAAGAGAAGGAAGAAAGGAAGGAAATAACAAAACAAACCCCAGAAAGAACTTTCCAGAAAGTGGCTCTGGTCACCTATTTCCCCCTTCACGGAGCCTGCCTTTATCATACAAAGAGATTCCTCCCTCTACAGTCCAACATGTAAACAACAGAATCAGGACAATTTAGTGAGACTCTGAAGGGTATGAGGACCTGTGTGAGATGCTGAAGATTGAAAGTTGAACAGGGCATATTCTCTGCCCTCAGACAACTCAGACTTAATAAGGGGTATAATTAGGGATGAACAGAACAAGACTTTAATATAAACGTTAAATGATGGAATAGGTTGTCTTGCCAGTGGGTTTGAGCCCCAGACAAGTTCACTATGGATTCAGTGAGACAGAAAAAATGACAGTGGAAAGTTCTTGGGGTGAAAGGGTTCATGCCCGACTTCCTTCCCAGGGTGACAGGTCCGTCACTAGAATCCCATCCCCTCAGAGCGAGTCTGCACACAGCAAGCGGGTCTCTGCCTCCAGGCCTCTCTGCCCCCGCAGCCGTCTCAGTCTTTATCCTTGGCGCTGCCACCGCTCCAGTCTTGGCTCTCCTGCAGCCGTGCAGCAGCTGTGCCACCGTGTCACCCAGAACCCTGGGAGGACCTCTTTATATAGAGACAGGAACAACCTATCGTGTGTAGTGAGCTAGCCAACCAGGTGAGAAGCCTGGCCGTAGGAACCTTCACTTTCTCCATGTAGGTACACACAGAATGCTTTGGAAAGACAAAAGATCTTTTCTCCAACTCTGGAAGAGAATGATAGCGTGGGGAAAACGGAAACTCCTATGGCCATTGTGGATAAAGTGAAGGTTCCTATGGCCAGGATCCTCCCCTGACCCTAAACTACTTGGTGATGTAACTGGCCAGTTGCTAGGCTACTGCTTCCACACCCGCAGGCAATAAGCTATTACTGACTGAGCCACTATACAAAGAGCTCTGCCCAGTGCCCTGGGGGAGGCAGAGACGAAGGAGGATTACAGACCCGCAGACTGCGGATGCAGACGTAATTCTAGTGCTGTAGCTATGGCCGGGAGAACAAGCCAGGTAATGAACCCTTTCACCCCAAGAATGTTCCGTTGTCATTCCTCGGTCTCACTGAAACCGTAGTGGACTTGCTCGGGGCTGAAACCCACTGGCAAGACAATGTCTTTTGAAAAGGCAGTCATCTAATTGTTAAAAATTCTCATAGAAGTAAATGAACATGTGTCATTTGCACAAAAATAAATGGACATGTGTCAATTTATGTACCTCATAATTAAAGGGAACAGTACAATGATGAAGCTGATTCAAGAAGGACTTGAAGAATGGGAAACATATGCTAATATGAAGGCGATATGTTAGAAACCAAAATGGTTCATTTATATTTGGACAAGACCCCAATATTTGGGTTTTTCTTTCCCTGTCAAGCACACACACACAAAAAAAGTACATCATACCTTATCTATTTTCTGTAAGTTATCTTCTGACTTAA
Organism: Smutsia gigantea; assembly: GCA_032199065.1. NCBI lineage: Eukaryota > Metazoa > Chordata > Mammalia > Pholidota > Manidae > Smutsia > Smutsia gigantea. The sequence continues at coordinate 61,415 of JAVSCE010002874.1, forward strand.
TAGGTTGTAAACATCTGGGCTTTTATTAATTACTGCATTTCTCCAGGGTCAAATGACTTTCCAATTGGCACATTAGAAACCACTAGAAAGTGAAAATATAAAAATACACAATCACCATTTTGCCTTATTTCTGAGTTTTGAACATTTTTCTACATACTTTCTTATAGCAGCTCTAAGAATATTTAATGTGCATTTTCAAAATATTGAATTTATATCCTGTGGCCGTACAAATTAGATCTGAGGTGGTATAAATTGAAGGCAAAATCAAAGCAAATTAAAGGTAAAGCAATTAAATCAGTAAAGTAAAAATGAAAATAGAAAGAATTGATAAGATGCCATAATTAAAATTAGATTTGTTCATGCATTTCTAGGTAGTCAGAGCAAAATAATTTACACATAATTTTCTCTTATTATAAAGGGAAAAAATTGAATTCCTGAGATAGTTGTTATTTTGTTTTGTGTTTCCTCCTCCTCCTTCTAAAGTCTAAAAAAGAAACACCCTATGGAGCTTCCCATAAATGACACAGGTGTAGTGGCCCTTGTTCTCAATATTTTTACAGTAATTACAGGCAGATTACCAATGGCTATTTGTTTTAGAGCCTTTTGATCAAAACAAATGCCTTCATATTTTTTAAGTATATTTTGGTAATTGCCTTCATATTTATAAGTACAATGGAATGCAAAAAAAGCATTTGTTAAAAACAGACTTTTATTTGGAGCATTTTCAGTGAGAAAATAAGCCTTCACAATTCACCCTCACATTACATGTGTTACTACAAAATTGCTTAAATAAAACAAGCTTTCGTTATCAGCTATTCAACACAAATCTTTACCCATGGGGTGGGTAAGTACATAACTACACATCTGACTGCATCTCCTAACCTGCAGGTCAGAGGTGGTGGTTCCCTCAACCCCCTTCGCTTCTCCAGAGCCACTTCTCTCTGCAGCTAGCAGTTGTTTGAGTTACTAACATGATGGCATATTTGAGTTAAATACCAGGACTGGAGTTCATCAAAACACTGCTTTTCATTTGTACAATTAGAATCCATAACATTAGCTGCCTATTTCATGGCATGCCCATATGTTTGGTACCTTTCTCATAAAGACTCAGTCAGCTGTAAGTCTTCATCAGATAGTGTAGCTGGTGACATCTTGAGGGCTGGGACTATGTCTTATTCTTCTCTGTTTTAAGGATTGGACGTGACGTGGCATATAGCTGGTTCCTATAAATGGGTAACAGAACGCGGTAATGAACTGATGAGCAATGGTAATTAACATTTCACTAAAGGCAAGAGCTTACAATCAAAGAAAACAACTTTCTTAGTATGGATTTTTGAGCCCACCCACAAATAGTGTTTTTAGTAGTTCTCAACAGAGACCTACAAAACTACATCACATTGTGGCATGTTGGTTCGTTTTTTTCAGTATGCATGAGCTGTTTCCCTCACTGCACTGTAAGTAAGCTCTTTGAGGGTAGAGCCATGCACACCCGGCCATAGGGACAGGCACATAGGAATCTCACACAATATACATGCTAACTTGTCACATCCAGTGGCTCTACGAAGGTGGCGAAAGAAGGTAGGCGAGTAAAAGGAAAAACGTAGTATTTGTTGTCAAGATAATCTCCCAAACTATACTCAGAGCAGGCTTGCTAACGATCATAGTTCTCTCCCCATGAGTGCAGGCGCTGGAAGGTGTGATAAAGAATTCGGAGTCGACGTATGAGAAGGGACCTATTTACTCCCCTGACGTAGACATCACTCCCGGGCATGGCACAGGTGGCCCTGATTTGCCTCGCCCTGTTTGTCAAAAGAAACCAAACACAACACAAACTATGAACAATTCAAGGTAAAGTTTTAAAAAATGCAGCTTGTTTTATTTTTTATAAACTAAAACACCAGAGCTCATTGATTCCTATATTAAATACATAAATTATAAAATAACCATTCATAAAATTTTACATACAGAAAGTTGATTCCAATCTCTACAATAATACATACAGTGCATGTACATGTTGGGTGTCCGTCAGAGGATCATCCTGGTGAAACTCGGTCAACTTAGTTTTCTTTCACCAATAAACAAGCACTGAAGCCATCTATGGAGTCATGCTCGTGAAATGGACAGAACCCCAGAAGCAGGTGGCTGGATGGAAGCTCTGGGAAACTGGCCCCCTGGCCACACGGATACAGCAGACATCTGCGGAATTATGTATTCAGATACACGGGCTCTGTACTTGAGTCTTGGGGATCTGGATCTGGAAGGTTAAAATGTGCATGAACCCTCCTGGAATGGGAGTTTTAGCTGATAAAAATATGGGACTTTTGGCTAATATTAATACTGTGGACCGTGCTGAACTTCCTGTTGCCTCTCCCAGAAAACACTTGGCATCACTACAAGGCTGGCTTATGAGCCCCGGTAGTTGGAAAGCCCACGTGCAGTTCTTTGCCTCAATCAACAACAGATAGTAGTAATGGACAAAAGGCAGGCAAGGAGGGGGAGCACAGACACCAGATGCCAAACACAACATGAGCTACCGGCAGCGCCAGAAACCCCTCCCTGAAGTCCTCAGTCCTAGGACGGAAGTACAGTTAGTAGGCACTCACACCATCTCACTATGTACAGGTTATTTATGTGTAGATATGCACATCATGTATTTATAAAGTGTTTGGGTTTTGATCTGTCTCATTGTGGGAAGTTCTGGTTAATGGAGGAAAGTAGGCACATTTTGTGAGCTTACAATCAAACATAAATGAGTAATCAAATAAATTGAAGTGAATGCGGGGACCAGCTTATGGGAAAGTGCATCCTCCACACTTCAGCGGGTCTCCAGAGTCTTGATTGTAGGTAAGGTTGGACTCAGAGTTGTTTATCTAGACCACTCCCACCCTACGGAAATTTGATGTAACAAGGATGGAAATAATAAGCATAGGTACCAAGACCTCATGCAAAAAACACAAAGACAAAAACAGGGAACTTCACCCAATCAGCCACCTATACCTCTGAGTTTGGTACACTAGGTTGAATACAGCCAATTGTAATCCTTCTATTTTTGCCATATTGCTCCTTGAAGTATGTCTTCAGTAATTTTGATTCAACAGTGAACCTGGACTCTCAACAACAGATTTACTTAGAAGGAACTAAACTCCCCAACTGAAGGTAGCAAGGGAATGAGAATCTACCTGCCCAGGATGGAAATGCAACGACAGAAGGTCAGCTCCTACCTTCTATTGTGCCTGAATCCTCTTGCCAACATGCCAGAAATTGAGTCTCAAGGCACTATGCTAATATAGAAACCACAAGAATGCAAGCTTTTGTCCCTCAAGAACTTGTGACCTGCTTTTGTCCTTTAGAAAGTGGAAGTCCATTTAAGGAGAGGCTTGAACCCATCCTGGATGCATTAATTCATGACATAAATAGTCATTTGTTTTCCTTTGATTACTGATTTCCCAAAAGTTAGACTGTGTACTTTTTCGATACAGTAGACATGTATACATACATACATATATAAGCATATATATATACGTGTATATACATGTATATACTTTTTGTGCCACTAACAGGTTGAAAAAATGCAATTAAATTATTTAAAAGATAAAATGTCTGTGCTGTCCATCTATTTTGATGTTAACATAACACACATGATCCAGTTATGGAAACATCAGTACAAAACTGATGACTATTATTTTTACAGTTTCCATGAAAATGTAGGCAGGTTAAAAAGACATGCTTTACTTTAAAACAGTGAACTTAAAAATTACATCAAGGAAATTGTACAAATTTCACAAGGGGTCTACAGAAAAAGGTGACAATAAATAGGCAAAAGGAACAAGTTTGCCAGAGATTTATCTTAAACTGATCAAATTAAGTGGAAATAAAATACTGTAGTAACAATATTTGGCAAAACTTTATTTCTTCTATTACTAGTTGAGAGCAAACATCCCCTTTCTACTCCATGAGCCCTGTGCCCCATCTCTGTCCCACTGAAGAGCCATGCCACTATGTGTTTTTGTGAATGGAAGAAAAACCAAAGCAAAATTTATTCTTCCAACCCTAAAACCTCACTATTGGCAATATTTATATGACATGGGTTAAGAGGGATCTGGTACTTATTTTTAGCAAATTCTAATGTTTCCTGAAATAAAACTTGGGTGTCATTATAAAAAAAAAGTTAGTTTTAATAAGTACTTTCTAGTCTTACAGTCTAATATAATCTTCTGTTTCTTTTTCCTTTCTTGTGAAAATTTTCCTGCCCCAAATAACTTTGTTAAGTTGTGGCTCCCTTTTTATCTCAAACTATTTTTTAATATTGTCAGTTATATTTTCCCAGACATGAATACTTGGTTATGAAAAATTAAGTGAATCTTTAAGAATTCTGTTGTGTTGAAGAATGCTGTTCTGATTGCTATTAACTCATTGGCCAAACCTATTAGGATAGTTAAGAGGCAGAAATTAAAGATCAGAGTTGGGATTATCTACTTTCTGAAAGAAGCAGAGCCACAGTAAACCTCTCCGTTATGAATGAGATGCTTTTTGAGTATGGCTGAACATCATATGCAAAGGAAAGCATTCAGTTAGATATGGTCCATTTCCCTAAGTCCGTGAGTCACTGACATAACATTTACAATTTTGCCAATGTTTTTATATTTATGGAAATAGGTAACAGAGAGATGCACCTGTCAAAACATTCAGCCTTATTTAATGATATGTTAATATTGAGGATTATGAGTAAGATTTGGTCAAAATTTAGCCTAAAATCTATGGAAATTTGTTCATCTCTTCGATCTTGGGTAAAGAGAAATACTCTCTCCTTTTGTATTTGCCTTAAACATACCTAAAGCTGCTTAAATAAATGGTCATCCTAGCTGTCATCACTCCCGTATGATACAATCACATTTAAGGCATATGATTAAACTACACTATTTTAACAACTGTTTTTAATCATTTAAGCCATAGTGCTTCGATATAAAATTTAACTTACAAGTTTCTTGGTGGAGAAAGCAAGATGAAGAGAAGAAAAGTAGGTTTGGTGAGATAAATGGCATGTGCTCAGCTAGACCCTGAAACGGCCCATGAACAATGGCAGAGAAAAGTTGGAGACATGGGAGATGTCTCCCCCCCGCGCCTTTTTCTCTTCTCTGTGTTCTGAGTGAGGTTTGAAGGGGTTGCCTCGCAGATGGTCCTGGCACCCTATTTCATGGGTTGCCCACACAATAAATATACTAAGCATACTTAATATGGAACCTTGCCAGCGCAACAAAGAATTCAGCAGAAGGATAGTTATTTTGTATATCCCCAGTATGACTTAACTACCCAAACCTTCTCCCAAAATGAAAGGGACAATCAGACTAATTATGTGATACTATCAGTTCGTTCCAAGCTTTAATTTCATTTCCTAGTTGGCTCTCCTATGATGAAAGTGGAGTCTGTAGTTTGGCATGCACAGGCAATATGGAGAGCTAGGAGACGCTTAATAGAAGTGACACGTTTTTCTTATTCAATACATGGGATAATCTATTCCCTAGAGGCTATTAGAGACCCTGGCTCTGGACCTCTCAATCTTTATTGCTAGTCATGTCCCAGGTAGTTTGATGGGAAAGCTTCAGTTCTGTGGTTCTTAGATTTAACCAAACAGTAGCACTATTTTATTACATAGGGGACTTTTTCCCAACCAGAAAGTCTCAAATAATACAGCAGTCGTAATGATTACAAAGCACTTTGTGCTATGTTAAGCACCTCTTGTTCCAGAATTACAGAAAACAAAACCAAAAACAACCCCCCCCAAAGCAACAACAAATTAACCCAACCTTTTACGAAAAAGCATTTCAACCTCATTTTGCACATGAGGAAACTGAGGCACAGAGAGGTTCAGTGACTGGGCCAAAGACACCTGGGTCAGCAGTAAACAGAAGAATAAAACATGGGACCCCAGAGCTTTTCTTGTACATTCTCCAGTTGCTGTGCTGGCCTGGACAGCGCCAGCGCTACACCCGAAGACTAACATGCTGAACTCATGTATGGAAGGACTTGTGCCTCAGGGTCCCTGCACACAGTCTGTATGCATGGGAATTCTAGCTCTGTAAATAAAACTTTAATCATTTGAAAAATTGAGGCTGTTCTGTTATCGACGGTAAATGAGGTGTGAAACTAGCTTTTCAGGAACATTTATTTGCTCTCAGAGCTGAGTCCAAGACTCAGTATTACATAACTTAGGAAAAGTAGCTGTCTTCTAACTGTCTCTCGTAGAAAATGACCTTATCAGTCACATAATGTTACTTCTATATAAAAAAGTAGAGCTACCTTGTTGCTCTCAGCTCTCTGAGAAAAAAATATTATTAGTCTAAATGACAAGAGGTCAGAATGTTCTAGGCATATCAGGATACTTTAAAAAATAAACTTAAATTCATTTAATATCCACAGCTCTGTGGCGAACTCAACTGTTGGTAATTACACTTATCGCCTCTAATGTGTTTTTACTCCAATCATATACCATATTTATTTGCAGGCAATTTTAAGCAGCCATTTGAAAACCAGTATTTTTGAAAATTGCAAGATTCAGAGATGCTCTCTGGCCCACGTTCCCTATCGACACTGGCATTCGAAACAGAACTACGTCAGGGAGCTTGTGACTGAGAGTATCATCTTCTTAATTTTCAATATGAAGGAGAGCGGTCTGCTGTTCGCGGAGGAACACAGAGGTGACAGAAGGCCGAGGAAGCATCAATTCTGCTTTTATTTCTCATGTTACATCCGCCTGGGTCCTTTGCCTCGGCTGCCGTTTAGTCGGAGTCCCTGTGATCCGCATCTCGTCTGTCATCCACGGAATGCTTTCTGCAGGCTCCACCTTTTGCAGGAAATCAGCCAAACGGGAGACCGTTGCTCTTTCCCATTCACATCGAGGATTCCTCTGTTCCTGAGTTTTAAACAATATTAAAGACAGAGAAGCAAATCCCTGTAGTAAGAAACCAGACTTTTCAAATGAAACATTTTATTGTAAATAGCTCTTCATAGGTATTTCTCGTGCTTCATTCCCCACCCACCCTTGTTTTGATTTTTTTGTTTGTTTTGCTTTGATTTTTTAAAATGATGTTTATTTCAGAACTAGTGTTTCCATGGGGTGTGGTGTCACATTAAAATGACCCCCCTGCACAGCAGGGGTAGAATGTTTCTTTGTAACTTTGGTTCCCTGCCCAAGACACATCTTTGCTTGATTTGTTGAAACTGTTTCCATTGCTGAATTTTCTTCTTTACACATATATGTTCATGGTTCTTTTCTTCTGGTTTGACATATACATGTTTCCTTAAATGCAGCATATATTGTAGATTTTCAACAGGGTCGTGTAGGAACTGTCAAGTAAGAAACCTTGAATAATGGCTTTAAAACACACAGTTGTAGTCCTGGCTACAGCGCAGTTCTTAGCCTCTGCTCCTCTCTCTGCTGTAAACATTTCAGCCATCTCTGAAGGTTTAGAAGCATTTGCCTTTCTGGGGTCTTATCCATGTTTTCGGTTGCTCTGTAAAACAGAGGGAAAATTTTTAAATCATCATTTCTGTCGACAGCTGAAACAGAAAAAAAAAATCCACTTTTTTAAGAAAAAAAATTTTTTTTAACCACATCTTTGAGCTGTATGATCCTGTGCAAATTATATAAAGTCTCTAAGCTTACTTGCTTTAATTTTAAATGAGAAAATATAAGTATCTATTTTAAGGGTTGCTGCAATATAATACATACAGAGTGATGGACAGCTCTTGTGTCATTGTAAGTGGCCTGAAATGGAATCATTATGCCCCAATACCAATTTAAGATTATTTTAAAAACAGGTCTGCCTTCGTCCTTCAGTGACTTACTTTTATGTTACACTTCCTCCCCAACAACTGTGCCCAGTGGCAGGTGGACTCGGCTCTCGGGTCCTGACCTGGGGATTCCCAGGGAATTTGGCCACATGGGTTTCCTGGTTGGCTGCAGAGAGATGTCCCTGAGAAGCGGCTGCCAGTCAGCCCTGTTCCTCTTTAAGTTCAAGTGTCTGGGCTTCCACTTGGAGAGAAGTTTAAGACGTAATGCTCTTTTCCAATAAAAGCTGGAAATGGCACAGAGGACACGCTATCGTGTGTGCGTAAGGACATGGCCTTTAGAGTTTAGATGACATGGATGGAGGAAATGGATTTCCATTTTCATACTGTATCTCCAAGGACAAGTTATTTAGCTTCTCTAAGCCTTAATTTTCCCATCTATAAAGTAAAGATACGAGTTCTATAGCAGGATTGTACTGGTGCCCCAGAAATGGGGATCAAATTCCAAAGTGGTGGAAAAGGAGGCACTTACTGCCACAAAGATGTCTCCAGTCCAGCACATGGGGCAAATTAAAGATTCAAAGAAATTCCTACCATAAGTGCCAGTCAGACATATTTGGGATTCATCTCTGCAGAGCCACTTTGCTCCCAGAGAGTAGATCAGACTGGGATGAAAGAGTGGTGGCGTCCCAGAGGAGGAACCAGTGGAAGGCAGTGGGCGGGCGAGGAAGGTGCCCCAGAGGCACGAACATGGTGATGCTGCCTGCACAAAGGAGACTCATGGGCTGTGGTCAGACCCAGAGCAACACTCACCCATTGCTCGTCTTCCTTTGTCTGTCTGGGCAGAGAATCGAAGGGGACGACGGGGCAGAGAGAGGGGCAGTGGCTTCCCGCCCAGCAAGAAGCTGTGGCTGGAACCACCCGTGCTGGTCTCTACTGGCAGGGACCCGGGCAGCAGGCATGCCCTGCGCGGCCTCTGAAACTCACTCCTTAGGTCCCCAAATGGCCAGTCTGTAATCGCCTCTCACAGAAAAGCATGAAGAGCCGGTCAGCAGTAGGCAGAGAGATGGCATCATGTCCCAGGAGGAGGGAAAGGACCGCTGCCCGCGGAGGGAAGCGCACGCATCCCCTCCCCTCTCTCTCTCCCCTGCCCTCCAGAGAGCTGGACTCTGACAAGGACAAGGGGAGATGCTTAGAGCCAGGCCGAGAGGCCCCTCCACTGCTGGGGATAAAGGAAGAGACGACATGAAACAGAGTCTGAGACTGAACTTTTAAAATGAGCTGGCCTTTCAAGGATCGAAAGTGACTAAAACATTGGGGCACCAACCTAAGATTTAATTAAAGGATCAGAGACGGAAATAAGGCAGAAGCTGAGTGAAAATCATGTTTTGAGAGAAGTAGGTTGCATTCAACTTTACATCCCACTGAGGTGAAAGGCCCCCAAACTAGTGACAACCATAATATCCCCATATTCCGAGTAAAGAAGAGAACTGATCTAAATGTATGTAAAAGCCACTTTAAGGGGTGTGTGTTTATAATAAATACATATACACACATATAGTACATTTATTTATATATTTATATACACACATACATACATATATATATATATAAAATAAATATGTAAAAACAAAATGTCTCTTACTTGTAAACTTTCATCTTACACTCTCAGAGATAAAACCTAAATTTTGTTTCAAAGCACAGATGCACATTTCTGCCTGTCATGACTGAAGTACAGCCTATTATTTAAATAAAACCATGTCATTTTTAAAAAGCAAATGGGCTTAGAGGCAGTCCGCCCGAAGGCTGAGTCTCTGTGAATTGAGTATCCGTAAAAGGAGCTAGGATTTCTACCGGAAAGCCAGACTCACTCAAAGTGGCATTTTGAAAACCTGAAGTGTTACCCAACAGGCCACCATAGATGACCAATTTTAAGTGAGCTAAGGGTCAGTACACTCTAGCTAAAACTGTATAGAGCATAAATTCACCTCTGACTCAAAGGCCCTTCTGGGTATTGTGGGACCTCAGGGATGCTTTTGAAGGGGTCGCTTAACAGCACCGAGCTTTAGTTTCCTCCTCTGCAGCTATCATTTCTCAGCGTTTACTGCATGCCACCAGACTCCCCGTGAATTGATACAGTCATGTCATGCCTGACTTGTGGCTGACAGTCTACCTACCACACTGCCTGGTTCACAGAAGACACTTAGCAAATACTTGTGGAGATCAATTGACAGGCTAATTATGTTCATTGTTCTTTAGGATTTTCTAACTGCTAGGAGTGGTTTAGATGCTTTATGGACCGCATATTGAAAGGCATATTGAGTAATAAACTGTAGCTAACTGCTGTGTTCTAGTTATCACAAATAACCAAAAATCACGAACAGCAGCCACTCCCTCTTCCTGCTTTCCAAATCTCCATCAAGGGCACCTCCATCCAACCAGTCATGCCATCCGGAACCCTGAGGGCCACCCCTGACACCCTGCATTCTGTCAACCTGCATAAGCAATTCATCATATAGTGAAGTATTCAACAAATGGGAGCTGTTATCATCGCCTCCATTTCACAGGAAACTGACACTGAGGATTGTTAGGTCGTTGGTCTATGAGCCTCCGAGTGAGGAAGACAGATAATATTGAAGGAAACTTCACTTCCAGAGGGTCAGGGGGGGCTTGCCTGAGTCCCTGGTTTTACACTGAGACGGGAAGGACAAACGGCTGTTGGCCAGGCAACGGCGGGTGGCAGATGTGGTCACAGAACTTGGCTTTTAATAAGCCTTTCTATGTGTCTGGTACTTAGATTGGTAAATTATATATTATCAATAAATTCTCAGGAAAACAACTATTACTTGCTAATTTTTTATATTAAGGAAATAATATTTGGAGAGGTGTAACAGTATCTATTTTGCAGGGTCATTGTAAATATAAAATAAAATAATGGAAATACACTTTTTCAACTGCAAAACAGTGTGTCCTCTTCCTCTTATCATAATTTCATCACTATCATTAAAAAAAGTATTTATAGATTGTCAACTATGTGCTAGGCAGTGTCTAGATATTTGGGTGACAAAGGTGCAGAAAACTCGTGTGGTCCCTGCTCTCACAAACCTTATATACAACAAGGGAGAGAGACATAAATTAAAAAACAAACAGAACAACAAACAAAGTAATCCAAACGTACGAAAAATTCGGCCAGGGGTGAAACCAAGGAAGACTTCTTTGAGGGCATCACAGGCGGGCTGGAATCTGACGGATGAGTGGGTAGGTGTTACGGATCAGCGGGGGGAAGCATTGTGTGTGCAGGACGGTGTGGGCAACCCTGCGGCAGGCAGGGGGCGCAGGGCTCATCGGGGGGGGGGGGGTCCTGCAGCAGCATGAAGCCTGAGGGACTGCCTACAGGCGGACCAGCAGGCTTTGTGGGCCACTCTAAGGAACTGGGACTCAACACATATGGTGATGCTTTTCCAGAAAAGATCATGATTAGATCTGCATTGCCTAAAACTCAGGCTGCTACATGGAGCACGAATTTAAGAGTGTCTAGAGTAGAAAGTAATGTACCTGGTTAAACATCACAGTTACTCGGTATACTTGTTAAAATACAAATCAGTCTTTGCTCTCCACCTCTCCAATCCTCGAATTCACCTCCATCTCCAGGAATCTGAATCATTAAGTTGGAGGCAAGGGGCTGGGATCTATATTTTTGATAGCATTGGGAATCACCGGCTGAGATTATTTATACATGTATTCATGAGACATGGACTTGATAAATTAGTAAGAATAAGACTTATTTTTCTAAATTGGGATTTTAAATTATCTTATTTGAAAATAAGATCCAATTTCACATAACAAGCCTGCTTTCCTGAGTTCTGATGAAGACGGACTAGGAAAAAGCATTGAAAAATATTAGTCATTTTTAGCTTGTTAGATTCACAGAATCAGAATATTCAAGCAGAAAGGGGAACTAAAAATACACTCCTCTGGACAAGTAGTGACTCTATGGCATCGCACTACGCTGATGGACAGTGACTGCAATGGGGTTGGGGGTGGGGAACCTGATGAAGGGGGTAGTGTAATCACCATAATATTACTCATTTAATTGTAGATTAATGATATCAAAATAAACTAAAATAAATAAATAAATAAAATAAATTCATTCAAATAAAAAAAAATACACTCCTCTGTCTTCACTTTGCAGCTCCTTCTGTGTCACGACAGACTACAAAGAGAATACTGAGATCCACAGATATCATGACTTCCCAAAGCAACAGTGTTCCCTAAAACAATTCTTGGTTTCGATCGTACTTCGTGGCTGCTTTGCTGCTTTAATAATCACCCAAATGGATTGGATCTGTTCTCATTTCATGGCATGTAAGCTGACCAAACCCAGTGTACTAGTAACTGTATGCAGCATCCTTCTTATCAAATAGCTCTTAGAATCACATTTTGAGAATTAAATGGAATCTTACCTTAAAGAGGCACCTTGACATCAAGGCCATAGAATAAAGGCAAGAGAGAAGAACAAGAATAGAAACAGAAACTGCAGAAGAAAAAGAAGAAGATTATGTAAATCTGAAGTTCTGTGTGCCATTCAGGTAGTACAACAACTCAGCTTCTCCACATTGCTCAAGTCTGACCGCTTCTCACACACACGCCAAGTACCTTTTTGTTTAAAAAACCCGTATCTTTTCTTTATCTACTGGCAAAGCAATGTAATGAATAACCAGTGTTCAACTAACATTAACTCATACATTTTAGAACTCTGAGGAGGTCTCATAGAAAATCAGTCTAAATTTGTAAGTGAGAAAAATAAGCACAGGATAGTTAATTAATAGCCTACTTTCGCTTGCTATTTCATGGCATAGTGAAACCCTGAGTTTAGACTGCCTGAGTCTTACTCCATTATATATTATTGTCTGTATTTCTAATGTGTGGGAAGGTATTTCAAAAATACAAAATTATGATCCGAGTGTGCACTTAATCACTCAATGCTATCATTGTTTGGTTAATGCAATAGGTTTTGGGACTAAGGCATAGTAGGAAGACCATTAACATGTAGGGTAAACATATGGCAAATTCATAATAGGACACTTCTGAGAGGGAAATGGGACACTGTAGTAAATCCATCAAGGCGACAGGTGCAGCCTGGGTCTATCCTGATGGTTGAGGAGGTTGGTATGAAATATGCTTATACATCAGTGGGCACTTCAGATAACGTGTGACGCTGTTCCAGCCAGTCATGCTTCTGGGATGAGATCTCTCCTTACTTGACTCATTGAAATTAAACAGAATCTGGCTTGTCTCTCTTCAACAAGAACCTTCGCCAGAGAAGCAGATACTTGGACGCACAAACATGTTTGTGTAGCACTGGTATATAGCCAACGGTGTACTGATTATGAAAGGTCACGGGCCACATCAGCCTTTTCAAATGCCAACTTCCTTGGCGGTTTACTCTTATAGAGTCACAAAGTCTTTGCCTTGTTTTCACACTTCAGGAGCATTCTGTTGGACACAGCATCTCTGAATTAGTGTCCTGTACGGCATTTTCATATTGGGCATGCTATGTGCATATTTCCTTTAATGCCACTGTTTCTAAGGCTCTTGCTTCATTATTACAAAATTGTCTGAACAAGTTATAAATATGGTGCTAAGAGCCTTGTGTTGGGGACCATTCTATTTGTCTGAAAGGCAGAAACTCTGTTCTTTTTTTTTTTTTAATCCCAGGAAGATGGAGAGTGATATACAGATAAATAGATGATAGATAGATACATGCACCCATAGCAGGAAAGGATGAAGAAGACAGGGGTGGAAGGCTTCCGCTCTTCCTGGGAGAAGCTCCCATATCAGCGCTGCCTCTCTGGGCATGAGGAGATGCCCATCACTTAGTCTGCAATGAGATTCTTCGTCCTATAGCATGGAGGCAGACAGGGGCACCTGGAGTCAGACACCCTGACCTCTGACTGGTTATACTGTCTTGGGAAAGTTGTTTAATCTCTCTGAGCCATTGTTTTATTATCTGCATACAAGGGGATCATAATATCCATGGTGTCTGTCCCATGGAATAATTATGAGAATCAAGTGAGATGAAGAAAATAGCAGTGATCTGGGTATGCACTTTTGAAGCAGTTTTCTATGTTTATGGTTATTACCTGATTTGTACCATGGAAGTTAGGAACTGAGAAGGAATATGGTGCACCCCCTCAGGGGGTGTTAGGGTACCCCAAGCAAAAGAATGAAGAGTATTTCTGACATAAGTGATATTTAGCCTTTTGACTGGGCTATGGGGGAGCATAACTGAGGTCGAGTGAATGGGAGGTATATTATAAACCCCATCTCTCATTTAAATCTCTAATCAGAAATCAACGGGATTGTTCTTGAAGTGGTGTAATTATTACAATACGTGGAATATGCTACTTTGGTAGCTTAAGAATCCTTATTTTCTATTAAGTACATTACCCTATTATCATAAATGTTTAGGAAGTTCAGACCTGCAAAATGAAAAGTTCGCACAGAATTCTGACAGCGAACATGATCTCCTTTCTCCCAAAGTTTCCGTGGGGCTCATTAAGAGGACGGCTAGGGTGGTGACCTTAGAGACACTTCAGAAATCCCTTCTGGGGGCTTGTTTTTCCTCAGTTGGGGGGGACTGACCTGAAGCCCCTGGGGCGCTCGGACGGCACCTGCCCCCTCGGCGGCCCCAGGACTGTTTAAGAGAGAGAACGGCTGGAACCAAGAGACGGCCGTTCAGAAACGGGGAAAGTGGAAGACATCAGGCACGTCCTCTGGCCACCAGGAAAGCTGTGGAAAGATCCCTGCCTTCTGTGGATCTTCCTGCCAAACGTGGGAAACCAGAACCAGGCCTTGGTCTACTGCGCTTTGCCTCTGCCTCTTCAATCCACAGAACCAAAGAGCACACTTCTGATGTGAGGGAAATTTAAGCATAAAATTTTGCAGAGGGTGTGTACTTTACATTTGGTAACTCAAAAAATTGTACTTTTTAATTTAATTTACGCTCTCCTAGTGTTTCCTAATTCTCATGTAAGTGATCTCATTTTGTTCCTCATGGAAACCATGACAGGAGGTCAGGGCAAGTGTTACTGCCCCCATTTTATAGGTGTAGGTGTGGCTTAGACACAGGGAGTGAAGTCACCTGCCCACGGTCAAGTAAGTAGGTGAACACACAGCCTGCGCAAGAATCCAGGCGGCTGACGGGCTGACTAGGGCGCCTACAACGCCCTCTGATCGCACAGGAATGGACAGCTACGGGAGCAGCTTGGCACGAATCAGATTCTAACCATTGTCTCAGAAATAGCAGACGGTTTGCTCTTTGCTCCTTGGGAGAATATCGCAAAACAGCCGTGTCCTTTTGCGACACAGGGATCCAGGCAGCTCCTGGCAGTCAATCAGACTGGAACACCAGAGAAAAACGTCTGCCACCCTCGCTGTGGTCCTGTGCGGGGTGCACCCTGCCCGCCCCACCCCACCCCGGCCCTGCCGCCCGTGCTCCTGCACGGGGTGCACCCCTCCCGCCCACCCCCCATGCTCCCGCGCGGGGTGCACCCCACCCGCCCCACCCCACCCTGGCCCTGCCGCCCGTGCGCCCGCGCGGGGTGCACCCGGCTCTGCTGCTGGGATGACTCTGTGGTGCAGGGCTGCTGAACTCCTGCGGCTGCCTCACCACCCCTGTGTGAGCCCTGTCTTCTCCCGCCACACACACATTTTCAAATGCCCTTTTTAAGAAACTACTATGCTTTACCCAAAAAAGTGTTGGCTGGCTTGGAAGAAGGAGTTACTCTTTCAGACCACGAGGGGAAGTGACATAATTGTCATGAGCCAATCTAGAAACTGCAGCGTAATAAGAAAGGGCTTTTTATGAGATATAAAGGGGAAGACGATTTTTGAAAAGAAAAAGCAGAGTAACAAAACTGAGAAGAAACTTTTGGAAAGGAGCTGAAGTTGAGGGAAGGGAAACTGAGGAAAGAAAACCCTTCTAGAAAAGAATAGGAATCAACACAAAAGGCAAACCTGTCAGGGCTAAAGGCAGAACCTTTCCTGGATCCTGTTTACATTTCCCGTAACTCACCTGCCTACCCCAGGCACAAACTAACTGAGAGGAAAGAAAATACAGTGGGCAAAACTGAGATTGTTTTCTCATCTAAAAAAAAAAAAGGTTGAAGTATATATTCAACTTCACACATACCTTTTCTTCTAAGTCCTTTATCTGTCTTTTCTGGATGTCTGTTTTATCTTCCAAGTCACGAATTCTCTGAAGAAGGAAAAGAAAGCAAGCATTAGTAGGTGTTAAGTTGAGCAAGAGGATTGTTCTCCAACGTAAAACACAAAACTTCCTATAAAAACATTAACATCAGCACTAGCAACTGGAAACATAAATGTTTTTCCACACTCAGAAGATTGTGGCATGGTTCAAAAATCATACTTGAAAAATCATTGTCATTGACTATATATTTTTTAGAAAATTTGCTACCCCTCTCTACCGGGTCTATCCCTGCAAACCCCTTCCCTGTGAGAGCCGTACGGTTCTCACCCTTGTTTATGGGTTTGACCATGAGACCTGTGTTGGCCAGTGGAATGGGAGTTGGGGTGAGATGTGGAAATGCTGCACTGGAATGTAGAGACAACAGTGTATCCCAGGACTACTGAGCAGGAAACAAACATTTTTGCAACCATTTGGATTGAGATTTTTGCATTTTTATTACCCAGTCAAAAATGGCTACAGCTGACTTACACAAATGCAAACAGTCCTATTGTTGGTGCCACACTTTCTTTTCAACCTTATTTCAACTCTGTTTCAGGGTGGAATTTCCTCCCAAAACAGCACTGACCAATTTCCATAAAACAAAGAAAAGATTCCACTGCAAGAAAAATTCCAAGGAGGGAACTGATACGTCAGGAAAAAAAAACAATGAAAACAACACAAGTGATTCTGAAGACAAACAAGTTCCAGAACTGTCTTTGAACTTAGTTGTCAAAAATATAACAAAGTCCCAATAATTTAAATAGCACAGATTTGAAATTGACATAGACAATAGTTTGCAAGTGAAAAAAGTCTTCAAATGTCTATCTGGCAATCTAAAGGCCTTTTATGTTTACACACATGTACTGCAGCATAGGCTGGTTATTCAATGCCTTTTTTTGGGAAATGACTAAAAAATGGAGAACTGGAGTCTGAGAAGAAAACACTGGGAGCTAAATGGGATGATAATATAGAAAGAGAGGTTTTTATAATGCAATGGGGGGGGGGAAGGGAAGCTAGAAAAAAAGAATATTTGACTTGGAAATCATTTCTTCCTCTTTCTGAAACAGTGGTTCTTGACTGGGGATGATTTTGTCCCCCAGAGGACATGTGGCAATGTCTGGGCATTTAAGAAAGCTAGTTTACTTTAACGTGTACAGTCTGGTGGTTTTAGTATATTCACAAAACTGTGCAGCCATTATTGCTAACTAATTGGACATTGTTGAATCACATGTGGTCACTAATCACGACAGGGGTGGGGTTGCAAGTAGCATCCAATAAACAGGCCAGGGATGCTGCTAAAAACCTCACAATACAGAGGACAGCCCCCCCCACCATAAAAAATTTTCTGGCCCAAATGTCAGCAGTACAGAGATGGAGAAATCCTGCTTTAAAGGAAAGGAGCTGAGGTTTGTGGAGAGGATGGTGTGTTTTGGTCAGAGAGACCATCCAGGCTAACCTTGAAATCATACAACAATGAATGCTGGAGAAGGGAACGGGCCTGGAATGCTGATGGTGTGTACATGTGTGTGTGGGATGTGTGTGCTGGTGTGTACTTCCATAGTGCGGCTCGTGCTCCAAGCTCATGGGAGAAGAAAAAATTTGCTAGACATTTCCCCCGTGAGCATGCAAGTGGTTCCTTGCTATGTCTACTGGATGTGGAGTCAAGCGTTATATATCAGTACAATCATGGACCTGTGAGGTTATCGGTATCTATTCAGCTATCAAGTCTGAGCTTGTTGGGCACCTTACATGGTCGGGGCTGCGCTGGGTGTCATGGAGAATATGGGGAAGGCATCAGTCAGTTCCTTGCCTCAGAGAACTATCAGACCCAGATGGGGAGACAAAATTTAAAACACAAGGAAAAACAACTTAAGTAGAAAAGGTAAAATGGCCAAACCATGTATAACTTCATAATGAAACACTAAGATCAAGTGTTTAGAACAAATAAGCTGCCCACACAGATTTATTAAATGAGTTAGTTACGCTATGTTGTGCTGTGCAAGTTTTAATTCTTTCTCCTGCCCATCTGCTTGCCACCCAATCCAACAGGAAACCCCGTCAGGTCCAGAAGAGATCCCATTTCTACCCACTTTTTATCTCCACTGTTCCCAGGCCCAGCAAGTCATTCTCGGCCCTCACCAGGACTGGGGTGACGGTGTCCGGCCAGCTCTTCCTGCTGCTAACCCACCCACAGCAGCCCAGGTGAACTCTCAGATGTGAAACCATCACCCCAGTCCCCAAGGTTTAAGGCGGGAGGAAGAGGATGCAGGAGGAGTAGCGGAGTTGCCCTCAGAGTGAAACCCGAGCTCTTCCCAGGTCGAGCATGGTCTCACCCTGTCTTTCCTCTCCGATCTCAGCTCCGAGCAACCTTGCCTTCCCTCTGTGTGCTCCTTCGCTCTGTTCTTTGAATATTCCAGACACTCCCATGGTAGAGACCTGGCCCCTGCTGTCCCTGTCTTCTGGGACACTTTGCCAAGATCTTTGGGTGGCTGCTTCCTGGGTTTTAGATATCTTCAGAGAGGCCTGCTCTGGCCAGCCAGCCTAACACGGCCAATTGTACTCCCAGACTCACACACCATGCACATTGCATAATTGTCTTCAGAGCACTTATTGCTACTCTCTGAAATGGCCTTGGTCATTGCTCATCTGTGCTGCGGCTCTGTCCCTCTGCATCTGCAGGGTGGATGAGAGTGTGACCTTTGCGTCTTTGACCACCACTCCAGTTCTAGCCCCTGGCACAGGCAGGCCCTCCATAGATGGTTCTGACTGAGGGTACAACAGTGGGTGGGTTTTTTCAGTAGCATGTGGTCCATTATCCTCATCAGGGAGAGCATCCTGGAGGAGGTGGATCATATATTGCACTGGGAAAATGAGAACACTTGGATAAACGCAGCAGACATGAAGGGCGCTTTAGGGTGAGTAATCATGCACACGAAGGGGTGGCGGTGGGAAGTCATGGCCAAGAGGCACCAGGAGTTCTGCATGGGCAGGACGAAGGAATGCTCCGGAGAGGGTCTCAGAGCAGGTTTTGGGGGGAGGGTAGTCAGCTAAGGAAGGATGCAGAGAGACCTGCATAGGATCACGGAGGCTTTGCAGGAAGACTGTACCATCAGGAAAGGCGAGAAGAGTCTACAGGGGTATGCAGGATGCACGGACGAGGGGTCAGCTGGAAGTCTTCCCCACAGCTAGGTCCCATGGCATACCGAATATGGTTTTTATATGTCACTTATCAAGACATACTGTCACTGTTATTCTTTGTATTAATCCCCATTAGCTCCGTCTATAGATCCTAACCTCGGTAAAGGCAGAGTTCGTGGTGAATTCTCTATGTTTAGCATGGTGTCTAAGGCCCAGAAAGTGTGTTTAAGCATCTGGCGGGTAAATGCACAGACGACGGAGTCGGGACCCTTCAGCGGACCTGCGGCAGAACCTGGAAGCTGTTGCGGTAATGAAACGTCCTGCATATGTCTGGGCGATAACAAATGTGGACAAAATGGACCTTCGGAAACATTTCAGAAGAAATGCCAGTTGGATGCACATAAGCTATTAGAAAGAGCAAGGAAGACTCCAGGGTGACCCGCATGATTGCTCTGCGATTGGTGATTCTACTGACCAGGACAGGCAGGCAGGGAGGGAAGGGAAAGGCAGGAGAAGCACGCGTATCAGGTATGTTTCATGCGAGTTCACTCTGAAACACTCAGACTGAAACGTCTAATAAATGGTTACTGA
Organism: Smutsia gigantea; assembly: GCA_032199065.1. Classification (NCBI taxonomy): domain Eukaryota; kingdom Metazoa; phylum Chordata; class Mammalia; order Pholidota; family Manidae; genus Smutsia; species Smutsia gigantea. The sequence continues at coordinate 81,183 of JAVSCE010002874.1, forward strand.
TAAGCTCTAGAATTTAGACTGGATACTTATATAGGACAGATCCTGGCCAGTGCCTTCTGGAATAATTCTCTCAAATCAAAGCTACCAATTGAAAGGGAAGACAAGAAAGAAATAACCGGAATGGTATATCTTAATGAATACTTGTTTGGGACATAGAAAATGTCAAAGGAACTCTCTGAGGCTTAGAAATGTAATGTGCCTATCAGCTCCGACTGGGTAACTTCAAACAAACAAAACCATTTCTTCTGGAGTGAGGAACCTTAGCTGATAAAAGGATGACAAAGTTTTAATTGTAAAGAAATTTAAATAACTATCTTTGGATCTTAAAAATAAGGACCTCTGTGGTTCCACGGAACAACTCCTGATTTGTTAAAATTAATTAAATGCTATTGCAGCCTAAGAAATTTATGCATGGGACACTGTCATTCCCTGACAGAAGGAAGTATACCTACAGTAATGTAGGCCTAAAAATAATTAAAAAAAAAAGCATTTATTATTAACGGCTTTAAAAACTCCCTCCAGAGTCAAAACCCATACTTTCATGTTGGAATCAGAAGGGGCCTTGAAACAGCATGCACACATTTATCATCTCTGGGACAAATGATGTCACAGGTCCCTGTTAACCCAGATAATCTGTTAGCCTGTAAGATCCACCAAGCTCCTGCCTATGTCTGAAGTGTGCTAAGTGTTATCTTCTCCATAAATTGTTCTTAATTGGTTTCATAAAATAAGCCCTGTTCCTTTTCCACTCCCCTTGGCCTCTGGCGACCATATGATTTTCACACCTCATACAGCCCATCTGGATTAGCAGTTCGTTACAGCTCTGAGCACCAAATACTAGAGGGTGGCACTTTCAATTCTGGAATTCTATGGATCTGCTTTTTGACCAGGGCCCTAATTCTCACCTGTCCAGCTACGACATGAACTAAGAGGTGGAATTAAGAATTTTGGCTATAAATTAATATCGGGTGTGTATTTTGAGCCTTGCTGGTCTGGATGAATCATATACATCTCAGGCAACTCCAGCAGCCTCCGACAGTCTAGTACAGTGGCTAGTACTCCAGGCCTGGGCGGTAACACGGGCTCAGCGGCTTACTGTAACCTGTCATCTTGGGCAAATCACTTAAACACTCTTCTCTTCAGGATCGTTCTCTCCAAATAAGAATACTTACCTTAGTGGGCTATTGTGAAGATGAAATGAAATGATGTCAGCAGCGCTCTTACTTAGTTGCTGACATACAGCAAATGCCAGTAAGCATGCGGCAGCTTCCAGGATTTGCTGCTGTTCATTTGTTCTGGGAAAAAAGGGAAAGACCCTTTTCTTCTTGTACCATATTCAGATTCTCTGATCAGGCTCAGCTATGGACTGGGGTGAGTAGTGGGAGGGAAGCATTATTTCTGTCCTGGAAAGAGTCCTGCTTCCCCACGGAGGGGTGATAATCAAGTTCCAAGAGACTCAAAGGGGATTTCATGGCCAAGGAACTGCAACAGTAGCAGCAGTAGGCAGTGCTTCTGAAACACCAATTTTCATAACATAGCACCACTACCAACTGCCATCCTGTATCTGACTGTAGGTGGAAAGCAACAGTTACTTTCCTCTCTGAAAATAGCTCATGGATCCTGGGCTTCTCCGTATCCAAACTCCACACCATGTACTTAGTAGGAAGGTCCATTTACTTGGTCCCAACCCTACCCGGAAGCAGTGACTCCGGCCTCACCTGGTGGGCTTGCTGCAAAAGCTCCATTCTCTCCTGAAGAATCTGACAGTCATACTCTCTGCTCTTCCGCAGCATCTGCCGCCGCAACTTTTCTACTGCTGTCCGCAGCTCCTCTTGCTGCTTCTCGCTTAATAATTCACCAAACTTGATAACAGTTTCTTGCTGCAGAGCATTGTACAAAGTAGCCTCTAGTTCCTGGATCCTCTGGCAGATAGAATTAGAAAAGTCTAATAATGGAACTCAGCGCTAATATGCGGTGTGCAAATATACACGTATGTGTGTATATGGGGAGGGATGGATTAGTTTTGCCTTGTGGGATTGCAACCATAAGATAAATTTCAAAGCTTATTCAGCCTAACTACCTTTTTGATAACCTCCCTTATGAGATTCTGTAACAGTCATTCAGCCATTTCTTAGGATCCTGTCCATTTCACATACCTTTCATTTTTAGAGAGCCCTTAGTTATGGTAACTGTACATCCTTCTGTTCTCAAAGCTGGCTAAGAGTAAATTTGCTCAATCTTCCATCTGACAGCCCTGATAGATATTGAAAGACATCTATCCTGGTGGCCATACTTTTAGAATTAAGTATTAAAAAGTGGCCCAAGTTGGATTAAAATACTTGAAATTACATGTTTCACGCACAAAATGCCACCTATCTTCCACATTACCCAGCTCTGTACTTAAAGATGGCTTTATGGTCTCCGTAATTTTTCTTAAAATAAAAATTGGGAAATCTGATCTTAAAATGGCCTATAGCCTTTGGAATTGGGTTGTTTGTAATACTCTGAGGTTTACAGATGAGTCTTCTCTTATTTAGATAAAGGAGTCTACTGCTCTTACATCCCAGATTTTTTTTAAAATATGCTTCAGGTACAATTATCAAAATCTACAATCTCATCCCCTGTGACTTTGACAGGGGTGAATGGACATGCCCTGGTGCAAGATGTTTTTGTAGCTCTTGCCCTGGACTAGGCAGATCTCATCTTTTTAAAATTAAATATAGTTGTCTCATTGCGTGCTCAGTGGTGGACCCTTAAACACACAGCTTAACTGTATCATGCATAGGTAAAGGAGGCAAGAATAAAAGAGTAGGAAGGGAGGGGGAAAATCACTTCCTTCTTTATTCTTTAGCAACCAGGTCTCATTTTCTCCATTCCCATCAAGCCAGGCTCAGAATTTCCTATTCATTTTGGAGGGGGCATACTAACTCATCTTGGCTACAGGCAGGGGCTAAGTGCTTCATTCTTTTCCCAAAAGTGACTCAGGCTGCTTCCAGGAAAGCATTATAAAAACCTCTGCTAGTAACTCCTTGAAATGCTTCTCTTTTAACTTCACCCTTTTTCTCTTGAGCCATTACTGGGAATTAGTGGGGGCAGAGGGTGTTGCATATGGAGAGAAGAAATACAGGCTGTAGTCCAATATTAGGAATCGTGTACTACGAATTTGGTAGAGGGGAAATGGATCAAATATGCCCCTCCATCAGCATACTCTTCTGAGGGAGAGAAAAAAGTATGGCCCATTTACAACCTGACTTACTGTGGCTGGATGATGGTAGACTAAGGCACCAGGCCTGCAGTCAGACCCGAACAGAACCTGCTCACCAATTTGGGCAATGTTCTTTCACTCCCTAAGCCTTCATTTCCTCATATGTAATATAGGAATAATATTATTACCTATACCTCATAGGGTCATTGTGAGAAATAAATGAATTAAGCATATTCATAACAAACATTAAATACTTCATTATTCTATCACTGAATTAGGCTCCCAAATAGTTGGATTTAATTAAACTTCTTTTTAATTTACACTGCCATCCAACCTTTCATTAAACTATTATATATAACAGGATACATTTAATTTTAAAGCATGAAGCATAAATAGTTATTATGTATTATAAGAACATTATAACAGGAAAGGGCTACGGATATATATTTGCTCTAGAAATTGAACTGGGAACCACTGACTAAATGAGCTTCAGTTTGTGGTCTACTCCAGTGCACGGCATGACATAAGAAATGGGAGGCTTTATTCCATAGTATGTAATGGTAAACACTGTGGGTGTCTTGATTGCATGTTAAACCTACCATATATGCTTGGTCGAGAGCTTGTTTCCTGTAGTCTAGTTCTTCCTCCAGATAGCCTTTTATTTTGCAGAATTGTTCCTATAAAGAAGAGCCATATTGATAAAGAGAAAGAGTCGGCTTAGTTAACTAGAAAGTGATATATAAATTGTATTGATTAATGTTTTCTCTAATTCCACTGCAAAACAAATCACTAGATTTGTAGGGTTATAAATTTTGTCTGTTAGGGAAATTGTTTAGCTTTCATAGTCTTACACAGGGAATGTGAAAATCAATGGAAAGAAGCATAAGGGATGAAATGAACTATCCACACAGAAAGCTTTAAAGGATTTTTATGCCAATCCAAGAGTATGTGATTAAGGACAGAGATTTTGACATGGTAAGTGCTAACTAGTAAGTATATCTGTGCAAATAGATGGTGACAGTATATTTTTGTAAGAATGTAATGAAACATAATACAGCGTTGTATAATAAGTAACTATTCAAAGTTATCTGTGCACAATTAGCAAACACAAAAACAACAATTTGGGGGCGGGGGCGAGTCCACCCTGTCTGCTCTCGCCTCACAAGCAGTGTGGGCTGGGAGACTTAAATCCGATGCCCCTTGCTTGTCCTCGGTTTCTGGGTGCCTTTCATATTGTGAGCATCTTGCCATTAACATTTATAAATATATCTTTGTGTACAACATAGCCCCGAGCACAGTCAATTATGTTTTTGTGTGCTTAGCTGAAGGAACAAGGACCTCTTCCAACACGGGAGGACAGCTCGAGTGTATGGACTTTTGTGCAGCTCTAAGTCAACATGCAGTAACGCTGCTGGTGAATTTGCAGATTACCTCTCAGCTCCAGTACCCAGATCATTAGTGATTGCATAGTTAATGTTTAAGCATTTAAAGAGTTTTCAGGGGGTATTTTGAATATAAACCATTCTTGGTACATGCTTTGACTTTACAGCCTAACCTCTTGGTAAAATACAAACCCTGTGTAAAATATAAGCAAAGGATGTGTGTGCTGTCATGTGCTCTGTAAATGCAAGTTGTTCTAATTACAGGATTCCCTCACCTGATAGGAATCACTACCTATTTTTTAGTAATAAGAACATTTTAACTATAGTACAGTTATAAAATTCTGTGTATTGCTGCCGTGAGAGTTAATAAGGACCAATCCCTTGGCTCGAGGATTAAAATCACTTAGCTGTGGTAAAATACATACAACGTAAAATTAACCATCTGAAAAAGGCACCATTTTTAAGTGTACAGTTCAATAGTGTTAAGTATATTTTACACTGTTATGCAGCCAATCCCCAGAACTCTTTTTATCTTGCAAAACCACAACTCTCTATCCTTTAACCACAATTCCCCACTTCTTCCTCTTCACCCTCGACAGGCACCATTCTACCTTCTGTTTCTATGAGGTTGACTTCTCTAGATACCTTCTGTAAGAAAATCATTCTTTGTCTTTTTGCAACTAGCTTATTTCACTTAGCATACGGTCCTCAAGGCTCACCCATGTTTAGTCTTGGTGTCAGAAGAAGTTCCTTACTTTCTAAAGCCTGACTAATATTCTACCATATATATAGGCCGCATTTTGCTTATCCATTAATCCATTGACAGACACTTGGGTTGCTCCACATTTAAACCATTGTGTATAATGCTGCTCTCAACACGGGTGTACAGACACCTCTTTGAAATCTGGCTTTCTATTATTTTGGTTATGCACCCTAAAGTGGAATTGCCGGATCACATGGCAATTCTATAAGTTTTTGAGCAACTGCCAAACCGTTTCCTGAGCGGCTGCATGCTATTCCCACCAAGGGTACACAAGGGTTCCAATTTCTCCACATCCTCACCAACATTTGTTATCTTGTGTTTTAGTAATAGCAGCCGCCCTATAGGTGTGAGGTGGCTTGGGGATTCTTAAAATCAGAGTTATACCCATCATTTCTGTAATTTTTACTATAACTATGTATGATGGATAAGTTGTTTAGACTGAGAAAGAAAACACCTAGCTGAATTTTCCTCGGCATTAGTTTTGGGAATATTATAAAACTACAACATTAACTTTTTGGAGACTACAACCTGAAGTTGTTGGATACTTCTGGGAATTTTGATCTATAGTCTGTACACAAGATAATGGGAAGACTACCTACTTCCACGAGTGCCAGATAAAACTGGTAGGAAACAGCCGCTTTCCATTTGTCTTGTCAATTTTTCTTCATTTTTATGGCGCCTCATCTTTGTACTCACCATGTCACTTTCCAATTCCATCATTTTCTGGTGCAGGGCAGCCTCTGCTCCTTCGATCTGCTGGATCCACTAAGGGGTAAACAAGACAAAAGTGTGTGACGTGACCGCTCGCTGTGGTGCATGTGGTGCTGTCTACCCAGGTGCCCGGGCTCTTCCCCTTCCATCTCAGGAAGCGGGCTGGGAACTGACGTGAAACGTATGCATTTTATCTCTTATTTCAGAGACTAGACTATAGTTTTCATTCATTCCTCTTCTTCCTTCATTCTTTCAGCAAATGTGTTCACTGATGTCTACCACATCAGGCACCGCGCTGGGTGCCAGGGCTGTGATGGAGAATCAGAACACATTTCCGCCCTCACTGGAGAACATCACAAAGGCTTTCTTGGAAGTGAGACGGTCCTGGAATCTGAAGCATGAGTCACAGAGGATTAGGCAAAAATTTGGGGGAAGTTTTAAGCAGAAGAGATGTCCAAGTCTTATGGTTGGAGGAAATATGATGAAAGAAAGAAGGCCAGGTAAGACTGGAGAAACAGCAATTTTTTGGTAATGTAAAACTGATTCTGGCAAAGTGCTGAAGACTCATTTCTGTTGAGTGGAGACATTTTAAAGCACACGGAAAGAATTTACATTTCCTAACACTTAGAATAATATATCACTCTGTTATATGGCATTGATGTTAGCATTGGATCAACATCCTGAATGGATTTAGACTACTCTGAATAATATGGTGTGAGCCTACTACGTATGTGCTTTAATAGAAAAAATTATTGTAATGGGTCTTGACCACATTAAATGTCAGCTTATCCCTTGGAGAGAGAATTGGGCATAATAATTAAGTCTGTGGGTTCTAGAGGCAGACTAACCCCGACCCCAGCTTTTCATGGCTATGTTGCCTTGAAATGTTACCTGATTCCTCTAAGCCTTGACTTTCTAATTTGGTAAATAGGATTAATAGTAATGTGACAATTAAAGGGTATAATTAATATAAGGTGCTATTTACAGTACATTCTATGTACAATAAATTCTAGTTTTGTGTTAGCACTTATTTTTATATTTCCACACTGTTAGAAATTTGCCTCCCTACCACCTATTTTTTTTTAATTCTATCTGTGATAAATTATGTTGTGGACATGGTTCCCCTTGGATCGAATTTCAGTCAAAAGTCGTGGGTTTCTTGGATATAGCCTCATTTTGCAACCGCGTACCATGAAGCTTTATTAAAATGTTTCATGCTCATTTACCACTGGGAAACAAAGTCTCTTACAAATCATGTTTTTAAGAGTGCTGGGAGTTGAAGCAGCTCAGTCACGGGCCTTAGATCATGATTCATGTGTGCGCTCCTGATCACAACTCATTCGGCACGGGACACGTTACTCAGTAGCCCATGCCTCAGTTTCTCCATGCGTAAAACGAAAATAGTAGATGCATACAGGATGGCTGTGAGGAACAATGAGATAAGGCACACACAGTACTTAGTGTAGCACCTGGCCCATAATATCTCACTTAAGGCCCCTGCATTCATCATTTTCAATACAAAGTCACTGTAGGATTTGCTTGTTAGAAATTTATGTAGGTGCCGTCTCTGGCTGAAGACCACACTTCCAGGCAGCTGAATGCTATTCACATCTGGGGTCTCAGAAAATGGAAAGTGGACATTTAGAGTTACTTGGGAGGTAGAAATGTTTACCTGTGAATCCCCAAGGTAGGAGGTGACTTTAACTTAATGAAACACAAAGATTTGCCTTCAGGGAAGCTGCACAAATCATGGGCACTTTAAGGACACACTGTGTCTCACTCATCCGGCTCCTCCCTTTGAGCCACAGTGCTAAGCACACAGTCCCTGCCCTGTGATTGTTCGTCTGAACCCCTCACACCTCCTTGCAAAGGAGCTAAGTGGAGGCATGAACTAGTCTGCCACAGTTCTAATAGCACAGCTCCTACATGCTCTTCCTACGGGTGCTCGAGAGGAAGTCTGGTACTGTGGCTGAGAAGATCCTGCACTCTGGAAACAGACTACATGAGCGAGAGTCCTGACTCCACCGTTTCCCAGCCGTGTGACTGGGGCAGTCCGCCTACCATCTCTGGGCCTCACATTCCTCACGTGTGAAATGGGTAACAGCACCGACCAAGACTTTGGCAGTTAGTACACACCCAAACTCAAAAGGAGCACCGTGCAAGTATTGATTATGAGTCCGTTCAAGTTGCATCACATGCGCACAGGGCAGGGGAATGGGAGGTTTTTGTCCACCAATCTAAGTAAATGTGAGGCACACAAAGCCTGTTTTCCCTTTTTCTATCCTTTCCGTCTCCTCCCCAGTCCTTGCCTTCAACAGAAATTGGCCCGTTTTCTCTGTATCCCTAAACTAAGGTGATTTTTTTTATAATGAAGAATTATAGACTTCATGACTCCCGCTGAATGAGACGCTCTGGCTGTCGCTGCCAAATAAGGTAACAGAGCTGGTGGTATAGACTGTGTTTTCTTCATCTTTGTGTTATGGGAACAGCGTCTTGCATTCACAGATTCACTCATTCACTCGTTGAGTAAACACTGATCACCTATGACGTGAGCTGAACTGGTATGAAAGCTATGAAAACCAAAGGGGGAAACAGACACCATAGTTGCCTTCATGGACCTTAGAGTCTAGGGGTGGCTGGTTGGGGGGCGCGTACAACAAAAGAAAATGAGCAGTTGCACTATAGTTGTTAAAAATCACGGTAGCAGAAGCATAGCCACTGTAGGGTCACAGAGGAAGAACACTTAACTGGGCTTGGGTGAAGAGGAAGTTGTCCTTATGTCTAATGACTAGGATTGAGCTACACAAAGGCAGAAAGGGGGAAGGGAACATCTTCTTGGCAAAGAGAACAGTGTGAAGGGCCAAGGGATGAGAAAGAAAGAGAGAATGAGCATGAAGACTGGGGCCCCAAAAGGATTTGTATATGGCTGGACCTCAGCTAGCGACCAGAGAAGGAAGCGGGCTGCTCGGCGATGTGGGTAAGGGCAAGATCCCAGCGGGTCTTCCCACCAAGTTCTGGGTTCTGGACCTGACGTTAGGAACAATGCTGTACTATTAACTTGCTGGGAAGAGGAGAGGGAAAGGGATAAATTCTATAACTAAATCACAAAGGAAGTTAAGTTTTTTAAAGAGTAAATCCCAGATATCATTTCACATACAAATACTTTATTATGCATCCCTAATGATGATGCCTTTCAAAAAAAAAAACCAAAAAAACCCCACAAGGCCATTTTTCATATCTTGCAAAATTAACATTAATTTCCTTTGTCATCTGATACCTGACCCATATTAAAATCTCCCCAATGGTCAGCAAAATGTCCTTTTTTCCACACCTCATTTGCTTGAATCAGGAGCCCCAAATGGATCATTTTGAAATTTCTTAAGTAACTTTTTATTTTAAAGCAGTCTTTCCCTCTCCCTCCCCCATTTTTTCCTTCATTGTCATTGTTTTGTTTGAGGAACTTAATCAGGTCATTCAATCTACGGAATTCCCTTATTTCAGATCAGAGAATGCTGATTGTTTGCCTGATCATGGTTCCATTTAATGTGGAACAAGCTCTTTATGCGTATAAGAAATAAGTAAGCGCCTCTAGGAACTCAGAGTTCTCATTTTATCCACCATTATATGTGACTCCCAACTATGTGCTCACTCTCAGGGCGCCTGAATACAACTAGTCACCAGGCTTCTCCACCTGCCATTTACCCGACTCAGGCACAAGGGGGCCAGAACACACCGTGCTGCTCCTCTGACAGTCCCAGGCTGGGTTTTCTGAACGAGACTGCAGGGACCCCGACCTAACAGCATCACTTGGGAACACTCGGGAGGTACACACCCAAGCAAAAGCCTTTGAAAAAAGCCATGCTCCAGTTTCTCACCTCTCAGCAAAACCCTTCTTTGTTGGTTTCCCAGCATGGTAGGGATTTGCTTGAATAATATAATGTGGGAGGTTTGCCGTTTTTTTAAGAATTCTATTTTTTAAGAGACTTCAAAACAAGAATTACCCACCCAACCCCAAATCAGCATGTAGACTTTTCTTTTGTGTGCTCTTTTTCTATCTGGGTTGTGATCACCCTGAAAAATTAGATATTTATTATGCCTTCAATAATGGGAAGTCATGAGCAAAGAGGATGTCTTTTAACCCTACTCTGCTCTTTAGGTGTGAAGCCAGACCATGAGATCATTCGAAAGCTAGTACAATTTATTACCTTCTCTGCCAAGGACAGCACAGTGCTGGCCTGAATGATGGCCACTTGTTCTTCATTTCTTAAATTCTGTGAAAAAGAATTAAAATGCTGAAGACACAATATTTACACTATCAGAAAATACTGCCTAACTGCCTGTCACAGATACCACCACAGCATATGCATGCATGCAACCTTAACAGATGCTCTGTTTAGTAAAAAATTATTGACAAAGAGTTCATTCAAAACTGGTAAAAAGTATACTAACTGTGATTTTTTAGATTTCTGTAGTACTGACTTGATTTTATATTTCACTGTAAGCATACTTCAATGATAGTCAGTTATGAGAAAAGCAGAAACCAAAATGAAATAAAGAGTAATATTTTCATAGTACTTTGATGTGATTTAATGGTTTCTGTTTTCTTCTTTGATGATTTTTCAAGGGAAAAAATGGTGTGACTCCTTTAACCTACATACATCATTCATCTAGTATCAATGAATGGTCCTCCCACAGAATCAAGATGCTTGACCCTGCCTGGAAGGTGTTTTTAGAAAGAAAAGGGATTACAGTTTCTTGGGACATTTTTATGGGGCTGGCACCAACCCTACTATTTAGTAACATCTGCAACTGCATGACTGATTAATTTCATGCTGGACGCCTCCCAGCAACAGTCAGAAGATAATTGGCTTTAATCCCTGCAGATGTGGTCCGCATTCAACCCTAAAACCTGCCCACCTTACCAGGTCCCATTTCTGCCACTACTTTCCAGAGATCCTTTACAACCCCTTAGCCAAGTTGTTTGATGTATTGTTGATTCTCTTCAGGGAGCTACGTCCTTAAGTGAACACGGCATCCCACCTGCTATTATTTTATACCTGATGCATTGGCAAGCATTTCTTGCTTCTCTTTAGGCAAATTCATATCTTTACTGCACTTAATCAATTCATTACTTACCCCATTATCACCCAAGATATCAAGCTGCTTTATGAGATCAGGGATGTTCACATCCTGCAAAATCAAGAAAACACATTCAAGTCAAAGACAGAAATGTGGCTTACTGTCCTCTCAGTGAGACTGAACCTTAAGTACGAGAAGACATTTGAAGACTTGAACTTCTTTGGGCTGTTTTCAATCCGGCACATCTGGTTTCACATTTCTACTCGGCTCCTTATAAGCTGTGTGAACCTGGGAAAACTACTTAACAGTTCATTCTCAATTTTGCCAGTTGTAAAATGGAGATAATAAATACCTCCTTCATAGCCTGATTTTGAGGATAAAGAGGTTGTATATGAAAGACTCTAGGATACAGTAGGGACTTGGAATTTGCTCATTAACTTTTTTCTTATAATTGTCCATTTTTTTCAGTAACAATAGGTTTCAGGTATAAAGAAAAGTAACAGGTAATGAATATAAATAATCAGCCAATTTCATTCTACTTAGTGGAATTCTGACCTGGTTGAGATTTTGACTGCCACGTAGAAAACTACTGTGCAGTTCCATTTCTTAGGCGCTCAGCATTAATTTCATCCTGTGGGAAACAACTGATTTTTACTATATTCCTTGAGTCAGTTTGAAGCTGCTGAACTCCATTTGAGGGAGTTTGCTTGGATACAAATTACATCTACTAGGTTAGGTTGTTTGTGATTTGTCTAAGAAAAAGCATCTTAAAGAAAAGACAAAGTAAAATGCTTTACATTTACTTAGAGTTGAATAAAAAAACTGCTTTGGTTTATAAGTTTTCATGCAGTCCAGGAAGGCCAGAAGCTTAAACACCATGAAAGTAGTTTGAGATAGAAGAAAAGGGAGCTCATTTCTCTACCTAGTTTTCCCTGGACTTTATACCTCATTAGTGTCACTTTCTCCTCTTATTCATGTTCAGACAGCAGTAGAGCTCCCTACCACCAAGAAAGGGGAAGACTAGCTCAATCAGGAAGCAGCAAAAGCAGGTGTATCTGGTAGCTCAGAGGGCGAGCAGGAAGGGCCCGGACTAGTGGGGGGCATCCCAGCTTTATCTCAGGAAGAGATGTTCACCAGGTAATTTCTTTATACTGAAGGGCAATACATTTTCCAGGAGATGGAGCCACCTCCATTCAACCTTAATATTTAAAATGTGTTCCAATATCACTAAAGGTAAAATTGTATTTTGCCTAAGTGAGCAACATGTTGTAAACTGTAAGCCCTTCCAAAAGAGAAATCCTCCCTAGATTAAACATATTAAAAGAGATGGTGGATTACATGATTTCAAAGTCTCTTTAATACTGAAATTCCAAGATTATGAATTCCATAGCACTTAGGATAAGACAACCAAGGGACTCAACAAATACTTTTTTTTTATCTGGCACACTTGAAATATGGCTCTCAAAGTATTGAATTTATTTAATATTTCCCCTAGATAATTAAGGTAATAATCTTAACAAATATTTTGATTTTGTATCTTTTTTTAATTATTCTGTTCTAATCATAGCTTCCTGTGTTCTTTGCTATTGCCATTCATATCTGTCACACATTTATTTTGCTTTCTTGATTTTCCAAAAGGTATTTTCAATTCCCACAGTTTGTATCAAAATGACATCCAACAACTGAAAGATAAAATAATCGTGAGCAACCTCCCTTTTTCCAAATCCCAGTTTTTCTACTTTCTACAAATATTAACAAATAAGTATCTGCCTACCTTGACACCTTCTTTCATACAGTAGATCTGCAGAGCGCTCACACCATCAGAGAATGGGTGGATCTGTAGATTAAATGGAGGGGACCGCCTCTCTCTTTCCTTGAAATACAGTGAAGAATAATATGAGAATTTTCTAAAAATGCGACAACTGATCAAACACTAAACCAGTTGTCTATCCTCTCTTTACGCTATTTCATCACTTTATCAAAATGTCGAGTGGAAAAAAAAATGTAACTCAAGATGTTCATGGCTTAAATTTAATGGGAGAGAAAACTACTAGAACTAATATCTGAATTCAGCAAAGTTGCACGATACAAAATTAACACACAGAAATCTGTTGCTTTCCTATACACTAACGATGAACTAACAGAATGAGAAATCAGGAAAACAATTCCATTCACAATTGCATCAAAAAGAATAAAATACCTAGGAATAAACCTAACGAAGGAAGTGAAAGACCTACACCCTGAAAACTGCAAGACACTCCTAAGAGAAATTAAAGAGGACACTAACAAATGGAAATTCATCCCATGCTCTTGGCTAGGAAGAATAAATATTGTCAAAATGGCTATACTATCTAAAGCAATCTACAGATTCAATGCAATCCCTATCAAACTACCAACAGCTTTCTTCAATGAACTGGAACAAGTAATTCTAAAAATTCATATGGAACCACAGAAGACCCCGAAAAGCCAAAGCAATCCTGAGAAGGAGGAATAAAACAGGGGGAATTACGCTCCCTGACTTCAAGCTCTACTACAAAGCCACAGTGATCAAACAATTTGTTATTGGCACAAAAACAGACCCATAGACCAGTGGAACAGAATAGAAAATCCAAACATTAACCCAAACATATACAGTCAATTAATATATGATAAAGGAGCCTTGGGTATACAATGGGGAGATGACAGCCTCTTCAGCAGCTAGTGTTGTCAAAACTGGACAGCTACATGTAAGAGAATGAAACTGGACTACTGTCTAGCCCCATACACAAAGGTAAACTCAAGGTGGATCAAAGACTTGAATGTAAGTCATGAAACCATAAAACTCTTAGAAAAAAACATAGGCAAAAATCTCATGGACATAAACATGAGCAACTTCTTCATGAACATATCTCCCCGGGCAAGGGAAACAAAAGCAAAAATGAACAAGTGGGACTATATCAAGCTGAAAAGCTTCTGTACAGCAAAGGACACCATCAGTAGAACAAAAAGACATCCTACAGTATGGGAGAATATATTCATAAAAAACGTATCTGATAAAGGGTTGACATCCAAAATATATAAAGAACTTATGCACCTTAACAAACAAAAAGCAAATAATCCAATTAAGAAATGGGCAGAGGACATGAATAGACACTTCTCTAAAGAAGAAATTCAGATGGCCAAGAGGCACATGAAAAGATGCTCCACATCACTAATAATCAGAGAAATGCAGATTAAAACCACAGTGAGATATCACCTCACACAAGTGAGGATGGCCAACATCCAAAACACAAACAACAACAAATGTTGGCAAGGATGTGGAGAAAAGGGAACCCTCTTACACGCTGGTGGGAATGCAAATTAGTTCAACCATTGTGGAAAGCAGTATGGAGGTTCCTCAAAAAACTCAAAATAGAAATACCATTTGACCCAGGAATTCCACTCCTAGGAATTTACCCTAAGAATGGAGCAGCCCAGTTTGAAAAAGACATATGCACCCCTATGTTTATTGCAGCACTATTTACAATAGCCAAGAAATGGAAGCAACCTAAGTGTCCATCAGTAGATGAATGGATAAAGAAGATGTGGTACATATACACAATGCAATATTATTCAGCCATAAGAAGAAAACAAATCCTACCATTTGCAACAACATGGATGGAGCTAGAGGGTATTATGCTCAGTGAAATAAGCCAAGCGAAAAAGACAAGTATCAAATGATCTCACTCATATGTGGAGTATAAGAACAAAGAAAAAAACTGAAGGAACAAAACAGCAGCAGACTCACAGAACCCAAGAACGGACTAATAGTTACCAAAGGGAAAGGGACTGGGGAAATGGGTGGGAAGGGAGGGATAAGAGGGAAAAAGGGGCATTACGATTAGCAGATGTAATGTTGGGGGGGCACGGGGAGGGCTGTACAACTCAGAGAAGACAAGTAGTGATTCTATAGCATCTCACTACGCTGATGGACAGTGACTCTAATGGGGTTGGTTGGGGGGACCTGGTGAAGGGGGTAGTTTAATAACCATAATATTGTACATGTAACTGTAGATTAATGATACCAAAATAAATTATATTAAAAAAAATTTAATGGGAGAGAACTGATTAATCAATTAAGAGGTATGGAGAAGTATTTATAGATAGTGTTACCCAGTCTTGCAAATTTTTGATGGGGAAATGCAGGAAGTGGAGCTCCAATTTAAACTGTATGAATATTCAGAGCTTTCAGGTGTCACAAAGAGTGGTCTTTTGACCATGAAGTTTTACGGCAGCTAACAGACTTTTGCATATTCAATTCATCAGGCTTTAGGAGTAAGAAATGTTGTCTATCAAAGATGACAACTCTTCTTCACTGAGGAATACCAACTGCTAACTCTATCCAAACCCAATTAGAAATAACTCAAGAAGTTGCTGGCAGAATAACAAAGAAATCAAACGGAAATTTTTCTTGTCCTTCACATATCAACATGTGTTCAACTAGACCCTAAGCCAGATTCTGCATGATCTGACTTGATTGATATATTTTACTTAAAAAAAAAAAGACTCTGAAATTTGTTCAGATTAACCAAAGTATTTCCTAAAACAAGTTTGCTTGGTTCTTAGCCTTTGGCATGAATGCACTTAGACTAAAATGTCTACTTTCAAATTCAAGTGGCTGATGATAAAATATTTTTGCATATAGCACATTTTGAAATACAATTCTTGAGGTAACTGTTGAGTGACTCAACAATTTTTATGAGTCAGAATTCAATGAAGGATGGAAATGATTATTTAAAGGCAATGAAATATTGGTGAAGTCTGAAATCTATGATTTAAATTATTTTAAAATTATTCATTAGTCTTGTTCATCAGTTCATTAGTGTTGAAAAGTACAGTATCTGAGCAGACAATTCTGAGTCACACCAATACTTTACCACTTAGCAGTCCCAGTACTTGGGAAAGTGATTTAGCCTCAGTTGCCTCATCTAGAACATCTTGATGTGGTTGTGAGGTCAGCGCCTCACACGTAGAACACGCTCAGTGCATGTTAATTATTATGACTGTTTTTATTTTTCATGATTATCATCGTTTCCTTACTTCTAGCTCTAGGTTTCGGAACTCCAGCAGCTCATTCTGGTCTCTGGCATCCTGCAGTTCCTGTTGTAACCGGTGATTTTCTGCCTCCTGTTTTTCTATCTAATAAAGTAAATCCACAAGTTAGGTGAACATTGCAAAAAGCATCTACAACTTTGCGAAGCAAGCATGGATAGTATTCCTTTCCTCAGTGAATAAATTGTCTAGACCATGAAAAAAATCCCAAATAAATGTAAATAAAATAAGCCTTTGGCTTTCCTTTTAGTTATCCTTCAGTTGAGTGTTTTGGGTCACAGGGGAAAATGCTGGAGGACAGCTCCGTTCATTTAGATGAAGGGACCCTGTGAACAGCCAATCTGAGAGTTCTCACTGTGCCCACCTGGTGGGTCAGGGCCAGAGTCTTAGAACTTGATTTAATAGAATACATAATGGAGACTGAAACCTCTTATTTCTGGAGTTACGAGTTGTCAGAGAAATTTTCTTTAAAACAGCTCTGACCATATATAAATCTTGGCTACACTCCCGTTACTTGTAGAATAAAGTCACACTTGTTAATATGGAATTCAAAAACCTTAATGATCATCTGCTCACCACCTAGCTTTGCAGTTTTAAATCTTATCACTGTGACTTCCACACACTCACATGCGATCACACACACCAGCATCTAGAAACCCGAACGCATCCTACGAGCTGACTCCCTGGGACCTCTGTGTTTGCTCTTCTTTCTGAAAAGGGCTCCCCTCGCTTCTTTTTCTACGTGAGGAAATCCTATACTTCCTTAAACACCAGCCCTAACATCTCCAGCCATAAGAGTTTTGCCCTGTCATTCAGAATAACACTTCTTCCTTCTGTTTTCTTAGAGGGCTTTTCTGTAAGACCTCTGGTTTTACCCTAACGATGCACGGAATTGAGCTGGTTGTATAACATGTGCTTAGCCCTATAGGCATGTCCACTTGTACAACAGATCAGAAAATTTTCATGATCTGCAAGAGGTTTGGGCCTGCTTTTGATGTTAGCTACATGGATGGGCCTTATGCACAACTATTTAAAATCTTGAATTTAGAAATAAAAAACCAGGGCTGTTTTTCATAGGGTGAATCTTATTTTCCCAAGTAAACACACTTAAAGTCAGATGTTTAGCTTTATTGTCACTTTGGTTTTTTTGTTTGTTTTACTCTTAGAAGGCTGAGCTCAAAAAATTCCTCTAAAGATTAAAATTTCCAATTACATAATAAATATATCATGGGGATAAACAGTACAGCATAGGGAACATAATCAACAATTTCCTAATATCTTTGTATGGTGACAGGTGGTAACTACCTTTACTGTGGTCAGCATTTTGTAACGGATATAACTGTTGTACACCTGAGACCAATGTAATGTTGTATACCAACTATACTTCCAATAAAACAATTTTCCTTTTAACTCAAAGTAATCAGGACCAAAGGAAATCAGACAGAAGACATAAGGGAATGATTTTTCAGATACAGAAATGTAGTAACACTTATTACTGGGCATCTCCAAGATTACTAAAACCCTTCTCATAACCTCATGATATAGAAAAATGATGGGGAAATAGTGAAATATTATGTGACATTAATTAATGTGGTCAAGTTCTGTACATTAGATTTTTGTGGTCTAGTACACTTACGAAAGTTTTCAGAAGTTGCCTTAAGTCACAAAAGAGACTCTACTTCCTAGAATCTTGGATTGGAATCAGAGATGGGATATTTGGGGAGATTCCTGGTTCTGGTCGTTAGCATTTAGCAACTAGATCAGAGGCTCACAGCTTGCAGTTCACAGACCAGGACCAAAGTCCGATGAAGTTTCTTTATAGGGACCCTTAATCTTTCTGGGAGTACCACTTCTCAATCCTGGCCGACACGGTCATACATCAGCTCTGCCTCTCCTCATGCATAAAGTGAGAGGGTGTCTTAATTGTGCCAGACCAGAGGGGACGGAGGACAAGGCATCTCTCCCTTCTCAGGCTTACTAGATGTTGTGGTCAATTTTCATTCCTTGTCAAGGCTAGTAAACATTGGTAGAAATAATCCTAAAATAATTTCTACATAACTTTGGGTCAACCTATAAAATCAGTTTTCTTATTCAAACAGGCTTTCAAATCTGTTTTTGTCAATAATAATAGAAGATTACTTTGTAATCTTTACACTAGCTTTGTGGAAGGTAAATATCAAAGGAAAAACCACCTTCAAACTTAAAATGATCTCTATTGTATTTCACTGCCCCAAATCAAAAGCTGATGTTCTGATAACCAAAATTAATTACATCTTTTGGGCTTTTGTTTCCTGATTGTTGAACAATCCCTGGACATGGTGTTTGCACTCTAGATGCATCTTTAAAAAAGTTCTTTCATTTAAAAGTGTATGTATAAACAGCCAAGATTAGCAGAAAGAATAAAAGTGAGAACACAGTCTCTAGTCGTTAGGGCATGGTCTTGGAGTCGTATTTGGTCAGTTCCTTGCACAAAATAAAAAGTCCTATTCATAGTGGCTTTTTATGTAGAAGGACAACCACATAGGATGTGTGCTTGTGTGTGTATATATATATATGCATATATATATATGTACAGTACATATACAGTGTGCCTATATATATGTATGGTTAACAAATCATTATGTTTCAGGGATCACATCCTTTCAAGTTGGCACAATGCCAGCATGGAGCCATGCATGCGTGCCACTTAGCTGATGGTGACGGCAGCGACAGGGATGCAGCGGAGCACGCAGCAGAGGTGGGTGTGGAGCCAGGAAAGCTGCCCCTTGCCCCATCCAGCCCCTGTGCCACTCCTGAGAGGACCCCCTGCTGCTCCTGGATCGCTCATCGCTTTCTCCTCTGCCCGCTAGGGTGTTGCAGCCCAACATACCTTTTCTAAAAGCTCCTGGTTTCTCTTAATGAAAAGTTGTTTATCTTCTACCCAGTGTGAATCCTGTTTGACAAAGAATATCGCGCAGTCAGCATTTCAGAGTGGCACGAAAGAGCATGTGTCCTCAAACCACTTGGCCAGAGTTGTCTTCTCCTCACCCAGTTTGTTTGCCTGCCAACTACTGGCAAATGACACCCACCCCTGCCAGCTCCTCAGTCAAAGACACTGGGGCCAAAGTTGCCAGGAAAATTTAACCCCCTTTCGTTGTCCCTCACTATCTCTACCTTTTTCAGTCTGAATAATCCAGGACCAGCCTTCTGGGGACTCAGAAGTGACCACACAGGCAAAAAGTGAAAGGCTCAGAATGCACACAGGCTAGGTACATATGGATGGAAACATTAAAATGCAGAACCATAAATGTAGCACAGAGGCAAAGAGTGCAGCTGGAGGGGGTGGGGGGGGTCTTTGTCTTAAGAGTTTACGACCACTCAAGGCTATTTGTACAGGGCTCCTCTTCCTCAGGCATTCTCTCTGTTGCCCAACCTTACTTGCTGTGGTGGCTGAGTTCACACTCTAGCCAGAAAAAACACCAGGGACAGAAACATAGACTTGAACGTCCTGACAAGTTTGAGAAAGGTCACTGTGGAGAGCCGTGCCGTGTCCCAGATGCAGCACATGCACAGGGTGATCTAGAGGAAGGCCGGACTGAACTGTCTGCACCTGCAGAGCTGCTAGCAACCAAGTGCCTACCTGCCCTTTCTGAGCCAGAGTCGCCTCCAGATCTTCAATTTTGGCTTTGTACCTTAGCACCTCTGCTTGGAGCTGTTCTTGGGCCTAGTGAAATCAAAATTGCAGAACTCAGGAGGTGAAATGATAATTCAGTATTTTTCTTCATCTCTGTTCCCTCGTTAGAACTCAACAAGTGAAAAAAAAGAAGAGAGAAGAATTTTCTATGATCAAAGAATCCTTAAAACTGTTTTTATGATCTAAATTCTTGCTTAAAACTTTCGGTGGCCCCCTCAACCATCAGGTTAAAGTTTAAACTCTTTAGATTGAGATTCAAGATCTCCCATTATCTTTACAATCTGTCCCCACTACTCATCAACAGAGCCCACCCCTGATCTACTGGTAATGTCCATTTCCTAACTATGCCTGCAACTCTCTTTTATTTGAATGAATATAATGAATGGGTGTAATGTAATATAATGAAGAAATGTAACTTCTCTCTTTATTTGAATAAATTTCCCTTATAGAAAGCCTTCTCTCATTTTGCCTCTCTAAAGACTTTCCATTCTTTCAGAGCCAGCTTTGTGCTCTGAATATATCTAAAAAATCTAAATCTAAATCCAAATCTACATATGTACGCAGCATCTCTCTCTCCCTACCTACTTATCAAATGTTTTGTGTGTGTGTGTGTGTGTGTGTGTGTGTGTGTGTGTGTGTGTAATAGGCAGTTTTGGATACTGATCTTACATGGAGCACCTTTTATTTATTCTAGTGATTTGCTTTTAGATTCTCTTGTGTTCTCTTTATATAGGATATTATTTTCTGCAAAAAATTAATTTTTTGTTTTCTGCCCATACACATATTTTTTTTCTTGTCTTGTGACTTGGATAGGTTCTTTGGTTCAAAGCTGAATAAAATAAGCAGTGGTAGATATCACCTTCTTACTCTTCATTGTCAGGGGACTCTTTGCATTGTTAAATATTATATTTACCTCTATCAGGTTAAAAAAAATCCAAGCTTAATTTTACTAAGAATTATTTTAACTTCAAGGGAGCGTTGAGTATAATTCTCTTTTTTCTTGTATCAAAATGATTATATCTTTAGTTTTCATTGATGCTCTTTCATCTATATAGTCTATTTTTGCATTTCTTTCTTTGAATTTACTGTATTGCTCTTTTTCTAACATACTGATTTGTTTTAGACTATTTTGCCCAGAATTCCTCTTTTATAAAATACCTGCCTTAGGAGCTATCACAAGGACTAAATGAGATATTGGCAGTAAAAATTTTTTGGTAAGCTGTTGGTATAGCACTGGGCAGTTATTAACTAAGAAAAGAAACTGGCTAACCATAACATTTTTTTTTTGCCCCCAAGCAAGAAACTAAAAAAATGGATTATCAAAATTCAATATTGTCTATATTGAAAACATTGAGTTTCCCAAGATCAAGAAAAAAAACCATATCCTCAGCTATCTTTAGAGAGAAAATAAGCATTGATCTAGGCTGGTTGTATTGTGTCTAGATCCAAGGTTTGTTGACATGAAAGATAAAACAGTCAAAAGACAAGGGTATAGGGAAAGCTATCCTATTGACATTTTTATGTCACGGTACTTTTATGCTGTGACTACTGCAAGCCTACTTAGAGCATCTCCCCAGATATCCACTAACCTTGGCTTCTCTTTCAGCATCGAGGATGCCTCCAGTCTGCTCCTGCAGGAGAGCATATGCTCTTTGGAGGGCCTGATATTCTTTTGTTAATTGTCGAAATCGTAGCTCAGATTCTTCAGCTGCTAAACTCTTGAGGTTCAAAAAGAAAAAGGCCAAAAAATAAGTATGTTATGATAGCATCCTGTGAAATACTAAGATTTGTCCACTTTTTAAAGGGAAAGTAAAGGTTTGTTTCATACCGGATTCTGTGTGATTTTATTTTTGATTTAAAGTATGTGTATGGGCACAAATACTACAGTACTTCCAAGATGGACACTGCATTTAAGTATTTATTAATAAAAGAGGCATTTGCCTATTCACTTATTTCTGATTATTAACATTTGGGTTTGGGTTACAGTCAAATTGGATCCAAACAAAGGAACTTGTACCCAGATTTTGAATCCAACTTGGAGGAAATGATACTCAGAGTTTCAGTGTGAGGTCTTTTCAGTACATTCATGTCCAACAACGTCTTCCCCAGATAAATCATAAAAACTTGGTTTTATAGCTTTAGATTTCAAATTTCAGAGCACAATATAATCACCAGGGATGTTTGTGAAAAATGTGGATTTGGTGGGTCCACCCACAAGATCCTGAGTCAAGCGCTGTGGATCACAGCCCAGGACTTTCCGTTGTTACTGAACCCCTGAGATGATTCTGATGAAGGTGGTCACAGAGCACATTTTGCTTAAATTAACACTGTCTTTGACTACACTAAAAGCTTGTTCTTCTGAGCTAGTTCTTTGGTTTATCATTTCTCTAGATGAAGAACTTGCGAGAGTAACTTTTATTTTGAAA
The DNA here is from genome assembly GCA_032199065.1 of Smutsia gigantea. Taxonomy (NCBI): domain Eukaryota; kingdom Metazoa; phylum Chordata; class Mammalia; order Pholidota; family Manidae; genus Smutsia; species Smutsia gigantea. The sequence continues at coordinate 103,492 of JAVSCE010002874.1, forward strand.
GACATCTTCAAGTTACAGTGTGAACTTTAGAGAAGTTTTCAAATAAATGCACTATTTTTTAAGAGGCAACAAAGTCAAGTGTGGTCTCAAAATTGGTCACTGTTTTGAGATCATATTGTGCTATTTGTAGAGGAGATAAAAGTGAATTGCTTTTTCTCCCCCTTCAAGGGAAGTTTTGATGACAATATCACAAAAGACTAGGGAAGTGGAAAAGCTTACTTCATCTAAGTCATCGTCAGGAGTAGCTGGTGTTCGGTCTGTTCTAAACGAAGCCATGGATGATGTCTCTGAATCCATGGAGTCCTCATCATAGCCAATAAATGGGTCCAAAACAGGCCTCTAAAGGAGGGAAAGTACATCTTTACTGATGCAACTAAATGTGGGGAAAGTTGACATATTATTAAAGCACTGTCAACTGGCACATAAGTGCAAATTAACAAAAGAAGACATGGATCCTTTAATGCTTCGTTGATGAAATAAACATATAAAGTGAATAAAAATATGGGGATGAACAGAAGGGTATTATCAAATATTAAGTCATATCATCTAAGTCCATATCCAAATCAAATGATGTACTTGATAAAAACAAAAATCAAACAAATAGACATATTAAAAAACAAAACTTTGTGGATTATCAGAAGCTATACAGATATTGGTGGATTGGGGGTACCATTAGCAGTGATATTGTCCAAGTGAATGGTGAAAATGCATAATCAATTATAGGGGAGGTATCAGGTGCTAATATCATTCAGTGGGAGATGTCAAGTCATGTGTGTCTCTTGCATGTTCTTAGAGGTGGCTCTCCAATTTGTCAGGTGACACTTTCTATGTCACTTCTTCATTCAGAGGAAGTCATAACAAAGCAAACCTTTTCAGGTTAAAATTCACCACACAACCATTCTTGTGCTTCTGAGAATTGTCAAGAGAACAGATTTTTTCTGGCAAATAAAACCTGTGGTTTGCTGCAGTTCAGGAACATCTGATTTATCACATCTTTGCAGGAAGGTTCCTTGGCAAGCAAGCCTCACTTCGCTGGCTGTGTTTGTGGAAAAAGTATGACAATGCTCGCTGTCTCATTACCTTAATGGGCTTGGAACTTCTTCTGTGCTTTCTCCTGCGGATAAGCTTTTCTCGGTCCTGGAAAACAGGTGGACTTTTCAGATCTTGAGTTGGCATATACTTCCCTTTAGGTTTTTTTTTTTTTTTAACAAACACAGAGTTTTCCCCTGATGCACTATGTAATTCTACTTAAGATTATGTTTTGTACATTTTGGCAACTTTAGGGTTTGATACTGAAATATTTAAAAACTATTCTACTTTTCCTCTGATCTATGTGGATCTGAGAGCCTCACAGTCCAGAAGGGCCTTGCGCTCCTGATCAGAATCCGTTGTTTTATTCTTGAAGAACAAATAGCTCTGAAAATAGTTACTCAGTTCTTCAGTTTTCTTAGACCCAAATAACTTGAAATTTAAGTGTTGAACAAACATTATTTCACAATAAAGAAGAACTTATTCTGTTCATTTAATCGCTCAGAAGGCACAGAAAGCTATCTTTCGACTACTGCCCATTTGTTCTCACCCGTAGTCTCTGAAGATGGGAACAGAGAGTCTACTTGGGTTGGAATAACCTAGCGGCTTTTTCGTGGGTGGGTGGTGGGGGGGTTTCTCATGGGAATATTCTGGGAAACTCAAAGAATATTGAAAAATAGTGATCAATTTCTTGATTCATTCTTGTGAATAGAGATATCCTGGGAATTTGGTGTTCGCCCACTACGTACTCCATGTATTTACTGTACAAATTCAAAGGTAGATGGAATCAGTCTGACTGACATGCTTAAACATGTCAAAATTTTCTAAGAATCTTTTCGTTTGACCCCAGGATGCTTAAAGCCAGGCAAATTCCTGGGCTAGCGAATCTGCAATGCGTACGTTATTAAGGCCATGGAAGTGAAGTGAAGGGCATAGTGCCATGTTTAGTAAATAACCTGGTTTAAGCCACTGGTGTTAACCTTTCTGATTTCTCACTTTCAGAAGTAAAAATATTTTGATCATGCAACTTTGACATAACTGAAACTTTAAAAATGGACACTTAGATTACCATCCTAATATTGTACGTGCATTATAACACGTACTCAACGTAGGAATTTTTAAGAGGATGAACCATAGATAAACAGAAGTTATAATCTTTTCTTCCCTCCAAGACAGTAAGTCATCTGGCCCTAGTCTGGGGACTACTGCTTAAAACTCCCCAACATCAGTTTTTCAACTCTCTGTGCCTTGGCTTTGTCCTGAAGCAAACGCTATTAGAGATGTCATTCACAGAACACAGACAGAGAGGCCAAGAGGAGATCCTAAGGCATCCAAAGGTATCAGCCCGCTGTGGGCAACACAGACCTTGACCAGACGCAACTGGGAGTAAGAACTACTCAACCTGCTTCCCCAGGGGCTGAAGTCATGGTCAGAAGATCTGGACTAGAGTTCCTGTTCTGCCATGTAAATATTTCTTAAACTGCAATTACGTGATAGATACTGAGTTAGGTGTTGGGAAAGAGGCATATGGCCCTGTTACCGTAGGCAAAATACGTAATCTCTGGGCTTCAGAATCTTGATATTGGACGGCAGTGACAGGATATACCCACACTACCTACCTACTCTTGTAACAATGCATTTGTCCTTTTAATGTGCTTTGTAGATATTATTTGTGTCACAAATTAGTTAATAAAGTATTGTAATAAAAAATGTATAAAACAATTTGATAATGTAAAGTATTTTTGGAATTGAGTCTCTAGAATCTATCGACATATTGAACATACGAATTTAGGCCTTTCGGGCTAATCCAAAATTATTAGGTACTTAAGTGTGTATGCTGGTGTCTTGGCTGCTTGCTTTGGGAACAGCTCAGGGTTTATAGGTTGATCATGACCTACCCTTGTGAGCTCATCAATGATGTTCTGTTGCTCAATGACCTGAAGTTTCAGAAATTCTGTCTCTTGTTCTTCGTTAGCTTGATCGAGGTCATTCAGAGATTTTAATTTCTTCAGTGGTGGATGGGATGTTATTTTTTCTCTCTGAATTGGAAAAGAAAAAGTACAGGCGGAGATGTTAAAAATTTCAAACTTTAGTGGTTGACAGACTATTTGCAGAAACTCCGTGAGATTCCAGCTAAACTTGAAAATCATTCAGCCTCACTACACACGCACCAAGTAAGACCCTGAAGTACATTTTACCTGCTGTAAAAAGTTGAAATTACTGAGAATGTCTGCAGAGCTCTATAGCTGTATTGTAAGTCCGCTGAGGAGTGAGTGCATTAGCATATCACTTCTGCATACATACTATAATATAGGTGATGACATCTATTTCTCAACAATTATGCAAGATCTACTTAGAAGATAAAGGGTCCCCCTTCTGTACAGTTCTGTAGAGAGCATGTTAGTGGAATTCTTGAAGGAGGTTTCCATGGCAAGGAGCTATGTTAAACTTCACTTCACTGTTTGGAGCTCTGGGAGAGCATGCAGATTCCTGGAGACACTCTTACTATTCTGCAAATTTAGAAACCCCGTAACATTCAGAGCTAGCAACCTTCTCTTGCTTTGTTCCTTAACAGTTCCTTGCTTATATAAGGGAAAATTCGAACTTTCATGAAAAGCATTGTATTTTAAAAATAAACCGACAAAGAACAATACATCAGGCTAGTGGAGTAACATAAAGGAGGAGGCTGCAACCTGGGGGAGTCTGTGATACACACCATTTCTGAATTCTCCTTGGTAACGGCTTTTAGTTTCTCTTCCATGCGCTGCAAAGACACCATCAGTTCATCGTTTCTCTTGGCGAGGCACTTGTTCCTTTCCAGAAGAGGTTTACATTGTTTTTCGGTTTCCCGCACACGTTTTAACTGGGAAAACATAAGTGACAATGTGTCTCCTGAATTTGGGGTCATATGGAGCAGAAGGAGCAAATGGGGGGAGGTGAAGGCCCCTGTAGGGCTGCCTTTGCTTCCCTGCATGTCTCAGGCCTGACCACTGACACTTCCATTCTTCACTTAGGAGACGGACTGCTTTGCTCCCTGTTTCCTCTAGGGGCTTTTCTCCATAGTGTTCAGAGCCCTCCATCAGTCTGGGCCCTGAAAGGAGCCAGACTCTGCTTTGGAAATGCTCAGGTGGAGGGGCTGCACTCCTTGCTGCCCCCGGACTCCTCTGGCCCAGCGATCCCACCGTGCTCCGCCCCACTCCATGCTGCTCACACCTCTCCCAGGGCCCAGAACGCCCACTCACTGGCTCAGATCAGGCAGCTTATCCGAGTCGCACGGTCACTAAGCAAAGCAACCGGGACCTGGATCCATGGCCGCCAGGGCCCATTCCTTCCATCGGGGGGCTTGGTGACCATTACCAACATCCCTGCCCTCTGCCCACTAGATACCAGTCACACCCTCCCGGCTGGGATAACATAAACTCTACAGATACTGCCAGAAGTGCCTCCAGTTGAGAACCACTAGTCCAAGCTTATGAGTGCTATCTTGGAGTACAGAACAACACTTCCCCTTGAACAACCCAGATCTGAATTACACAGGTACACTTACAGGTGGCTTTTTTTTTTTCAATGAACATATTGGAAAATTCTTTGGAGATCTGTGACAATTAAAAAAAAACCATTTTCTTTAGCGTGCTTTAAGAATACAATATATAATACATCTAATATGCAAAATATGTTAATTGACTACTTATGTTATCGGTAAGGCTTCTTCTGATCCACAGTAGGCTGTTAGTAGTTAAGGTTTTGGGGAGTCAAAAGTTTTATGTGGATTTTGGACTGCATGGAGAGTTGGTGCCACAAACTCCCGTGTTATTTAAGGGTTGACTATAATTGTTGATAGTCTCCCCTTTTACTCCAAAACTCTCCTGTTTGGATGAAATATTTTATGGCCACTCTATTCATAATGGATTTCCATGATAAACTTCACAAGTTTAGTTCATTCATTTCATACTAATGAGTCCAAATATGAGCAGGTACTGGGGTAGGGGTTTCCAAAGCAAAGAAAGTGGAGGGGCGTATCAGAAACATTTGAAAACAATGTTTAAAGTACTCACTCCTTTTTTTGAGAATCTAATATTTTGGGAAGTGCTGGGGTAGGAGACTTAGCTACCTATGAATATTTGAAAAAGTTCTCCTAATTCTAAAACAGTATTCGCCAACTCTATCCAAACTGCCATTTGAAAACTTGCATTGTAAATCAAAGGTCAAAAGTGAATTTAGTTTTCAAAAATAATCTCACTTAATGCTCAGTTTTGAGCTTTGGTGCCTGAAGCATTGATATTAAATATTGAGTACATTTAAGGACAAATAAATTATTCCCCTAGGGTAGGTTCATGATTTTAAAACTTACCTCTTTTCTAGAAGTCAATGATGCTGGTTTTAAATATTCAAATTTACTTATTATATGTTATTTATAGAAAATGCAGATAAACATAAAGACAAGGAAATATCTGTAAGTCTACCATACCATATACCAATAATCATGGTTCTAAAGTGCCCCTCAAAAATGTTCCTTTTAAAAGGTACACCTTAATACAATACAACATGAAATATATATATATATACATATATATATATGTATAATGAAAACACTAAAAGGAAAAAATTTGATATTAGTTCAACTATTATCAAAGATTTTCAATCAAAAAGTACTACTAGGGATAAAAAAAATTCATAATGATGAAAATACACAATGATTCTTAATTTATATGTACCTAGTAACATAAATTCAAATATATATATGAAGCAAAACTGACAGAACTAAGAAGAGAAATGGACAGATGTGCTGGGAGAACAAGCAGGCAAAAATATCAGTAAGGATATAGATTTAAAACAAGACTGTTAAAAAACTTGACTCAAAATGCATCAAATAGTTGCTGAACATACCTTCTCTTCCTGTGAATGTGAAACATTTCTAAAATTGACCTTATGCAATTTTAGAAGTTTGCAGTCACAAAGCAAACCTCAGCAAATTTTAAAGGGATGAAATGATGCAAAGTATGTTCTCTAACTATAGTGAAATTAAGGTAAAATCAACAACAAAAAGATAACTCAAAAAATGTCCAAATGTTTGGAAATTAAACCATACATCACTAAATAACCCACAGGTCAAAGAATAAATGATATGATATTAAAGAAGATTTTTGAACTAAATAGCAATACACTCTGACAAACAACTTATGGGATGAAGCTAAAGCCACACTGAGACAGACTGATGACCTATATTTGAAAAACAGAAAGCTGAAAATAACTCCTTTACATTAACAGCCACCATTCAGAATGTAAAATGTAAAGCAGAGAGTAAGATATTAAAAATACAAATGCGCAAAAGTGATGTAAAAAATCCCTAATATTATAAGAAAACAAAGCAAGCATAAAAGAAAATGGGCAAAGACCAAGCACAAATCATACAGGATACCCCAAAAAGGCCAACAGATATTTGAACACTCAACCTCATTTCTAAGAAGGAAAATAAAAAGTAAAATCCTACAATAAGAATGTACTTCACACCCACCAAAATGACTAAAATGATCAATTATCTTTGTATGTTGGCAAAGATGTGGAGAAACGGCAACTCTCATACATTGTTGGTGGGAATGTGACTTGCAATCATGGAAAACAGATAATAGCTGCCGAGGAGGACCACGTGTACACGCTGTGATCCAGCAATTCCACTCCTTGTGGTATTCCCACCAGAAATGAACACACTTTCTCACCAAAGACATGTGACAGCATCAGTAACAACTTAAAGCTGTTGAGAAGCAATATAAATTCCATGAACAATACAAGGATAAATATACTGAGTAACTGAAAACAAGATATCATGAAAACAGATGAGTTCTATGTGTGACATAATGGATGATTCTCGTAAATGCAACGCTGAGGAACAAAGCCAGGCACACAAGAGTAATTATTGTGCAATCTTATTCACAAGACATTTTTTAAAAATGGCGATAGACATCTATAGTGATAGAATTCAGTTTACTGGTTAACTTTAGAAAGGAAGTGATTGGCAAAAATGGACAAATGAGACTACATAAATCTAAAAAGCTTCTGTACAGCAAAGGACACCGCCAGCAAAAAGGCACCCTTCAGTATGGGAGAATATATTCATGAATGATTTATCCAATAAGGGGTTAACATCCAAAATATATAAAGAACTCACATGCCTCAACACCCAAAAAACAAATAACTCAATTAAAAAATGGGAGGAGGATCTGAACAGACACTTCTCCAAATAAGAAATACGGATGGCCAACAGGCACATGGAAGGATGCTCTACATCGCAAATCATCAGGGAAATGCAAACCACAATGAGAATCACCTCACATCAGTGAGGATGGCCAATATCCAAAAAACAAGGAATAACAAATGCTGGCGAGGATGCAGAGAAAGGGGAACCCTCCTACACTGCTGGTGGGAATGTAAATTGGTACAAACTGCTGTGGAAAGCAGTATGGAATTTCTTCAAAAAACTAAAAATAGAAATACCATTTGACCCAGGAATTCCACTCCTAGGAATTTACCCTAAGAATAAAGCAGCCCAGTTTGAAAAAGACAGATGCACCCATATGTTTATTGCAGCACTATTTACAATAGCCAAGAAATGGAAGCAACCTAAGTGTCCATCAGTAGATGAATGGATAAAGAAGATGTGGTACATATACACAATGGAATATTACTCAGCCATAAAAAAGAAACAAATCTTACCATTTGCAACAACATGGATGGAGCTGGAGGGTATTATGCTCAGTGAAATAAGCCAGGCGGAGAAAGACAAGTGCCAAATGATTTCCCTCATTTGTGGGGTATAAGAACAAAGGCTGGCGATCCACTTATTCACTTGTGTGGTGGTTATATGGGTGTGTCGCTGTGTTCCTTTATTCGTGCGCCTTTCCTTATTCTGTTATACTTCCATAACATCATACATACTTTCGTAATAAAATGCTTAACAAAAAATACAATAAAAAGTTCTGATTAGAACTTACCAATTCATTTCTTTCATCTCCAAGCAAGGTGTTCCTGTCTTCTAGTTTTCTTATAGTGGCATTTAATTCAGCTATTCTCTTTTGATTTCTTCGCAAATCCTACACATGAAAAATCAAAATGGGTATTACTTTAATGATGCTTTCCATGAAGTCTTGGAATACCAATTGAAAAAGTAATAGGCTCAACTCTTTTCATCTGGCTTATAAGGTAAGAATAAAATGCTCTTTTATTTAGAGAAGAGTAAATATTTACCCTCTTCTAACCCCCAGTATTCACCATACGTTGAAGACCAAGTCTGGCTGAAATTGCAAATGAATTCCATGTGGCAGATACTCCCTGCAGCCCTGACTCCTGGCAGAGGGAGTGGGAGATGGTTGGATCAGCTTATCAGATCCGTGAGCTGTGAGCCCAAGGTCATGTTGTGATTACATGAGTTTCAAGGAGCAGCCCTTGTGTCGGCTGCACATTGCTTCCCACATCTTAGACAGATGTCCTGCCATTACACCGAGCCAAAGAAAGGATAGGGTAGGAGGTAGGGATGGGCTTTGTGAATTCCTGCATATTCCTGGAGGAAAAAGTCAGAGCAAGGCTGGCTTATCACCTTCATACAAAAGGCAGATTATAGGACAGCCTTCACCAGTATGTTCTTCCCAGAGCAGCCGGCTTCCCCGCTGGCATGACTGCCGTGGATCACTTTACACACAGCAGCCAGGACTCATTCTATGCTCTAGAGTCCATAGGACCATTATAGCCTTGTAATTATATTATCATCTTACATCTTGATAGTGTCCATACTGTCAACAAAGCAGTTCCACACACATTATATCTCTAATTCACAATATTTTAGAGGATTCAGCAGGATAGGTAAGACTCTGGGAGGTCCTAACTCATTCACGGTCTTTTGGCTACTATCAATAGTTCATAACTGATGTGCACTGAATGCTAACTATGGGCCAGACACTGTGCTCAACATTTCACTTTTCATCTCTCCTAAACCCTCGACCATCACTGAAGAGCACTACTACTGCCTCTGTTGCACAAATGAGGAAACTGTGGGTGATGAAATGATTTGCCTAAGGTCACAGCAGACGGCAGGTCCAGGATTTGAACTAAAGGGTCTGACTCTAAAGCCCACTCTCTTTACAATTTTGCGGCACTGCAGGTACGTGTCAATGGTAGAACTAAACCTTGTACCTGCTAAACCCTAGTTCAGTACTTTCTGCCACCCGCTGGCATACACATGTATAGCCTAAATACCAACTCATAAATTATTCATTACTTAGTTCTAAGTGCTACTTTGGAACCTATCTCTGTTCCTAAATAATATATTTTCATCTTTCAACTAAATAATTTGAAACTTATAAGATATGAAAGGCAACTATAAACATGCTGATTTCAGTTGCTGCACTTGTGAAAATCATTTTTCATACATGATGAAAATGCAGGGAAATAAGTAGCAGGTTCCATCAAGATTAGAAGCTTTCAGATGATGGTTATTAATGGTTTAGTCTTTCATACAGTTAGACATTTTGATCCCTGTAGACAATAACCGTGTTTAACCACTTTCTAACCCAGCTGTTCACACAAGGGAAAATTACCAGTCTTGGCGAGAGGCAAAGGATTTTCTTCTAATTTATGAATCTCGTAACAGGCTGAAGATTGGGTAGGTATCACTTGGCTACAGAAGTTCCATGAAGGATTTAAAAAGCTGTAATTGTCTTGTGATCTGCTAATGCAGTGCAGACCACTTTGCTGCTCATGAGTTTAGAAAACCTCGTTCCCAAGACACTAGCTGGTTTTTTAGCAGCAGTAGAATTGATTTCTTTGTAGTAAACAGGAAAAGAGCTTAAGTGAAAAGTAAAAACTTGGGAGCTAAATAAAAGATGACTCCGGAGTCCTTAACTTCAATGTGAATAGCCTTACAGGACTGCTGCAGTGTTCAGAGCCATCTCCTGCTCTTCCCGGAATTTCTCGTTTCGGACTGCTCATGTTGCACTCAGCCTCCTTGACCAGAAAGAGTTGTTCATCCAAGGCCTCCTTCTGCAGTTGGAGTTTCTGTACATAGCCTGTTTGGGTCTCCAGTTCCTTTTCCAGGGAAAAGATGATCCTGTCCTTGGCTTTGATCTCATCCATCTGAATTAAATGACACCCAAGACATTTTATTAACAATAATGTAAAGAAATGCATTTTTTCAATGGTATGAGTTTCACTTCTTTCTGATTAATATAGAAAAAAATCATGAACATGACGAGTGTACTGAATTCATGAATAAGAAAAAGCGACACTGTGTGATGAAGGGCTATCTCAGGTGTCACATCCTGGGTATATGCTCTGAGTCAGTGTATTGTTTGAAAAGGTCTGGGTTGGTTGGATGTGGAAAGGAAAGGTTAACTTTTAAATGGCTCATTAGGGTTGTGATATAATGAGCTATAAAAAATACATATTCGGTCATTCATATGACCGAATATGTATTTCCCAGGTATATCTGGTCTTCATCCACAATTCCTAAGAACACTGCAGTCTTAAAGGGGAAACAGGGGCTCTGGAGCCTGTTGGGCCCCCGCCAAGGGCAGGGCTGGAGGCTCAATCAGCCAGTGGCCAATAATTTAGTCAGTCATGACTATGCAATGAAGCCCTCACAAAAAGCCCCAAGAAGAGCTTTTTGCTCTCTCTTCTCTCTGCTCTGCGCTGCCCTGCCTGCTGTGCTCGGCTGGGCCCTGCTTCTTGGTTGGGGAAGTGGAACGCCTCCACGTGCCACCGAGCCAGGCCCCTAGCTCCACGGGGATAGAAGCTCCTTTATTTGGGACCTTGCCCTGTGTCTCTCTTCATCTGGCTGTTAACTTGTATCCTTTACAGTATCCTTTATTAAACTAGTAAAGGTGTTTTCCTGAGTTGTGTGAGACGCTCTAGGAAATTAATGGAACCTATGGGGAAGGTCGTGGGAACCTCCAATCTGTAGCCAGTAGGTCAGAAGCCCAGGGAACTGCCTGGGGCTTGAGACGGGTGTCTGGAGTGAGGGGTGGAGAGCAGTCTTGCAGGACAGAGCCCTTAACCTGGGAATCTGGTGCTGTCTCTGGGCAGAGAGCATCAGAATTGAGTTGAATTCTCAAGACACCCTACTGGTGTTTGAGAATTGCTTGGTGTTCATTATGCGTGGGAAGACCCCTCCCACATACTTACACACACTGGAATTGAGTCTGGGAACTCAAATGGAGTTACACTACTATTACTGCTGTGTATAATGTTGTTATTGTTACACATATATGTAGGGAAAAAAGACACCATTGCATTTGGTGTCGGACAAGTGTGAGTCACACGGGTTAATAAAGACACACACCAAATATTCTACTAGAACGTTTCCCAGGACAATTCTGATGTTGCCTCCTGTTTGGTCCCTGGTAACTGAAGCAGCATCTAGTCATTCCCTAAGGCCTGCATGTTTGGATTCAGGGGGTGAATTTGGAGCGAGGTCCTTCCAGAGTTCATGCTATGTGGCTCTTCCCATTCCTATCCATATTTCAGAGTAGCTGGTTCTTAGTAATCATTTTACCATTACGGTCAGAAAATCATGGCCAGTACCAGAACAGGCATGGAAAGCACCTGGTAACACTGGCTACTATTTCCCTCCTTTATTTATGGGATGTATTTATTGATCCCAATGCCCATTTCTGTTAAGCCTGGGCATGGCCTCCAGAATATTTCTCAACTAAAGGACATAAACATTTAATACCAATTCATCAGCGTTCCACTGGACTGAACACCTTTTGGCATTCCTGGATGAGGCCTAGTGAAGTGAATGTTTGTGAACAATTTTAGAAGCGAGCACGGCCATCAGGTGACACCTTTCATTATATTCCATGAGAACATTCAAAATAGAGATAGACACATTTAACAGAAACAATATTATATGGTTTTCCTCCTTATAAAAATGTCTCCTTATACATAACAAATGCCTTGTATAACCCCTTCTTTGCTGTGCTCCGTAGACCAAAAAAACTGGGACAGAGATTGTGTTGGAGTCACGTTTTTCCACATGTAAATATCTGTAAACTACTACTTTCAAGTTACAAGATTAAATTTTAGGTCACGTTTGGGAAGGCATCGGGCTCAGTTCTGCCTGGCCCTGTGATACCACCTGAAGCCTTGGTGAGTACTCAGACACTGTCCTGTTAACTTGGGAATAAAAGCATTGTCTTTAGCTTGTATTTCCCTGTAAAAGACTTGAATCCAGTGTTATTCTTAACTGAGTAGCACACTCACTGTTAGACCTGTCATCTATGGTATTCTGAACAGTTATCAGAGCTGCACACCTGCCCGCTTGGACCTAGCTCACATGTACCCTACCTACCTGGGATTGCTAGAAAATCATTCCGTACTGTCCATGTAATCATCCTCACCACCACTACGGTAACTATAATTTATTGATTTCTTAACTACATTCAAGACACTGTGCTTAGAGCTTTACATATGTTATCTCATTTCATGATAACCCTATCATGTAGATTCTGTTATTACCATTTTACAGATGATGACTGAGGGCCCGAAGGATTAAAAACTTGCTCACAGTCATATGGCTGTAAGTGGTGACAGCTGATTTAAATTCAGGCTTCTGATTTTAGAGCCCATTCTGCTTGGCACTCTGCCATACTGACTCCAAGATTATTCATGAACTCCCAGCATTTTCCAAAGTGGTTTTCTGTAGAATATTCAGTAATTAGTGTTGAGGAGTCTCTATTGCACAGTGGTTATAAGCACAGGCTCTAACTTCAGCAGAATGAAAATCTTCCAAAGTTCTAGTCTTTAGATTGTAAGGGGGTATACACCAGAATTCCCTGAGGCAAATTTCTAGACTGAATGGTTCCTATTTATCTCCCTTTTAGTTTCAAAAATGGAGGTGGACATGGGGGTAGGGACAGGATAAGAAGAAGGAAAAAATGAAGAAAAGTGCATCCGTGTTACTGAAAAAGTTTCCTGTGGTATTCTGTTTGCACCGGATTTTTGAACCTCTCTTACATTTTACATTGTTATTAACAGGGATTTCATCTCACTTCAGCAGTGTGCTGGTGAGGAAGTTCTGGGAAAGACAACAGATCAACAAGTGGATATACTTACAGATTTTACATGGAAAACCATCAGCAAACAAAAGTATGTAACATAAAGCTTCCTTCTCATTTACCTACCTGCCGACTCTAGAGTTCACAGTCCTGATTTCTTCTTCATCGGCCATTGTCCTTTCAAAAGCCAAAGGCAGGGCAGAAACCGGTATTTCTGCACTGTGTTTGGTCTTTACTGTCAAGCAGTGCAATAGGATGAATTGCAGACAAAGAATTCAGAAAGTGTGGCACAGTGAGGAGGTACAGCCATCGTGTATGTATCGCAGTACAAAGAATACAAAGAAAGTTACATGGGTTTAACTTTTTTAAATGTTCTACGGTAACCACTTTTTACTTAAAACTGAAATCTTAGCGATATTGTCCAAGGAACATAATTGGAGTTCCTAGAACATAATTGCTTAGAATCAACAGAAAGTGTAGTTTTTCCTAAGAAAATATTATTTTTAGAGAAGCATAAAGTACATTCTAATAGATGACAGTTAATTTGATCTAATTTGACAGTTAATTCTCAATATAAATGCATGTAAATATTTACTTACAAGGTCAACCTAGGACATTATAGCTTTCCCACAATAATTACATTTGTTTTATTTTTAAGCAAGGGTGTGATTGATGTGGCTTTTGGTCATCCATATTAAAAAGAAAAACCCAACACCACAGGGGTTAAAGTTAAGTCTTGGAAATTGATAATAGCAAATAGCTATTTAAGAATAACATTCAATTAAAAAAATAAAACGGCCCCTGTTAATTTTTGGAAAGAAGATCTATCTTAGAAATGACTAGGGATTTTACAGCTCTATTTCTTGTTTCGGATGCAGTTCCTGGAAAGCAGGCAGGTGAATGACTCAGGATGTCCCCAGTGACTGCAGTGTTCAGCTGTCTTGAAAGCCATGAGAGCTTCCCTTATCCCTGTAAAAGCCCAAGGACGTTTTATAAATGGAAAGCCCACAAAAATGTGATTTTGGAAGAGTTCATAATATAGAATATTTTTATAAGCATCAAAGGAAACGAGTCATTGAATAGACACTGTATATGTGTGAGGCCAGAAGAATCCAGTTTTTATGAGAAAGGTGATTCCAAAATCTTTTGCATTTTACAATTCTGATTTTGGCCTGGGGATATCCATCTATTCACCTGCCCACCTACCTACTGACTTCTCTTGTATTTAGGATGGGGCACTAGACAAAAGGCGGGTCGTGTTGACCATCCGCTCATGAGAAACGTGTGAAACAGCAAACCCCACGACACCCCAAACCCCAGGACGGGGGCGGCTCTGCCCGGTGCCCTGCGCCGCGCCACTCACCAGCCTCCGGATGTCCCGCTCCGACTCCCACTTGATCTTGGAGATGGCCTCCTGGTGGGACTGGTGCTCGCTCCGGAGGTCCCCGGCCTTGATCTTGTCCGCCTGGATCATGGTGCTCAGGGCCTCGTCCACCTGCTTCTTGGCCGCCCGCAGGTCCGCCACCTCCTGCAGGAGCTTGAGGCGCTCGGCGTCGAACAGCCTGCGGGCCTCCTCCCGGGCCTCGGCGCCCAGCGCAGGCCTCGCCCGGTCGCCGCCGCCGTCCCGGAGCGCGCACAGCGCCGCCTTGAGCCGCTGGATCTCCCCGTCGCGCACCTTGAGCGCCCTCGCCGTGTCCTGCTCGTGCTGCTTGGTGAGGCTCTCCCGCACGGCCTGCAGCTCCTTCATCTTCTCCTCGTGCAGCTTGGTCCTGAGCTCGGTCACCAGCACCGTGTGCTTGCGCTGCTCCAGCTCGCGGATGCGCTTCGCTTCTTGGGTCTTCTCCCTCTCCAGCTTGGCCACCTACAGGCAGAGGGGCGGGGGACGGGCAATGAGGCTCAGTGCCGAGCGGCGCCCCTGGGCAGGGTCTGCAGCTCGGACCCTTGCGGTCTCCTGATTCCTCGTCTCCTCCACTCTGGGCCGCTGGGTGCTCTGCGGGGAGGGGACCGCGGCCTGAAAGCTGGGAAGGCGGCGCGCGAAAGCAGGAAATGCCCGGGGGTGCTTCTATCACTTGGTCCCACAAATGTTTGATGTTCTGGTTGGGGCCTTACTATGGGACGTTTGGTCTGCAGGCGCGCAGCATAGGCGCCCCCCAGAAGCTTGTCGGAAATGCAGGATCTGGGGCTCCAGCCCAGACCCGGAATCACAATGTGCACTTCAATAAACCCCCAGGTGACCGGCTTGCACATGAACACAGGACACAGTGCTCTAAGGGTTTTCACCTTGGTGGGGAGGCCCTCAAAACTTCACCTGGAGAGCCTTTTAGATCACACAGCGCTAGCTAGGTCCACACTGACAGATGTGGGTGTCTCAGGATGGTTCATGGTTCAGCGCTATGATCAGACTAATCAACTGGGGACAAAAATGAAACTCTAAAATATTTTCCTTTTTTTTTTTTTGGGAGAGAAGATGCTGTTCTAAGGGAGAGGAGGAGGAGGGAGACGGTTGGTGTATCTTCGACCTGACCTTTCTTACTACGGCAACTTGGTCCCATCCCCCAACTTTACACACACACAGCAGCTGAAAAGTGCAGCGCACGGAGTCCCCTCTCTGCTAAAGGAGCTACTGGCTGCTGTTATTTCTGAGGGCTCCATGGATCCTTCTCCACCCCCCACTCATCTCCCTTTTTTGCTTCCCCATTAGGTCAACACTATGAATAGTTAAATAAAGTATCCTAAGTTTTTTACCTTTCAGGTATTTTGGTTAACTGTCACATTTCCAATGATAATATAGGTGTCCTTATAGATTAGCAATGGTGCTACCTTAATCTGGTTGTGAGTCCAGCTCCGATTCAACAGACTGGGGTGGAGCCCTGGCATTTGTAGCTTGAAAAGGCCTCTCAGCTCCTGTTCTGCTGTCCTGCTCCCCCACCTGTCTCTGCGGCCTTTGTTTCTCTGTCTGTGTGTGAGCGCACATGCGCGTGCACGCACACACGCGCGCGCACACGCACACGCGCATACACACACACGCACACGCACGCACACGCACGCACACGCGCGCGCACACACACACACGCACACGCACGCACACGCGCGCGCACACACACACACGCACACACATACACGCACACACATACAGTAACCTGGACAAAGGGAAGAATGGGATGGCCCTAGGAATAATATCTAGTTGAGTGATTCTGAGACTCTGCCATTTGTAAAATTGGAGGGTTTGGTAAATAAGCCTTAGGAGCCTTTCCACCTGAAAAATGTTAAGATTCAAACTCCTTATTGAAGCCATTGTAATGAAACTGTAAGATGCCCGAGATTTTACTTACCTGAACAGTTTACCTACCTTTAGCTAGAACAGGATTTTCTAAGTCCACATGGCATTTTATGAATATTTTATTTTAAAGGCACAACAATTATTCCCATGTCAATTATTTTCAGGGGACAAGGAGACTTGGCGAAATAAGGAACCTCTGGTCTTGCTCCATTCCTGGGTGCCCATTACCTCATATGCTCTAGAGCTGTGCTGTCTAGTGGGGTGGCCACCAGCGACACGTGGAGCATCACAAGTCTGAACTGAGACTCACTGTAAGTGTGAGACACACCAGATTTTGAAGACAGTGTGAGGTGAAGAATGTAAACTATCTTATTAATAATATTTATTTTGATCATATGTTGAAATTATGATATTTTGACCAATTAGGTTAAATAAAATATACTAATAAAACGAATTCTCAAAAACACTAATTCAAATAGGTATTTGTATGCCTATGTTTACTGCAGCATTATTTATAATAGCCAAGATATGGAAGCAACTGCTATGTTTATATAAATGAATGGATAGAGGAAATGTGGCTCATATACACTATGGAATGTTACTCAGCCATAAGAAAGAATGAAATCTTGCCATTTGTGACAACGTGGGTGGACTTAGACGGTATTATGCTAAGTGAAATAATTCAGAGAGAGAAAGACAAATACTATATGATTTCACTTCTTTGTAGTGTATGTCAAAAAAACAAACAAAGAAACAAACAGAAAAAGAGAAACAGATTCATAAACAGAACAAACTGATGGTTACTGGAGGGAAAAAGGTAGAGGAAAAGGAGAAACAGATGAAGGGAGTCAAGAGGTACAAACTTCCAGTCATAAAATAAATAGTTGTGCAGATGAAAGGTACAGCATGGGGAATATAATCAACATTATTTCAGTGACTTGGTTTCGTGACAGACAGTAACTAAACTTATCATGGTGAGCATTTTGCAATGTATAAAAATGTTGACTCACTCTGTTGTATACCTGAAACTACTATAATATGTCAGCTATCTTTAAAGAAAGCAAAAACTAATCGTTTCTTTATAAGTTTTTAAATTGTGGTTGCAAGAAATGAGAGAATCACATATATGGCTTCAGTTGTGTTTCGTGTAATATTTCCCTCAGACAGCATTACTGTAGAGTTCTGGGAGGATCATTTTAATGAACCTACCTTGCCCTACACTGCTGGTGATATTGTCTTAGAAAAGCCCAGTTCTGAGCCCATTTATGTACCTAGTCAAGAATCAGCCAGGGCTCCTTCATGCTGTCAAGTAAAATCCCAACACCTCAGCTTGACCTTTCAGGCACTCAGAATATTTGGCTGGACTTCCAGTTCCCATTTCCATGCCTCTCTCCCTCTCCTCACCTGCCCTCCACTCCACAGGGATCATGCTATTTTCGGCACATATCCTGCATCTTCCTGACCTACCCTTCCCTCGACTCCCTTTGGGGTTGAGGGCCAGCTAGATGTCCCCCTCTCCCGTCACCCCACCCTCTCCTCACCTAGGAGCAGACTCATTTCTCTCGTCTTGGTCTTCTCAGTGCACTTTGCTAATACCTCCTTACCTGTCCTTTCCAAATTTTTCCTTTATGGTATGTTTGTTTGCACTTGTCTATCCTCACCGTATCCTTCTAACTCCTACACAAGACTGGAAGCTCCTGGAAGGCTGCCAGTGAGGCCTGTTCATCTTTGTTCACCCAAAGTTGCCAACATAACAGAAAATAGGAGCCCAAGAGCAAGTGTGGAATTAAAGAATGTGTGCCGATGTCTCCCTGGTTGGCCCCCTATCCAGAGGCAAGAGCAATATATCCTGTCATACAGTTTAGAGAACAGAGGCTTGTAGGTTTTCTGGAATAGACCCTCACCCTTCCATTCTGTATAAAACAAACACCCCTAACAGATGAGAATGTCTGCTTGTCCTCTGATTGATGTTCCTCTCTGTGCTTCAGGAAGGACAACCTAAATGTTATTCTCTGTTTTTCTAGAATGAACTAAAGTGAGTAACTTCTAGACCATGGGTGGGCAAACTACAGCCCATGGGACAAATCATTCCTGTCCTCTGTTTCTGTAAATAAAGTTTTATTGGAACACAGCTATGCCCATTTATTTGCATAGTGCCTTCTACTGCTTTTACACTACAATAGAGTTGAATAGTCTCAAAGACATTGGACCACAAAGATAAAAATATTTACTATTCTGCCCTTTTTACAGAAAAAGCCTGCTGATTCTTTTCTAGGTAACAGTTTTTGAAAAGAGGGGCCCTATTTTTCATTGATTTAGGAACTCTGATAATTTACCTTCCATCAAGGACCTTGGGTAAGTAGTCATCTTCAATTTCAGCAGGATGTATTCACACTGGGCATTTGGAACAGCATCATGACCACAACGGCTGTTGGGTAACAAGTCACTAAGGAGAATTCTAGCAATTCTTACAACAATGAAAAACTGTAGTAAAAACGGACAAAGGGTAAGGAGTTCTGAGTTCGCATTTCAATTTCACCATCTGCTACCTCTAAGAAAAAGCTGCTTTATCCTTCTGAGGGTCTCTGATTACACTTAAAAAGTATTTGTAACAGTTATTTTTAAGGTTAAGTTAGAAATGCATGGTAAAGTAACCTGTATGGTAAAGTACTATGAAATGTAGGGTAATATTACTGGATGTAAGAGGAGAGTTTCATGATCTAGAATTATTTATGTCAAATTTTCTGCAGGTGCATTAGATTGCATTACTTTGTGGTTCTGTCCATTCTCTCAAATTATAAATGGTAATCTTTCAGGTACAGATTGGAAAGAAGATGAATGAAAAAAATTAAAAAAGGGAAAATACAGGTGTATGGAAAATATATCGCTGACTGAAGGCAAGAACAAATACAAACACTGGCCTTCCTGTCCATCACCGGAAGTAATCCGTGGAACCCAAAGAAAATTCAAGGGCATTGAACTACATCTGGCATCTTTCAAGTCTGCTCATTTTGGTTATCATGGAAACTGGCATTTTTTGCAGGATTTCTACATATGGCTTCTTTTTTTTTAAGCTTGGGAGGTGTTTCACTATGGAGGAGATACAAAGGATGCGACTGACGTTTGGGAGGAAAAAAGAATCACTACACATCCTGTAGTAAAATCATTTTCTGAAAATTATTTGCAGCTTCTATTGCACCACTAAAGAAACAGACCTTAATATCTTCATGTTAATCATGAGAATGAGCATAGAGAAAGATGAAGAATCGTGAAGAACAAGGAAAAAGATAAAGATGAGATTTTGAGCTGGAAAAAAATGTTTAGTAGAAGAAAGAATCCATTTTGATTAATGGAAATGTTTTATGGAGAACATTTCATCTGGATCACATAATAGTTTGTATTTACTTTTTTATTACTATGAGTCAGGCACTTTTCTAAAGGCTTTACACACATCAGTATATTTCACCTCCTGGAAACTCTGATGTAGGCAGTATTCATTCTGTGGTCATTGTGAGGACTGAGATAATGTATCGAAAGTCTTTTGGAAGGGCTGAAACACATGGGAGATTAATAATTATTAATAAAGGGTACATACCACAATAGCATAATTCTGATAAATATTGTTGTATATATTAACATTCTATCATTCAATGCTGCATTAATCCCACCACAACATAAATATAGGAACCCGTATTATTGTGAAAAGACTATTACTATTATTACATTATTAAGGCTGGAATAACTACTTCCCTAATAGAAATAGATGTTGAAAGGCAAAACTGGGCCTACTCAGGATGTCTTGTGTTCCCTGGCATCTAATCTTAACTTAGAAGACACCTGGGTGCCGTGTATGCAGAAGGAGTGGGGTGCAGGGTGGGACGGGGCGAGGGGTAAGCCCTGAACAGATCTTGGAATGATACAGCTCCCAGACCCCTCCTAGCTCAGGTTTTGTGGGAGAGAATGTCACTCGGAAAATGTAATCCTGCTGGAGAAAGCTTCCACTGTGACAGAAGGAAGAAAATTCACAACTACCCCACACAGGCCTCACACCGTATTTCCCTCCTCCGTCCTAATTCTAGTCTGGCCTTTGAAAACTGCCAGGTAACTTCTGCCAAGATAAAGATGGTGATGTCTGACCTTAGAAGTCTAGGATTAAAAACTGAACAGCCCCATCAAAGATAAGGAGGGCTGAAAGGCTGTCGAGGCAAGACAAGCTACCGTAGTTTTGGTTTGGATTATCTGCCCTGGGTGTTCCAGACCTAAACGCACAGCAGGCTGGCAGGGATTCCCTCCAGCACTAAGCCGCTCTTAGCAGGAGACGTGAAGGAGGGAAAAGCTGCAGCTGTCAGAAGGTCCCTTATCGGGGAAATTTTACATAGCATGGGAAGTACATGGCCTTCTATTTTTTTAATTTCTTGCTTTCAGCCACTTAAGCTTCCTGAAAACAAACTAAAGGTGCAGAAAGCAAGAAATACCATATCCCAAACTGGCCGTGAATGTGGAGGCTCTGGTGCAGGCACCTGAGGAGGAAGGGTGGTTGATTCTCTGAGTGCACATAGCAAGTGGCAGGAGACGTCTCCCATCATCTGTATCACCTCATGGGATTCCCACTGTGGGTCCTCCACTCGCTGGGTCACCAGGAGCAAAGGACTGAAACAGGCGGAACTCATTTTCTTTCCCAGAGAAATCGGGAGAGTGACTACACACCTCTGTCCCAGCGGAAGGGAGGCCCATGGCAGCGCTCTGCAGCCTGCAGGCTGTCCCAGGGCTGGCACCTCAGGGCGGGAGCTGACTCCGGTGACCCAGTCCCCAGGCTGCCTGCTGCCCCTCCTGCACGGTGGCTTCATCCCCTGTCCCTGTGCCTTCGGGGTTCACCTGGG
Source organism: Smutsia gigantea (assembly GCA_032199065.1). Taxonomy (NCBI): domain Eukaryota; kingdom Metazoa; phylum Chordata; class Mammalia; order Pholidota; family Manidae; genus Smutsia; species Smutsia gigantea. Next base: position 124,725 of record JAVSCE010002874.1, read on the forward strand.
CTGCAGGCTGCCTGTGCGGAGAGCCAGAAGCCCTGGGAACGAGGTGGGGGATTGCACACCTCACAGCGATCCCTGGCGGGCTCACACGTCCTCTGCAGCGCATTGCAGCCTTACTGTGTCCAGAGGCAGCAAACAGAGGAAAACAAGACAGACCTAGGTGGAAATCCTTTCTCTGCCCGAGCTGGGCATTCCTCACCTAAATAAATTATGTCAGCACTTTATGCCATGGAGTCTTAAACAGGGATCGTGAAAATCATGATTCATTCAACAAGTAGCACTGAGCACCTGCTCCACGCCAGGCAGCTTTCCAAGCACTGGGGTACCTCACTTAGGGGACACCTTAAGCACACATGGTCTCTTACCCGTACGAAGCTCACATTTTATTGGGGTGGGGGCAGCAGGCAATAAATGAGAAAATAAGGTAATTTCAGACAGTATCGATTCTATTACAAAAATACAACAGGGTGATGGCAGAGTAAATGCAAATAAGGACAGCGTTTCCTAGGTTAGGTGCTCAGGGAAGCTCTGACACCTGAGGGACCCTGAAAGCTACCTCAGTGTAGGAAGGGCGAGAGAGGACAGTGCCTTTCCTGATGACTCCCTACCACTTTGGAAGGTCCACAGCTCTTCTATCCCGTCCACAGTCCACTCATTTTATAGAGGTGCAAGTGCAGGCCCAGAAAGGACAAGGTCACACAAAGGCCCCATTCTGTGCCCCTTCCTGTCCGCCACAGGACCTCCACAGTCCCACCCTCTTGGCCCTCATGCCTGGAGTCCAGTCAACATGACCTACTTATTTGTATGTTTATGCCTATGAATGCTTGGCAAATCTTTTAGATAATTTCTATAGAAGTCGACTATGTCTAGTACTTTTGTTTCATTTCCCTGCAGTGGAAATGCAGACTCTATTTGAGAAGGATATGGGTATGTCCTCCTTACCCCCACTAGTTTTTTTAGAAATCTGGATAATAGTGGAAAGAAAAGTACTGATATTCTCTCTTTCTCTGCCTAAGGTTTCCAGTTTTTTCACATTTTTAAAGAGAACAGGCTTTGCAAGACATAGAAACAACCTGAGTGCCCATCAATGGATGAATGAATAAAGAAAATGTGGTAGATGTATAAAAGTTGAATGTGATACTTCCACTTGCAACCACATGGCGGACTTTGAGGGCATTATACTAGTGAAGGAAGTCAGAGAAAGACAACTATTGTATGATCTCACTTACATGTTGAATTAAAAACAAAAAAGAACTCATAGGTACAGAGAACAGATTGGTGGCTGCCAGAGGCAGGGGTGGGTAGAGGAAATGGGACAAACCTCCAGATAAGATGCATATGTCCTGGGGATGTAATGTGCAGCAGGGCAACTGCAGTTAATACAGTATTGTGCATTTGAAAGTTGGGAAGAGAGCGGATCTTAAAGGTTCTCACCATAAGAAAAATAATTGTGTCACTTAGTGATGGATGTTGGTTAAACATTATTATAATCATTTCATAATATATACATATATCCAATCACTATGTTTACAACTACAAGTAATACAATGTTCTATGTCAATTATATCTCCACAAAACTAGGGAAAAAGAAAAAAGACTTTGATTGGAGGAGAAGAAAGGGAGTGGAAGAACTAGCTCTGCCACCTCTTAGCATGTGACTCTGGGTGAATTATATCACTTCACTGAGCCTCAGTTTCCCTATCTGTAAAAGACGGATAATAACAG
>JAVSCE010002875.1:0-273862 GCA_032199065.1 Smutsia gigantea
CATGAAAAAAAGTTTAGGGGTGCAGACCTGCTAAGTGGTGTCTGAACACCCAGAATTAACTTAATACAAGGAATTTCTCGCCCAATCTCTCTCTCCGGGATACTGGCGTCTTGGTCTAGGAGCATATCAAAAGGCGGCCTGCCCAGCCCCCAAGGTGGGCTGAGGTATTGTCTGTTTGCCAAAGAGTAAGTTAAGAATCCTGCTTCTTAAACTTTCTGGGTGTTAAAATGCAATCTTATCTTTAAGGTAGAATCTTTCTGGCCTTTTACTATGTTGTATACAGCTGGGTCTGCATGCTAAATTAGTTGCCCAGTTTGCAAAACCACTGTCAGATCTGAAAGAGGAAAGACAGCACATAGGCCTGGGCCTTTTAGCATGCTAAAGTGAATCTTACAAATGATTAACATAATAAAAACATGTGCTACTCTTCTTTATCTGGGGAACATTAACTGATCTTACTGAAGAATGACCCTAGAGCTTAAGGTTTAACACAGAGTTTTGGTAGGGGGTTTCCTTGCATGTAGTTAACATTGCTCTGACTGCAAATATCCTGCCTTGCATTTTCCAGAGGCCCTTCCCCTACTCTGACTACACCTATAGTCCCTGTCTCACTCAGATGACATTCAAGGAAAAGCTGTACAAACTCTGCCCAGGTAAGAGGTCCCATGTGGAAATAAAAAAGGCTTTGCAGGGAGATACCTTCCTCCCCAACCAGATCGCAGTAGAGGGACCTAAGAACTCTTCAAGTCACACCTTAGCATGGGGAAAGGACAGGCTCACTAAGAAGGATGATATGATATACAGAAAGACCTGTAAATCTAATAACTCCCGCTTTGTCAATCAAAGAGGTGCCTCCTAACCAGAATGCAATATATAAGCCTCCCAGCCAACAGATAGAGGCCTTTTGTCTACAAGACAAAAAGCCTGACCTGATTCTCCCTTGTAGTCAAATAAACCTGTCTTTGTCTACCACAACACTGGCCCAACTCGTCTCTTGGAGTGTATTCAAATAAATCTTTCCTTCTGCTTTAGTATCATGTCTCTGCCTTTCAATTCTTTGTTGTGGTGGGGACAAGGACTGAGGAAAACAACTTCAACCCATAACATTTCCAGCTCTGTTTAACTAGAGTACGTCTTTGAGTATCATTTTTCAATTCAGTCATTTTGTACAGTAGAAAAATATGCAACCACAAATATATGCCTCTTTGGAAAAAGGATTATTTTGAGCTGACAATTATGAGAAACAGCAGACACAGGAGAAGCTCTAGAAACAGAGAAGTTATGCATGTATCAGGGAATTATGTTTATAAAGGAAATCTCCATTTGTAAGGATGCCTCCCTCTCAGTACCAGGAAGAGAAGGGTGACTAAATCACAAGAAATTCTTACCAATGGAAAAGACATTGACCTAAATGTGCATAACAACCTTATTTTTGTTTATGGTGTTAGAACCCAGAACTGCCTCCGGGCATAGTAATTCCCCCCTTTGTATCACCTACAGTAGCTGCACCCCAGCCTTGAATCCCCCCAAGGCCTCACCCCACCCTAGTTCTAAGAAAAATGTGTTCTAGTTACTGGAAAACCCACCCATTGTTCAAGTGACCCTAATCCTAGATAGTTTCCCTAGCAACGGCCAGCCACCCAACCGTAAAGGGCAAAGGTAATCTGCCCTTACCATAAAAGGTACCTACTTCCCTTAACGTACATAACCTTCTAGATTACATCAGCTGGCAACTCGGCGCCAACTGAGCTCAACCTATAGAAAGAGTACAAGACATACTTGTTTTAAACCATCCAATCAGCACCCCCTCTTCCTGAACCCTGTAATGCATAGAAGTCACGAGACCAACTTCCTGCTCAAATTCCTTTATAAGCAGCTTCCCCCTTGCTGCCACTGCTGCTCTCTCCTTTAGAGACAGCCATTCTGTCTTTCAGGCAATAAACTTCGCTGCTGGAGATCTCGTGTCCTCTCTTCGTGAATGAGTGAATCGGGTAGCTGAAGAACCCCCGTTTCATATAGTACTTTTCCTTATCACCACCCCAAACTATCTCCCCAATCTATCGCCCACCCCACACTCTTCTCTCTTTTGCCTTTAGCTAAAGAATGTATGTAAGAATATAGTACTTAATCCTCCATTTACCCCATGGTCCCAAGCACATGGGCCAGTGAAAATCATGTCTGACTTGCCTCACCATTTCGCCCCACCCCTTAAGACCCAATCACCAACATCCCCATAGTAAGACACACCCTACTCCTTAAAAATGCGCTTCCTCACCCATAAGCTGCTGCTCTCTCCTTTTCGAGACAGCCATTCTGTCTGTGTGTCTTTACAGGAAATAAAACCACGCTGACGGAGTTCTTGTGTCCTTCTTTGCGAGCAAGTGAGCCAGGTAGCTGAAGAACCCTTTCAATGTATTTAAGCATAAATTCTAAACCACTTCTGAGAGTTACTCATTTTTCCTGGTGTATCTCCCACGTATACATGAGATGTACATGTTAATAAACTTCTATTTGTTTTTCTCTTGTTTAGAAGATTTGAGTGAAAATTATTTTGCTTCTCTCCTGAAATTTCATAATAAATTTTGCTAGGGGTCACATTTATACTTGTCATTCAGCAATGCCTTTCTTTAACATAACAATCATTGTAGTCAACATTTATAGAATGCTTATATTATAGTAAGCTAATCTCTGTTCTAACCACTTTATAGACAGGAACTCATTTAGTCAAAAAGAGTAAATACCATTTTTATTTCATGTTACATATAGAACTAAAGTTTGGGTTAAGTAGGTCACACAGCTGGTGAGTGAATCCAAGCCACAGAGCTAAGTTCTTGAGACTTCATTTTGCTTCCTCTCATATTAGAAGCTAGAGATCATTCCATGTATAATATGTACATGTACATCTTTTATAAGATAATAACTCAAGAAAACTTAAATAAGAGAGCAAAGAGCATACAAATGGTGCAACCTATGTATATACTATTTGATAAATTGTTTCATTTCTCCAGACTCTTAATTTCCTTTGACTGAAAATTTGCTACAAGTGAGAACATGGTGAGTAACAAGTAAGGAAATACATTACTAACATTTCCAATATGAAAGTATGAAATTTTTTGTGAGCAAAGGAGGTTGCTGCACAAAACCATTTAGTATCAATACAATTTCATCTTCCCCATATATTACAATTTTTACTTGTTCTTTCCAAATACCTACATAATTTGAATGGAGCTTTTATTTTGGCACAAAAATGTTATCTGTATTGCTCTCAACAATATTACATTTATGTGAGTTTAATGTAATGACTCTATAATGATCTTCAAGAACACAAAAGGTAGTTTTACAGAATCTGCAGATGTCCAACTTTCCAATTCTACTGAATAGGAACTACAAAGGAGAAATTAGTGAGCAATGGCATGGTGAGAGAGAGCACTGTACTGTACATCAGGCAGTGTGTACATTAAAAACTATATATATGAGGATGTGTTATGAGGAATTTGAGTTAAGGTGGTCCCCCCTCCCCAAAACCAAACAAACAGACTAGAAGGGAAAATCGGGAAGAACATTTTGTCTCCTCTAGTTCTGAAGGCCTCTTTTGGCAAAATGGGGCTTATAATCTCCCATTCCACAGATTTACCAACCTTGAAATGGATTCCAGTTCATCTTGGTCAGTGAAACTTACCAGAGTAGAAAAAGTAAATTATTTACATTAGACAACCAAGTAAAGGCTAGGCTTACGTTTCTGCCTGGCATTTGGACAGTGTTTTCCCTTGCCTGAACTTCAAGTTACCTATAACAAAAATAAGAAATCTTACTCAGTTGCTATGAAATATATTTTATAACTGAAATACTTACCCAAATATCAAACCTGGATTTCTCATATAAAAATCAATGAATATTTAACAGAAACTCTTGTCTGCTATGTATTCACATGTATTTCCATATACAGTTTAGGCAGCTAGGTTCTGGGGCACTGAAGAAACATCTAATTAGCAGTCATCTAAATTGGAGAAGAAATGTAAAGGAAAAGTCTAAATAATTCTAGGATTGCATTGCCTTCGAGGAAAAATTGGAGTTCTAAAAATAGTCAAATAAGTTATAAATGCTCTAAAATACTTCCTTGCAGTTTATGTTAGAGAACACTGCAGGAAGACAAAATACATTTACCTACAATACAAATGTTGTATTTTATGCTATGTTTGCTTATCTCATTTTGAGCAGTCCTTTGGTAACCCAATGAAATCTTGAAATCCAAGAATTGGGAAATATATCAGATTAACACTCAAACACAGGGATATAAAGAAGCATAATCAATAAACCTTCCTAGTAGCAACCCATCAAAGATGCTAAGATCTATTAAATGAATAATATGATTGTGAAAAACAGTGTTCCTGTGTCTTGACTGATTTCACACTCGTGTTTCTCTCCACAGTCCTTCTACTATTGACTTGCCCTTAGATTTTTCATAATGCTGGGAAATACCTATGGCATTATACTTCAGCTTATATACCTCTCTCTTAAGCTTTTGTCTTTCCCTAGGGTCACATTCCTCTCTAACGCTGCCTCTAGTCTAACTCTTTTTTATTTTTTCTCTTTTCAGCGATTTTCAAGTGGCACCAAAAAAACTAAATAGGTTGGGACACATTGACAACCAGTCAGAAAACTCTGAACCTAACCTAAAAGGAACTACTGAACAATCTGGCAGGACTGGTGAAGTAAAAAAAAAAAGAAAGTATGTATGATAGGTCTTGTACTGTGAGTCTGACCAGAGTACCACATGCTGTAGTATGATCATTCTCTAGTTCAGTGGAGAGGTAAAATATATCTTCCAGACAGTTCTTCACATATTTTTAAAGATCAATTTTAAGCCACTCCTAGTTTTAAACCATTGAACATCAGTGGAATCTGAAATCCAAGAATTGGGAAATATATCAGATTAACACTCAAACACAGGGATATAAAGAAGCATAATCAATAAACCTTCCTAATATTTTGAAAGTAAGATAGATATTATTCGAGCACAAAAAGGTGAGTAGGAATGGTGATAAAACGTGGGATTTCCTACCCACAGCATCTTCACTACTCCTACTTTGCACATTTTATGGGATCTGTAATATTTAAACTAAGTCATGACAGTCTCAAATTCTACATTATTCAACAATGGGGGGAAGGGGAAGGTTAATAAACATAACACTTGGGCAGAATTAAAGGAAGAAATCCACCAGGGCAGCATGAGGGGCAGTCACTCAGAGCTCAGGCCAGGAATGGCAGGACCAGGTTTGCAAGTGCGTCCAGTTCTTTCCAAAGTCATCATCTCCAGAAAATACCCCCACCAAATGACCCAGTCTTTCCCAGTAACTCAAATCACTTAAACAACAACTGCTCATGGGGATTTATTTAAAGGTGGGCTAATGTAAAAATCATTGCACTTATTTTGTGTTGGAATTTTTCTCCTGCTTCAACATTTTAGTTAGGGTGTGTATGGTCACATTTTAATATTGCAATTTCCTCAACTCTAAAAAATGAGTTTAAACTTCTAGACCTTTAATCCCTTATGATCTTGTATCTTCCCAAAGCATAGGACTTTACTATTTATAAAGGTAGCCACTAATTGCATTTGGCAATAATGAGACAGTGGCTTTTAAGAATTCACTCTTTAAAGTTTAAAACACCATGCAAATGTAAGATTGATATTATTGTTCAGGCATTCTTAAACATCCAATTACGTTTCCATTAATAGAAGTTTCTGAGGTTGACATTTTTGAATGTTGATATTGTTCAATTAGAGAAATTTTTGCTGTCAGTAATAAAATTCTCACAAACCTATACATCTTATAAGTGTTTTTTTTTTATGGACATAAGAGTTAAGCTCATGGCCATGCACAAAAGGGAACTGAAATATAGCTGGACCATATGTGCAATGAAATTAGAAAAAAATCAAGTATAGGAATATTTTATCAGGAAACCACCCTTTATTTGATTTTGGCTGCATTTTCTCCTACCCTAAAACCATGATAAATTTTGTTTGAACAACATATTTTATTATTGTTTTATTATAGTAAGTGCCTTGCACACCAGAGGAACTACCTGCAGGTAGAATAGTCTCCAACCCTTCTCAACTCAAGGGATTATGCCCATGTGTCTTTTTCTTTCCCTCTTTCTCCTCCCTATACTTTTATTTTTTCAGAGGAAGGACTAGAAGATGCAAAAGGAACAAACATTATGAGTATCATGACCTCTGCCTCTTTAGTTTTCAATTTACTTTGCAGTAGCTTCTAAGTTAAGCTTTCTTCTATACTAGGCAAGATCTTAAAAACGTGTTGGATGTGATAAAAGTCCAAGAAATCAGGAACTAAAGCTTCTCTTCAATTTCTCATGGGGCTGCTTAGAATTATACTGTATGGCTTTGCCATTCCCTGTTTACCTCTGAAGTCCACCTTTTTCCATTTACACATGGTTTCTCCATCCTCCTATAACCTTCTGTGACTCTGGTACCATTTGATTCCATTTAACTGTCTGAGTCCAACTTCACAGGAACTAACTGTTTGAGCATGGACCATCAATTGATAGTCTGTTAGTTCACTTATAAGTTGGAGTATCATGGGTATCTTTTGGGTGCTCTTGTTCAATCATCTGTGATCTAAGTATGTCTTTAGGGTAGACATAGGGAATGGAGGTAGTTATATGGTCTCTTGACCACTCAGCTTGGATTGTAGATAAAAGCAAATTTTCTGAGAAATGCTTATGTCTACCATAAGGGGTTTCTATTCGAAATCCCCATCTCTCTGTTATATATATGGCCAGATGGTCAGCTCACCTCTATCTGGACACTTCTCATGATGGGAAGTTCATTATCTTTGAAGTAGCCCACTGCACTTGAGAATATTACAAATTTTTTAAACTTCCAATGAACTGAAATCTACTTACTTGTCAATTTGATCTATATATCCTACATATGTCCTCTGGGGTAGTAAAATCTCACCGTATCTTAAAATGACAATATTTCACATATTTGAAGAAGTTATGTTTTCCCAAAGCCTTTCCTTTCTAAACTAAACATTCTAATCACCATTCTTTGGAAAAAAGTGAAAATACGGGTAGACCCACATTTTATATATTAGGGGTATTGAGGGGAAAAAAAATGTAAGTCAACTTATTCTTAAGTACAAAGAACTGTAGTATGATACAGAGTCTTGGTACATTTGGTGTCAGAGGCCCTGAGAGCAAATCCTGACTCAGTCATGTGAAGGTATGCCATTTAAATTTTTGTTCCATTTTGGAGTTGAGCAAATATAGACAAGAACAGTTAAATAACTTGATCAAGTTCTCATGAATTGTAAGAAAGTGGTAGAGGCAGATAGCACAATGCCTCTAAGACAAAGTTCAGGCTCCCTAGCCTCTCCTATAAGGACTGTTAAATAAATACATAAACAAATGTATTAAAGCATCCAAGGAACTATAAGACACACTCCCTTTCCTGAAAAGCTTCAGTTTGTTGTGTGCATTTGTATGTGTGTGTGTGGGGGGGGGAGAAAGCTTTGACATCTGAACAAAGTTATGTCCAATTTTGTCCAATTGCAAAGTTATGTGCCATTAGTCCACATTACAAAATACATATGACAGGCTTATTATAAAGTAGCATTAGGTATATTGTGTCAGTGTTTTACACATGTAGGGAGTGTGTACACTCACAATTAAGAGAAGCAAAAATAGTACCTCATTTGTTCAAGATTCCTTAATATTTGGCCTAACTTCTATTTGTGAAATTTAAGCATATCCCCATAGTTCACCCTTACAGTAACATTTACAGAGCAGAGGATAATGGCTTATAGGGCCTACTTTTACTTTGACTGTCCCCGTGATGGCCCTGAGCCATTGGTTCTCTCGGGCTGTAATGTAAACATAATTAAGCACTGTTCTTCTCATGGGTACCCTTGTTTCACTGTCCACTAATCAAAACCTAGTCATACAGAAAGCGCTTGTCATTATCCATTTGACAAAGGCAGTATGAAGGGTCTCTGAGCTATTTTAATTTCTGATTTCTAAGCATTTCACTTAAGGGGGAAAGGAAGAAAATACAAATATTTCCCTTCAGGCACTTTTGCCAAAGGAATATACCGCCAGCTTTTCCCAATGTTGTACATAATTCAATGCCCAAAGTCCCTCAATGCATCCATTTCCTGGGAACCACCTGTGTACTACATAAAGATGGCCATTCTTGGAAAGTGCTTTGACACATTAGTAAGAGGAACAGATGACAAAATTATATGGCTAAGTTGGTTTTCTTGGAATTTGAAATTGCCTCATCATCTGGTATATATATACATATTTTTCTGAAATAAGATGCAAACAAAGATTCATAAATAACCTGCATCAAGCAAACAGTACTGCCCAGCTAACTCTGGGAAAGTAAATTTGCATATCTGGAAAGGAGCGTGCCTTTGGATCATAGATATATCAACCTTAATAACTAACCTTTTAATAACTGGATCAGCCTTCCTAGCCAGCAGATGCTAGAACTCACCATTTTTGTCTTTCTTAACATACTCTTAGAGCCCAAACAGCCATGGATGGGGGAGGCAAGTGTAACTCCCAGGGAAAAATAGGTTCTCAGTCCGGGGCAAATAACTTTTGAAGCTGAAATCAGTCAAAGGGAGAAATAGAGTGGGAGAAACCCATTTATTGCTTACCAGAATCATCCACTCCTGCTTGACCCGGTTGCAAAAGACCCCCACCAAACCTCTCTGGTCCAGGTGAGTGCTCACTCTTCACCTGCTTTGCAATCACCTGCTGGTATGGAGATGGACTACTTCTCTCCACGCCTTTGAAACACCTGTTGATATGGAGATGCACTAAGGTCAGGCAACAGATTCTGGAAATATTGCAGTTTTACCCACACAGGGCAGAGCAGATCTTGCTGCCATGGTTCTGCTACCCCTTTGCCCAAGCTAATGTTGCTTCCTCCCTGGCTACCATGGCTGGGAGGTAACTAGCTGTGCATAAAGCACTCTGACAGGACTTACTTACACTGTGGGACTGGGACCAATCCTCCAACATGACCAGACATACCAGTTTTCTCTATTACCATTGTCCTTGCATTTTTACCTTAAGGAAATCACTCATGTTTTGCCTCCTGGTCAAAGAATGTCTTCCCATGCCACCTGCTCCTCCCACCAACATAGTGATGCTGACCTCTTTTTAGCATCCACTGTCTTTTCAGCCACCAATTCTGTCCAGTACCATCCCCTGAAGTACCAGTGCCACCTGTTTTTTGGTATCCGGCACTCATCCTTCTTTCCCTCTGATGAAAAAACGCTACCTTTCTAGTATATTGCTTTGATACAAGCTTCATCTTTATTAAGTCACTTTGTCAGTTTTATCTCTTATTTTTTCTTGCTCAAAATATTGGGGTGACTGGTATCTGAGTCAAAGAGGGTTTAAATACTGCTTCTTAGCTCTCTTGGGAATCACTGCTCTTCCCATACCCAAGACCTGTTGCTAACGCTAGTCCATGCCTTCATCACTTGTAGGTTTGGGTTTTTGTTTTTACCTGTTTGTTTTTTCCCTTTCAAGGAAACTTGGCTTCCAGTGAATTTCTCTTACCTCCAAAGCCCACCCATATCATGTCTGAGCAAATTACAGATGTTCATCCTAGAGGTTTAAGGGACTCAGGAACATCAGCAGATACTAGTTTTTCACATGGAATTCTTATAACACAACACCTTGGACTTTACCCTTCCAGATGCCTACAATGGCATAACTACCTTGTCCTTGTTAAGAGGAAAACTGTCTAAAAAGACACTGAGGTAACATCTTACAGGAGAGAAGAGTTCTATTGGGCCCCAGTCCCTGTATGCTTTGCTCATCTTAACCACTTTCATCCCAAGCTTCCTGGTGACACTTAGCTGTGAGACCTCCTGCAGTTAATGTGAACCTCACCAAAAGCCACCTCCCTGTGCTCTCTATCTATTGAATAATCATCCACAACACATATTTGTACTGACCACTGAACAAACGGCCAAGGCATCCTGTAACTGAGATACTTCTGGTTCTGTAGAAACGATATATTTGACTCAAATGCTGTGATTTGGGGGGCCACCACCTCACCAGATCAGCAGTCTCTGAATTTCTTCTTTGCTACATTCTAAGGACCAAATACTGAAATTGGTGGTAATTCTCAGAAAATAGTAAGAAAAGAATAATAGAAGTATGGTAATAACAGTCTGAAGCCATCACAAGCCCATCCCACCTCTGTTGGGATATATCTATTATATAAATAACCATTTTTTGTTGAGAATAATACACATTAAATCTCCTAATGAGCACAAGTGAATGATTTCTATTTGTAGAAGACCCATAAGAAAAATTGAGCCCATATGGTCTGGAGTGGAGAATATTGATGGAAAATAAATATTTGGAATTTCTGCTTTAGGAATTGGAATATTGGGCTTCTTGTCTAGGAAGTGGTAGAGAAGCCGACAGTTTATTAAACTAGCCAAGAGCTTATTCAAGTTTCAGCTTTATCCCAGCTAGAAGCTATATATTTCTTAATATGTCACATTTCACATTTTTTTGTATTCCTTTCCCTTCTGTTACATATATATATATATTAAATATTAATGTAATTTTATTACAATTTTAATTTTTTAGTATAGAAGTAGCTTAATTTTTTTATATTGATTTTTGGCATGTCTAAATTCCTTCCGACTGTACAGAAATGATCAGAAATTATTAAAGAATACTGAACTTGTTCTATAGAGCAAATATAGATTAGGACTACACTATGATAATATGGAATCCATTATTCTCATATAATGTTTCTTATCTTACTGTATCAAAATATTACTCAAAACAATATGTAACATCTATCTTTGAAGTAAAAGGAATGTGACTGTTGTGTTAATGGTGTTAATGTGACATTAGACATCTATTTGAATAAAGAGCAAGGTGATATGTTGAGAAGTGCCCATTCTCAAGAATTCAGGGTCCAGAATTTAGTCCAGTCTACTCTCTAGAGTCAGTCAGTGTTCCTTGGTAACTCATTTAACAGTTCTAGACCTCAGTTCCTTTTTATTCAAAATATGAGGCTTCATATATTGATCTGTAAAGTTCCTTCTACTGCTGACATTTTGTTATTCCATAGCTTTTTATTTTTTCAAAGGGCCTTCACATTAGTTTTCCTGTATGACAAATGACTCACAATCTTAAAAAAATTGGTGAGGATGTCCTTTTAGTTCCAATCTTATAAATAATACAGTTGAAGTTCAGTGAATAGTGTTGACTTACCTAAGTCACATAGCTAGTTAAATACAATAACCTCATTTAAGATGAAGATTTCTGGATTTTCCTGGCACTTCTGTGCAAATATACAAAAGGCAGGTCTAAACAATAGGACGCTCTCAGCAAATCATTTACCTGCTCCAATCACTTGGGTTTTTTGTTTGTTTTCATATGAAAAATCAAGATCATAATATCACTCTGGCTATTTTAGCATATTGATGTTAGATTCAAATGAGTTGATATATGGAAAAGAGTTTTGAAAGCTATAAAATGTTATTCAAATATATTAACCAGACCACATACTGATGCTGAAAGCACCAACATCATTTTTAACTGAGCTGTTTTATTTGACTCTACACATTCATCATCATAACTGGATAATTGGAAGTTCTTGCATCTATTTTTTGCTATATGGAAAAAGGCAATATGTAAATGCTGTATATTTTATATAAGATATTCTTGAAGTTTTTTGGTAAAGTCAGAACTCAGATTTATTAATTCATTCAGCTTATTTTTACTGAGCACCCATTATATGCCAGGGGCTCTTTAGGGTACTGAGAGTACAGAGGTAAATAACACAGGCAAGTATTTGGTATCATAAAGTGTAGAATTTAGTGAGGGGCCAGAGAAATGTCAGATATTGATAAGTTCTTTGATGAGAAAACCACTGGGGTAGTTAGGGTATAATGAACTGAGATTTAAATCAGTAATAACCAGTTAGATGAAATGAACTACATTGTGTTAAATATACACAAAAAAAATACAACCAAAATATTCATGCAAATAAAAGCTATAGATTACTATGCTGATGGACACTGACTGTATTGGGGTTGGTGGGGGGGGACCTGATGAAAGGGGTAGTTTAATCATCATAATATTGCACATGTAATTGTAGATTAATGATACCAAAATAAACTATTAAAAAAAAGAAAGTAAAAAAAAAAAGCTATAGATTATTACTGCAGACTTTTTCTCTAAGTCTTCTAGCAATGAGTAAAAGGGGAAAATTCCATGAGGTATGTAGTTTACTTTGTTATTAAAAAGAGATTTTCTTGGAGAGGATTAAAGATGACAGCCTGAGAGGTGAGACAGAAATGTCCTCCCAAAACCACACATAATATGAAAATATAGCAAATATATCAAATACTGAAAGAGCAACAGGAAAGAAGGCTGTGGTACACTGTCTACACCTCGGGAAACCAACAGACCTCAAGGAAAACGGTAAAGTAGCAACGCCATGATCCAGAGGGACCCAAGCCCTTCCCCCACCCGAGCTCACCAGCGGGAGGAAGAGAAACGGAGCGGGGAGGGTGTGGAGGCCTAGGACTGCTGAACACCCAGCCCTGGAGATCAGCTCTGGGAGCATGAACCTACATTGAATGGTTCTCTGAAGATTAGTGGAGTTGGAAAGTGAAGAAGGAGGAATACTTGGAGAGACTGAGATTCTAGGCTATTGTGAAAACCAGGGATCCATATCTGGCCGCTCTGGGACAATAGAAAGGTGAGCAGTCTGAGAGACTTCCTAACAGCAAGAGGGCTGCTAAAGGTGCAAGGATTGGACAGAGCTTGCTGCACAGAAGAAACAACAGGTAACAAAATTGTCTGGGTGCACCCTGTTCAGCAGGTTGGGAACTTTCAGGAGCTTCAGGTGCTCCATCGCCATGGCTAGCAACACAGCTATGAGGCACAGTGATATGCAGCCTGTTGCACCTTCCTCCCTGCCAGCACCAGCTTTCAAACTGGCTGATCCCATCATTGCACCAGGCCAGCCAGAGGGTGCCTCCACTGATGACAGTCACAAGTGCAAAGCACAGAGGCTACTCCCTGTGCCCTTGGCCCATTGGCCCTAGCAGTGGAGACAGGCAATGCAACTAAGAAGCAGGAAATAACTTTTTCCTCCAACAGGCACTAGCACTGCTCACCTGCGATGCCTGATATCACTCCAGGGGCTGAACAGCTCCAGAGAAGAGAGCTTCTGGTCACTAAAGGACACCACCTACAAATATTTAATGTCAAAGGAACCTGGTTCAAACCAAAATCCCACAAACACCAGAAGAAGGACCAAGTGAAACTAAACTCATCACTCTTCATGAAGAGACTTCAAAATAAAAATCATAAATGTGCTTATGGAGCTATAGAAAAATATTCAAGAATTCAGGGAGGAATTCAGGAATGAAATACAAAGATTAAAGAATACAGTACCTGAAATAAAATATAGAATGGAACGATTTAAAAGCAGATTAGATGAAGTAGAGGAGACAGTAAATGAAATAGAAATTAGAGAGCAGGAATACAAAGAAGCTGAGGCACAGAGAGAAAAAAGGATCTCTAGGAAAGAAAGAATATTGAGAGTACTGTGTGACCAATCCAAACAGAACAATATTCACATTATAGGGGTACCAGAAGAAGAAAAGAGAGAAAAAGGGATAGAAAGTCTTTGAGGAGGTAATTGCAGAAAACTTTCCCAACCTAGGGAAGGAGATATTCTCTCAAGCCATGGAGGTGTACAGATCTCCCAACACAAGGGACCCAAGAAAGACAACACCAAGAAATATAATAATTAAAATGGCAAAGATTAAGGATAAGGACAGAGTATTAAAAGCAGCCAGAGAGAAGAAAGATCATAAACAAAGGAAAGCCCATCAGGCTTTCATAAGACTTCTCAACAGAAACCTTACAGGCCAGAAGGGAGTGGCATGAAACATTTAATGCAATGAAGCAGAAGGGCCTTGAACTAATAATAATACTCTACCAGGCATGATTATCATTTAAACTTGAGGGAGGGACTAAACAATTTCCAGATAAGTAAAAGCTGAGAAAATTGAACTCCCATAAACTGTCTCTACAGTGTATTTTGGAGAGACTGCTATAGACAGAACTGTTCTAAGGCTAAATAGCTGTCACCAGGGGAAATAAAACCACAGTAAAGAAAGTAGACCAATTAATTACTAAGGAGATGCAAAATCAAATCAACTACCCCCAAAGTCAGTCAAGTGATAGAAAAAGAGTACAGAATATGACACTTAATATATAAAGAATGGAGGAAGAAGAAAAAGCAGGAAAAAAAAACCTTTATATTGTGTTTGTAATAGCATACTAAGTGAGATAATTAGACTGGTTGATAGTAAGGAAGTTTTCCTTGAGTCTCTGGTAACCACAAATCTAAGACCTGCAGCGGCAATAAGTACATATCTATTGATAATCACCCTAAATGTAAATGGTCTGAATGCACCAATCAAAGAACATAGAGTCACTGAATTGATAAAAAAGCAAGATGTGTCTATATGCTGCCTACAAGAGGCTCACTTCAAACCCAAAGACATACACAGACTAAAAGTAAAGGGATAAAAAAAATATTTCATGTAACTAATATGAAGAAAAAAGCAGGAGTTGCAGTACTTATATCAGACAAAATAGACTTCAAAACAAAGAAAGTAACAAGAGACAAAGAAAGACATTACATAATGATAAAGGAGTCGGTCCAACAAGATGATATAACCATTATAAATATCTATGCACCCAACACAGGATCACCTACATATGTGAAACAAATACAAACAGAATTAAAGGGGAATAGGAGACGTCAACACACCACTCACTCCAAGGGACAGATCAACCAGACAGAAAATAAGTAAGAAGACAGAGGCACTGAACAACACATTAGAATAGATGGACCTAACAGACATCTACAGAACACTCTACCCAAAATCAACAGGATACACATTCTTCTCAAGTGCACATAGAACATTTTCAAGAATAGGCCACAAAAAGAGCCTCAGGAAATACAAAAAGATTGAAAATGTACCAATCAGCTTCTCAGATCACAAAGGTATGAAACTAGAAATAAATTATGCAACTAAAACAAAAAAGCCCACAAACACATGTGTCTTAACAACATACTCCTAAATAATTAATGGATTAATGACCAAATAAAAACAGAGATCAAGCAATATATGAAGACAAATGACAACAATAACTCAACACTGCAAAATCTGTGGGATGCAAGCGACGGCCATGCTAAGAGGGAAGTATATTGCAGGACAGGCCTACCTCAGGAAAGAAGAACAATCTCATATAAATACTCTAAACTCACAATTAATGAAACTGGAAAAAGAAGAACAAATGAGGCCCATAGTCAGTACAGTGAGGGACATAATAAATATTAGAGCAAAAATAAATAAAATGGAGAAGAATAAATCAGTAGAAAGAACCAATGAAAGCAGCAGCTGGTTCCTCGAGAAAATAAACAAAATAGTAAACCTGAACCAAACTTATTCTACGCACATAAACAGAATCAGAAATGAGAAAGGAAAAATCACTACAGACACCACAGAAATACAAAGAACTATAAGAGAATACTATGAAAAATTATATGCTGACAAACTGGATAACCTAGAAGAAATGGACAACTTACTAGAAAAATACAACCTCCCAAGGTTTACCTACAAAGAAACACAAAATATAAACAGACCAATTACCAGCAATGAAATTGAGTTGGTAATCAAAAAAGTACCCAAGAACAAAATCCCTGAACCAGATGGCTTTACCGCTGAATTTTATCAAGCATTTAGTGAAGACCTAATACCTATCCTCCTAAAAGTTTTCCAAAAAGTAGAAGAGGAGGGAATACTTTCAAACTCATTCTATGAGGCCAGCATCACTCTAATACCAAAACCAGACAAAGACACCACAAGAAAAGAAAATTACAGACCAATATCCTTGATGAACATAGATGTAAATATACTCAAAACAAAACATTAGCAAACTGAATTCAAAAATGCATCAAAAAGATCATCCATCATGATCAAGTAGGATTTATTCCAGGGATGCAAGGATGGTACAATATTCAAAAATCCATAACATCATACAGCACATAAAAAGAACAGAAATCACACAATCATGTCCATAGATGCTGAAAAAGTATTCAATAAAATTCAACATTCACTTTTGATAAAAACTCTCAACAAAATTGGTATAGAGGGAAGTACCTCAACATAATAAAGGTCATATATGACAAGCCAACAGCCAACATCATACTTAACAGTGAGAAGCTGAAAGCTTTTACTTTAAGATCAGGCATAAGACAAGGATGCCCACTCTCCCCACTTTTATTCAAAAAAGTTCTAGAGGTCCTAGCCATGGCAATCAGACAATACAGAGAAATAAAAGCATCCAGATTGACATGAAAGAAGTTAAACTGTCAGTGTTTACAGATGACATGATATTGTACATTAAAAAAGCCTAAAGAATCCACCCCAAAACTACTAGAACTAATAATTGAATTCAGCAAAGTTGCAGGATACAAAACTAATACACAGAAATATAGCATTCCTATATGCTAATAATGATCTAGCAGAAAGAGAAATCAGGAAAACAATTCCATTCACAATTGTATCAAAAAGAATGAAATACCTAGGAATAAACCTAACCAAGGAAGTGAAAGGCCTATACCCTGAAAACTACAAGACACTCATGAGAGAAATTAAATAAGATACCAATAAATGGAAATACATCCCATGCTTATGGATAAGAATAATTAATATTGTCAAAATGGCCATCCTGCCTAAAGTAATCTACAGATTCAATGCAATTCGTATCAAAGTACGAACAGCATTCTTCAACAAACTAGAGAAAATAATTCTAAAATTCATATGGAACCACAAAAGACCCCGAATAGCCAAAACAATCCTGAGAAGGAAGAAAGAATAAAGCTGGGGGATTACGTTCCTCAACTTCATGCTCTACCACAAAGCAACAGTAATTAAGACAATTTGGTACTGGCACTAGAATAGACCCATAGACCAATGGAACAGACTAGAGAGCCCAAATATAAACCCAACCATATATGGTCAATTAATATACAATAAAGGAGCCATGGATATACAATGAGTAAATGACAGCCTCTCTAACAACTGGTGTTGGCAAAACTGGACAGCTACATGCAAGATAATGAAACTGGATTATTGTTTAACCCCATATGCAAAAGTAAACTCGAAATGGATCAAGGACCTGAGTGTAAGTCATGAAACTATAAAACTCTTAGAAGACAACATAGGCAAAAATCTCCTGAGTATTAGCATGAGGAACTTCTTCCTGAACACATCTCCTTGACCAAGGGAAACAAAAGCAAAAATGAACAAATGGGACTACCTCAAACTAAAAAGCTTCTGTACAGCAAAAGACACCATTAGTAGAACAAAAAGGCATCCTACAGTATGGGAGAATATATTTGTAATGAGATATCTAACAAGGGGTTAACATCCAAAATATATAAAGAACTCACATGCCTCAACACCCAAAAAGCAAATAAACCTATTAAAATATGGTTGGAGGATAGGAACAGACAATTCTCCAAAGAAGAAATTCAGAAGGCCAACAGGCACATGAAAAGATGCTCCACATTACTAATTACAGGGAAATGCAAATTAAAACCACAATGAGATATCACCTCATACCAGTGAGGATGGCTAACATCCAAAAGACTAGAAACGACAAATGCTGGCGAGGATGCGGAGAAGGGGGATTCCTCCTACACTGCTGGTGGGAATGTAAATTAGTTTAACCATTGTGGAAAACAATATGGAGGTTCCTCAAAAAACTAAAAATAGAAATACCATTTGACCCAGGCATTCCACTCCTAGGTATTTACCCAAAGAAAACAAGTTCTCACATTCAAAAAGACATATGCACCCTATGTTTATTGCAGCACTATTTACAATAGCCAAGATATGGAATCAACCTAAGTGTCCACCAGTAGAAAGAAGAGATGGTACATATACACAATAGGATACTATTCAGCCATAAAAAGAAACAAATCCTACCATTTGAAACAATTTGGATGGTGCTAGAGGTTATTATGCTCAGTGAAATAAGCCAGGCAGAGAAAGACAAGTACAAAATGATTTGTCTCATTTGTGGAGTGTAACAACGAAGCAAAACTGAAGAAACAAAACAGCAGCAGACTTACAGACCCCACAAAGGTAGTAGCTGTTACGGTTACCAAAGGGGAGGTGTGGGGGAGGGTGGGTGGGGAGGGAGGGAGAAGGGGTCTGAGGGGTATTATGATTGGTACACATGATGTATGGGGAGGGGGTCACAGGGAGGACACTGTAGCACAGAGAAGACAAGTAGTGACTCTGTGGCATCTTACTACACTTATGGACAGTGACTTCAATGGAGTACGGGGGGATTGATAATATGGGTGAATGTAGCAACCACAATGATTTTCATAGGAAACCTTTCTTAGAATGTATATCAATGATACCTTAATAAAAATAAATAAAAAAAGAGGTTTTCCTTTCCTCAGCTTTTCCTTGTCCTCAAATCAGAACCATTTGAAAAACAACTTTATGTGGCTTTCTTCTGCATGATAAGCAATGCTGTACCAATGAAAATCAACGAGATGTGATTAAATTATATCTTTATAAAGTAACTTGAGTCCTTGTGTAGGGTGCATGCAGTGGAGCCAGGATAGGACAAAGTGGCTTTTGATATGCATCTTTATGATGATAACCTAGTTTAACAGAGGGCTAGAAATTTAATGGAGAAATTGATAGAAAACAATGATTCTTCAATTTGTTGATGTCTTGAAGATGAAACAATAGAAAGTACATTGGATGGCAGAATCAGGACCTACAGAATCCACAATGGATGAGCTGAATATAATGAAGTAAAATTTAACAGGTCTAATGTTAAAGCCTAAAAGTTTGAGCCAATATCCAGCTACACAAATCTAAGAATAGTTAGGGATGTGGTGAAATAATATGCAATACTGGGGAAAAAGCACTTATTGGGAATAATTCAAATGCTAGCTAAATATTAATCAACTATATAATAAACCATCTCCAAAGTCACAGATCAACAACGATTGGGATTAACATCCATATAACATTGAAAAAAAGTATAATAGTAGTCTTACTTTATTCTTTACTAACCAGACTTCAATTTCCATATTTCACATAATTTTGATCCCTAAATATTAAAAGAGATAAACTGGAACTTTTCAAATAATGGATGCTGGAAGGAACAGAATTCATGATTGAGAATATTCAATTAAAGGAATTGGCAAAGTTTAGCTTGGAATAAGACTGAGTGTATTGTAGTATGAAGATTAGTTGCTTCAAAGAGCTGACAGAAATATCAATTACTCTCTCTGACCACAAGAAGCCTGATGGGCAGAAGATAAAAAAGAAGCTGATTTTAACTCTGCATAAGGAAACTCATCAAAGATATATTACCAATAGGTTGCTTTTGGAGGCAAGGGCTCTCAGTTCCGAAAGGTCACTTCAGTATATGGTATAGGTGGGTTGATGATGGAAAAGTGGTTGGGCTGGAAACCCATTAAGGTCCAAATCAATCCTTTATATATATGAGTTTTTTCATCAAATATTGATTAACTTTCTTTTTTTTTTCTAAAGAAAAATCAACCTTCACAAGAAGAAAGTGAAACCTCAGGAATCTCTAAGTTGAATCTGAAGATGTTTTATCAGAAACATGCCTACAGCCTCACAAGGGGGAGGTGATTTTAATATCTTCCATCAACCTTTGGTTTTTATTCTAAAAGGCAGGACTGATATATATCTCAGCAATGCTGACATTGATGTCCTCCTTTAAACAAAACAGTTCCTTAAATCATTTTGGTTTGCTCCTGATAAAATGTGCCAATGTGGGTAAAGAAAGATTATCCTGTAGCATTCTTTTTTGGACAGCACACATTTCACACACTACCCCTGCTTCAATCACCTGGCAATACTGTTCTTTTATTTCTGGCCCAGCAAGCCTTGCTTTCTATAGGGCAACTGTTGGGTAGTACAACAACTGATCTCATTTCTCAGAGGGTTTGGGCTGAACAGCTGGTTGGATTTTGCTTTAAACTTGTTTGCACAGAGCTGCTGTGTACAGCTGTTTACCCCATCAAGTTTATCTTCCAAACACAGCACAATATAATTTATTTTTACAGGGAATTCTTCATAATAGGGGATCGCAAATGGCTTCTCAGGGAGAGTCAATTATAGAATAAAGAGAAACAGAAGGATTGAAGGGGAACTGTAAAGTGAGAAAGTGACACATGAGAGGTGAATATTCCAGGGAAAGGAAGAACCCCAGCAGGCAAGAGGGAAGACTGTAGGGGAAAATGAGACAGGTGATAGACGGTGGTGGGAAAGAGTGAGTCATGGTGGCATGGATCCAGACCTCGGAGGGAAAATAATGAGAAGCACCTGTGAAAAATTCTTGGTTCTGTATTTTTACTGGTTTACCCTAGGAGTGCGTTGACAAACACCAAGTGAAGAAGAGAGCCAAGTTTCCATCCAGACAATTACAGTTTTTTTTTAACCAAATGTATTTTATCTTGTGAGTTTTGGAAACTGACCTAAGGATCCCCTAGAATGCTTGTTAAAAACACAGATGGTATAGATACAGAGAACAGATTAGTGGTTTCCAGGGGCAGGAGGTAGGCAAATGGATGAAGGGAGTCAAAAAGTACAAATCTCCACTTAGAAAAAAAGTCAAAATGAGACATTCCATTACAAAAGGAGACATAATGTTCTCCGAGATGACTACAGTTAGTGATACTCTATGGTATATTGAAAGTTGCTAAGAAAGTAACTCTTAAACATTCTCATCACAAGAAAAAAATTAGTAACTATCTGTGGTGATGGATGTTAAGACAGTGTTGATAAACAAATATTGAAATATTATGTTGGACAGTAGTCCTCTGCTGTCCCAAGGGGATAAGTTCCAAAACACCCAGTGGATGCCTGAAACCACATAGTACTGGACTCTATATATGCTATTTTTTTCCTATAAACACATACCTGTGAAAAATTTAATTTATAACTAGACACTGTAAGATATTTACAAAAACTAATAATAAAATAAAACAATTATAACAATTTCCTGTAATAAAAGCATGTGAATGTGGTCTTTCTCAAAACATCTTACTGTACTCACTCATCAGTCTTGTGAAGTGAGACATTCAAACACCTATGCGTGAGCTGATGTTGTAGGCACTGTGACACAGAGTTTGGCGACCCTTGGACTTCTGATAATTTGTCAGGAGGATCATCTGCTTCCAGACCATAGTTGACTGCAGGAAAGGAAACTGCAGAAAATTAAACCACAGATAAGGGAGGGCTGCTGTATACCTGAAACTAATTGTTAGTTTGCAACCTGCCTCAGGAGTTTCACAGGTGAAATCTGAAACCAGCCTTCCCACTTAGAAGATGGGGGTAAATGGAAGAAAAAGGCAGGAAGCTACATATTGGTAGGTGGCAGGTTTACTAGGCAAGGGAACTTACCATGTGAGGCTTGTTTTGGGCTTCCCAAGAGTAGATCTCTGCACCCAGCAGAATCTAAAGTTTATATAGAGGCTTTAAAGGGTTCAGTCATGTTTACCATCCAAATGATCTCAACTACACTGCATAATCACAAGGCTTTGTCCTTGGGGCAGCTTCTAGGAGTGGGAAGGTGAGCAGAACACACATTCCAAGGCAGAGGAGGGGTGAGGAGCCTCCATTGCCCAGGGGCTAGAACACCGGGCAACTTGGGGTCATGTCCTCTCCAGGATCTCCTCCAACACTAATAAATGTTACATGTCAGTTTTGTCTCAGTAATAGTAATAAAGTAATAATAGTAATAATAATAAAAGCCCAGATGTGGCTTTCCATCCAAAAATTGGTATAATGGAATTTCTAAAGGAGAGACCTAGAAAATTATATTTTGAACAATTCACTCTGTGATTCTAATGATCAGTCCAATTTGTGAAACAATGAGAAACACATTTGCGTGAAAGCAACAGAATAGCTAGCTGACCAAAACTCAATCTTAAAACTATTATTTTTTTAACCCAAGAATTCTGGAAGAAGATGGCCACTGACATTAGCCCCATACCTTAGAAATGTCAGTAGGGAACTACGTTTGCATGTAACCCTTCCACTCCCCCATCTTAACCTAATGACTTCTTGCCTCATGGACTTCGAATTGTAAACAATCATAAAAATGGTCACCACAGTCCAGACTCGGAGTCCTCAATTAAGGCAGGAAAGAAGAGGGAAAAGAGAAAGCAATGGAGTCTGCTCCCTTTTCTCAGGAAAGCTAAAGTGTCCTCCAAGAACCTCTCCAGAACAGGTTCTCCTAGGTCCTATTGATCAGCAGTGTATCCTGGAGCCACTGCTAAATTAACAGGAGGCTAGGAAAGCAAATATTAAGCCCTCTCTAGTAAAGTCAAACAAGGAGAACGGAATTGGAAATAATGTTGAATCAGGCAAACTAAAGTGTCTACTACCTTGATGTAGGTAAATTCTAGAATTTTATGGATGAAGATTCCCAGGCTTGCTAGATAGTGTGATTTGTCTGCAGCATGGAAAGAATTAGAATTACACTTTGTGGGCTCTTACTTCAGTGAATGGTCTTCTGAGCTACCTCAATACCACACCTGTTCTATAAAGATTTTTAATAGTATCCTTTAAGATCTGAATTTTCCTAATTCTTACTCTGGTTCTGAGTCACAAATTTATGAATACATTGCAGCTTGTTGATAACAGAGAGTCCTAAATCCAATGCCAGATTAAGTAAATCACAAGCTTGGGAATGAGACCTGGATATTTCTAACACATTTTATTTTAACACATGATTATGAGTTTTTCAAACCTTTGGATAAGTTGGCACTATGAGATTTTTACACAGAGAAGGGAGAACCAATTAATCTCTATTATGCTCTATTATTGACAACAGGGAGAATTATCTTCACACTTAAAAGAATAGGATAGACTTGATTAAGATGAAATTGAAACCTCAGAAACTTTGGAAGGGCGTTAGGGATGATTGTTTAAAAATTTTTCAAAATTCCAAAACCAGGTAGATTGCAGCATAGAGAAACAAGAAATTTTTAAATAATCAAGATTGATAATTTTTTGGGGGGGCTGGGGGAGAATCACAGAGAATCAATAAGGTGGCTGAAAAGTAGGAATTTCCATTAAATAGTATTAGTAATATTTCTCAAAATAATAGTACTTCTCATTTTGCTCATTGATAGTTCTAAAAACACTGACCTGGAAGTCTGAGGAAGATTATTAAAGATGGTGTAATAAGACTTATAAAAAAAGTGATTATAAGGAACCACTCAAGTTCTCTATGAATATAACGACATGCTTTAACAAGGCATTTGTGATAGGATCTATGACATGCTTGGAGAAGACTGAGCTAATGTAAGGCACTGGAGAACATGGCAAAGTGAAACAGATTCATAGCTTTTTATTTTCTTTTTTAAGATGACCAAGAACTAAATGTTTATATACTAAGGAATTTGAAATTTAAAAAAAAAGTGCCATCCTGTTTTCTGTTGACATAATTAAAAGTCATAAAGCTAAATTTCTCTTTAAATATTATGTATTTATTAATTTATAATTTATTGTTCCTAAGTTGTTTAGTTTAATTATAAATTTTAAAAAATTGTTAATAGAAATATTTTTTCTTCCAATATAACTCACATATGAACTCTAGATTTCAGAATATTTATAAAGCATGGGCAGTGATTGAGTGGGGCAGGTAAGTAATGAAACTGGGCACAGTTGTGTCTTCTTATATTTTAAACCATCTATCATTTAAATTTATCCTAAAATGTGTATAGCATATGCTTGTTCAGAGGACAGTTGATATTTTAAAGCATTTATTGCATTGTTTTTGAGAATGAGTCCTTAACAATAAGTGTTCTGATAGGTTTAGGGATTAAGTTATACATCTTTCTGACATGATTTAATCTTAAAAATAATAAAAAAATCTGAAATATATAGATGCAGATTCACAGGTAGAAAAAGACCAACTTTAAATTACCTATTTGATTTTTAATACAAATTTACCACATACATCTTTTTTTCTTTAGTGTGGATATACAAAGATGTATGCATATGCATGTATAGAAGAGCAAGTAAGACTGAAACAGAGGTATGGATAATATTCAGCTTCTTTGCTCAATTTCAGCTGAGTTATCTTTAAAACAATCAGGGAGCTATTATATTAATTAGGTGAATGGCATTAATTGTTTGTACTTTTGTTTTTTGTTTTAATTTTTCCACAGAAGGTAGTGTTTTAATATTTCTGACTTGCATAAAAACTTGTGAAGAACTAGATTTTTTTAATCAGGTATGTTAATTTTAATTCAGAATTCCATTAATAAAGTCTACATGTATAATTTTTTAAATACTTGGAATATACAGAAAACTAAAAGAAAACAGAACTTACTATGAACTCACCTTCCAAAGTCTGTCTTTGCTAGTGCTTTCATGTAACTTCTATTCTTTTTGAACATAAGACCAATAAGTTTATACTATCAATACTGTTCTATTATTTCTTCTTTCTTTCTTCTTACTTTTATTTTTTAAATAATTTTAGGAAAGACAGGCTTCCTGGGACCCCAGAGAGTTAGATGCAGAAATGTTGGATAAGGATGTCTGGGCACCACCTCAATTTTTATCCGTTTGATTGGAGGTGTTTTTACAGGTGTTGACTTCAGATAAAGATTGGTCCAATGTTGTAAAAAAAAACTTACTCTGAACAGAAGGTCTAGAGTATTAGTGTATTTTGCAATGGTGACAAACGGGTTACAAAAAGATTCAGCTTCTTGGTCATCGTCAGCAGGACAACACCTGGGTGGAGAATATCTTTGGCAGTGGCTTTTCTTGTAGGGAATTCAGAGCAAAGGGTAAACTGCACTAAGGCAGGCTGTACTTGCTTCTTCTCTGTGCTACAGTCTCACATTAATTAAATTCTGCATCCTAAGTAAACAGGTATATCCTTACAGCAGGCACCATCTCTTTTCTCAGCTCTGAAACCCATATGCAAGCTGCAGAGTGTACTAATGATGTGGTTTCATGAATGTGCTTATATATTTGCCTTGTTGTAGAGAAGCATACTGTTGATAAACATACAGGTTTTCTTTGTTTCAGATAATTCTGTGTGAAACCTTCTTGTACATATAATTATGTATCTAGAGGATACAACTCATTTTAAATCTTAAAATGAGGTATGCTCATTTTAAATTTTGATATAGACCCTATATTTGGTTTGTACACCATCTTAAATAACACAAATTGCAAAATCTTTAAAAGAAGACTGCCTTCTGATATTGCACTACTTAAGTGGTGTATATAGTTAACAAATTCACAATGAATAAAAATTATGAACAAGCTGAAATCATCCATATTATTATTATTCACCATTAAAGTCCACAATTTATTTGCATTTTAAGTGCATGTGTGACACATTTCTAAGCCCAATTAATAAGCTGGCATCTTTGGTTAATGTTGATTTTAGCTAAAATGTGAAATTCCCCCATAATAGCACAAAGCCAGATAGAGAAACATGTTTAGCACCATGCAAATTAATGCAAGGTCATAGGCAAGACCCACAAAATAATTAAACCAGGTTAAGGAAGCCATGCTTTGGGAGACTAAGAATTTTAATTAAAACTCTTATTGAGTTCAAATGAGGGGGGTCTGTCTGTAATTAGTGAGTAATATCTTTCTGTATTAATCAATGTCACCAAAAACTGCCTAAATTAACACTTTGCTTTTTCTACATTGCTTCAGGTTTGTGGGGTTAGTGGGGAGTAAGTTATATTAAAAAAGTAATTAAGATTAGAAGGACACTAAAAAATCTGGCTTTTCTACCTGATTTAATCTTCGGCACCATACTTGGCAATAGTGATTAGCATATATTTATTGAATACTGACGACAAAAGAGTTGTGGTTGGATCTACAAAGAAAGTTAAGCTGCCACTTATAAAGGATGGAATATGTATTAAGCACTGAATTAGGCATTTTATAATCATGGTCTTAATTTTTTTCCTCACAAAACTGCAAAAATATTTTTATTGAACATATTTTGGGGTTTTTTTTTTTCAGAAGAAATGAATAATTTACCCAAGGACTTAGCAGTAAATTACAGTGGAGATCATACAAGTGAGATTGGAGAACATGGCTTGGCTTTCCAGTCATAACGGACTCTGCTAATGCAACTCTGGTTTGCCTTACCCAGTTGCTGTCACAGATGAACAACCACAGGCGCTCCTCCCCACCTCTGGTCTGCTCGACCAGAGCACAACTTCTGAGAGCAAGGGGACCTGAAAACGAGAGCGAACTCTCCGAGGTGACTGTACCCAGATGGGTCTTGTGCTTGGAGGACACTGACTAACAGGTGAGGGAGAGGACAGGAAAGTTGCACTCACAGATGTCCCATGAAAATTTGAAGCCAGGAGATACAGAAGTATATCTCTAACAGATTTGGGATTCAAATTCAGTGAACTCCAAAGTCAATGTTCTTCCAGTGTGCCGTTCCCTGTCCATAGGACCATGAGATCATCCAGTGAGAAAGAAACATGCATACAGGTCTTATTCCAGATCCTTCTCTTACACAATACACCTCTACCTTGGCCCCTTGCTTATTCAGCCTGGGTGCCCAATCTTCCAACTGGTGGGTCAGATGCTGAGGTGTTCAGGACATGATAAACAACTCCGGAGGGCCACAGGAGGCTGGATTTTCAGGATTCTCTTATGACAAACTATCTGGGAAGGTTTTTTCCCAGAAGCAACACAGTGCTTCACTTCATATACTGAAACAGCTCACAGGAATGGAAAACAAGTCTGTCCTTCCTTCTTTTCTTCCTTCCTTCCATTTATCCATATTCACTAAATGTCTGCTATGTGTTGGGGCCAAAACATCTATCATATTTCTGAACACTGCAGCTCACTTTTCATGAAAGCTTTTACAATTTCTCATGGATCCTTGTAATTTCTCCTATTTCTCCTCTCCACAACAATCTCACCTTTGTTATTTCATCAAGACACTCATTTCTTTAAACAGCTGTTAAATTATTTGAAACCCAATAAAGAGGATTGTAAAAATGGACTAACATCAGCCCATTTCCCTCTGTTGAAGATCCATACTGATGCTTCCTATGAGTAAAATGAAAACTAACCTTAGAAATATTCCTATCACTTTGCTTGTTATTTCAGGAAATTTTGCTGTTTATTTTTTGTCAATGATGGGGTTATGTGGCATTTATGAAAACAATTTTTGAGACATATTTTGGAGATATATATTTATATATATATAAATTTGTAAACTGAGGCACCTTATTCCTCACTGGCACGCTATCTCTCTGCTTCATTAAGGCTATATTTCTTCCCTTTTTTCCAGGAAAACTGCTGCTATCTCCAAAGGCAAGTTTGAAATTATATTAAACTTAAATTGCTCAGTTATTGCAGGATCCAGACACATGTGCGCGTGCAGACACGTGCACTTGTGTGCGCCTGCGTGCGCGCGCGCACACACACACACACACACACACACACACACACACGCATGTATTGTGGGAAAAAATGAAGACCAAGTGGTAAAAAGCCATAATACATAAAAGAGAAAATGAAATTTAAAAAGAAAAGAGCTACCACCTGAAAAAAAGCAGCAGAGAACAAGGGTACGTTAATGCACAGTCAGCTTTTGAATTGGGAAGTCTGAAAGAGCAAGCTTCTGAAGCAAATACGCAGGACACCACTAGAGATTTTTGGATAATTAGGCATGAGGAATGGTAAGTGATATATTCACCTACGACATTTATGTTCTTTTTAAAGTACCGAGCATTTTTTTTTTTTTTTTTGGTAGACGGTTTGAGTCTTAGACATCAGCTGAGGATAAAACTGAAAAGAATAACAGAGATTCTTCTAAAATAGTTTTTGGCCAAGCACAGGTCAACTAATTTGACTGCTGTAGCTGGCCTGTTAAGTTGCACAAAGTACTGAACACAAGGTGCAGAACTATTAAAGGGCTCAGTCATTTCTTTCTTTTAAAGAGCACAGACTTAAGAAGTGCAGAGGAACTGCTAAGGGGATAGGGATCGGCCTCACTGTCCACTAGATATTGGCTAATGTCAGATAATGGGAAGGCTGGTTTGGGTTACAGTCAGGGCCCCACCACTTCATATGCCACCTGCCTTCCTTATACATCAGAGAATGGAATATAGCGTGCTCCTCCCTTGTGAAATGGTAGCTGGGTTCTTTTATTCCCCCACTTTTGCCCCAGAAATATTTCTGTAAAGTACTCCTATATTAGATGATCTTCTGAATAAATACTCTATGACACACTACAAAATGAATATAATAAGTCAATCATGCTTTTACAAAACATCTATTACTGTTAATTGGCCAGCTCTACCCATGAAGCAGCTTCTACATCCTCAGTGTGTTAGGAACTCCAGTGGATAAAAGAGAAGCAAAAATTCTAGTCTCCAGCAACTTCCAGATTAGACTCCTGAGTAGCATACATGAGACAAAAATGAATGCTATATAGAAGTGAAGAATTTTGAACAAGCAAGTGGGGTAGTCAGAGCGTAAAGTCTGGAATCCTTAGTGTTTTCAACAAATGGCATCCAGTCATTCTCCTGGGAGGCATCTAATGGTATCAATCCAAACAAAGATCTCATCTAAATGTTTTTGTTCAGAGGCAGCAAATGAGGTATGTGAGCTGATTCTTGTGGTTAGTGGTTTTATGGGTGATTGGGTTTAGGAGTGGAGGCATGTGTTGACACATTCATGGGAAAAACCAGGCATTCCTTCTTGCTCACTACTTTCCTTCTGCCCATCAAGTCCAAGCATGGTCACTGCCTGAGGCTCCTGGGTACATTTCCTGAGGTATCTCATTCTGTTCTCTCCTTTTCGTTGTTGTTGGTCCTCTCTGCAAAGATGGACAGAGATCCTTCCTCATCATAGGGGAGTGAACTTCTCCTAGGGTACAGCATTGATTGTCTTTTTCTTCCCCCTATTTCATGCTTGCATGTATGTATTCATGCATGCATGCATTCATTCAAAGGGCATAAGCAGGCATTATTCTAGTTTATTGGACTACAGCAGTAAACAAAAAAGGTAAAGAGCTCCACTCTTGACAAGCTGACATGCAGGCAAAAGGAAACAGACTGTTAACCTTAAACTAAAGGATCTACACAGTATGTAGAGTTAAACCATTCAATAGAAAACAAATGGGGAAAAGATGAGCAGAAGAAGGATTGCATACTGAGTAGGGTAGTTAGGAGAGGCCTAATTTGAAAAGCTGAGATCTGAGAAAAGAGAAGCAGCAAGAGGCCCACAGGTCTGGAGTTGGGGGAACCAGGAAGATCACGGTGAGAGACAAGGTCAGAGAGGGAACAGAGGGGACAGATCATGCAGGACTTTATAGGTCATTGTAAGAACTTTGAACTTTCAGAAAATTTGTTTAATCTCAGTCTTGCAAATACAAATTATGAACCAGAACTTCAAAAATCATGCAAATTTGCAGAAGAACGACTGAACTAAATGAAAATATAAATGTCTTTGTTTCCTTCTGCCTTATGACAAAAAACCGATTTCAAAAACCTATAGTCTGCATCCAAATTAAAATAAAATATTTATACAGATTTTTAATCTTTTGAATTTAGGGAAAAACATAGCCCTGGAACTATCCTCAAAAATGTTCATTATTTCACCTACTCAACAACATCTAAGTGAAGAACTGATTGTATGAAAATCCATTCTGACCCTGTCACTCTCCAGCTTAAACTCCTACAACAGTGGTCATACTGAAAGCTGTACAGCATCACAGCTGAAACAGAAACAATGGGTAAAGGTGACAGGACCAACAGTCGCTGACAAACATAGGACAAGGCATCTCAGCAGGTCAACACACGAAACAGGAAGCGCCGGTCTCCCCAGTACTGAATATATTTAAGCAGAGAAGTGCTGATTGTCTAACAAAGATCTGATAAGGAGGATTCCTAGCTTACCAAGTGGGTTGGAATTTCTTAAGAATTCTAAAATTTCAGTTGACTTTTCTTGAATACTTATTACAAGCCAGACATCTCTAGAAGCATTTTATAGAGATTTTTCTCATATAACCCACACTACACTCAACCCTTTGAGTCTGTATTTTATTGCGCTTATTTTATAGAAGAGGCAAACGAAACTGTCCAAGTTCATAAAACTAGTGAATTAAGGGGGCAATATATAAATTCACATCTGTTTAATTCTAAAGCCTTTATATTTTTGGTTGTGTTGTTACTCCTTCCATCCTAGCTCTCAGAAACCAGAGTTTGAAAATAGTCTTATAAACAAACCTTTCTCTAATTATTACTTCATTTATTTCCAGAATCCATCCATTTGACAGTCATGTATTAAGTTCCCCACATGCTCAAGTCAAGTCATTTTTCTAAATGCAATAAGACACAGGTGGAAGACAAAGAACTGGAAGAGAATAATTACAAGTAGATGATCAGAGAAGTAGAACAACCCCTTGGGTACTGTGATCTTGATACTATTTCCTGAATACCCTCCCTGTTTTGTTTTGTTTTGTTTCTACTTCAGTGTCTTAGTCTCTTTTATGCTGCCTCTAAGACCATCATCTAATTATCCAAATGATTAATACCTCAACAGCTTTATTACTCCACTGTAAGCAATAGAAACACTATTGAAACTAGGTCCAATGAAGGCAAATAAACAACAAAAAACATTTACATATGTTCGTACATAACTAGAAGGACAGAGTTTGAAATAGTCTCTTGCTCCCAGAATGACTCAGAAGATGTCATTGTGTCCAGTCTCTCGTGTTCACTCTCACACTCTCTGATCCTCCCCTTCATCCATCTCTTTCCCTGACTGACCTCTATGTAATTTAATTATCACTTATTATAAGAAGGTATCTCTTAGGCAGCAGTGTCCAGGACTGCAAACAGTCCAGGCTTCATCTCCTTTCAACCCCTTGACCAACCAAGATAAGGCCCCTGATCTTCTAGTTCTAAATTTAAAAATTACTCAAAAAAGGACACTGAAAAGCCCAGCCTGTCCAGCTGACTACAGCACTTTGGATAGTTGGCATAGATCACAGTGCAAATGTGAATGTAGGGGCCATGTGATTGACAGTCCCACCAGAATCACACAATTACACTTGTAGAGAAACAGTTGTTCCAAGGAAAAGGGGTGTGGTAGAGGAGTCCCATAATTAAGCCACAGATGTCCACTAAGACCCGTATTAAATGCTATTTCCTTCAGAGTCTCTCCTGAGCCACCCAAGACGTATGATCTTTCCCCTTCCTAAAGTCCCTGACACTTTAGCTATCTAGAGTTTCAACTGTCATTCATAGATAAATAAAAGTGATTTAGATCATTAACATGAAGTCCTGAGCCAGGTTTTATCATTTAATTCCCTGAAACCCTTGGAAGAAAGCTTCACTTGGAAGCAGTGTCTAATAAGCACATGGCAGTGGGAAATAGACAAAAGAGTTTGAGGCAGTGAAGAAGGACAGGGACGCTATTATTTATCCATTAATTTGTTTATTCAAAAATCTTCATTGAAATCCTATCATATACCTGACATTATGCAAGAAGTTGATGTAACAGGAACAAAAACCAGGTGTGGTCCCCATTCTCCTGGAATATACCTACCAGTGGGACTAGACATTCAGAACAAGTAAACAAATAGAGAATGCTAAAGTGTCTTTGGAACTAAGAAGAAAATTCCTAGAGTGCTATGTGGGGAGTAACTAGGACATCTAATTTGGATTATGGGGTGAAGGAAAGCTCATTTGAGGAAGTACAATTTGAGCTGAGCCCCCAAAACAGAGTAGTAAGCAAGTAGGTGAATAGGAAGAAGGAAGTGGCCTAGATAAAGAAACAGGATCTGTGACAGCTTGCAGTATTATAAGGACATTGCCAGGGAGCCCATGTCGGTGGAGCCCTTGGGGACAGCAGCACACTACATTTCATCATTTCTTCACCCTCCCACATGATGAGTTTATCCAATCTTTCCCTTACTTTCACAGAGAGAGATCTTGAGTGCCAGGGTCGCCTGAGAAAGAGGTCCCTGGGGAAGGTAGGAGAGGACAGAAAAATCAAGCCTGATTGGGTGCCAATGCTGTATATTGACAACTTCACCCTACTGCCAACAGCAAAATGACAAGTACTGGAAATAGCACCAACATAGGTACAGGAGGCTTGGTTTGGAAATCTGGCTATCTAATTCATTCCCTTTATATCTGGAATGAGTCACTGACCATATTTGAGTTTTCTTTTCTTGTCTATAAATTGGGGATGATCCCTTACAGAGTAGTTGTCAAGCTTTAAATGATAGTGCACATGATTTTAAAAGATCTAAAGTGATGTGTCAAATGCAAACATATGGGGCCCAGGCCTTTGTTTTTGTATATCCAGTCTTCAGGTGAAGCCCTGTCATTGCTTACTCTTTCTATGTAAGCAGTTCTCACAGCTACATCCCTGATTCTCCAGATCTGGTACTGAAGTAGAAGTGCTCATTGTGTGTGTGTGTGTGTGTGTGTGTGTGTGTGTGTGTGTGTGTGTGTGATTGTTTAGTGTATGTGGTGAGTTCATGTGCTGCCCTTGTGCTGGTTTGTGTGTGTGTGTGTTTATATGTGGGGCACATGGTATGCATGTATATGTTTGTGCTGTGTATGGCACAAATACGTGGTGTATGGGGGTGTGCAGTGTGTGTGTCTGTGTGTTGCATGTGAGTATGGAATGAGAAAATGTGGTGCTGAGAGTTACAAACAGGCTGCAAGTCAATAATCATCTGAAAATAACCAACTGCATTCCCATTCCTGGGAGAATCCCAGAGACAGCACATTGCTAAGCCCACAGACATTGCTAGCTTCAGAATAAACCTAAGCCTTTTGCTTTGTAATGGTCTGGCATGGATCAAACCAGAACACTCTGGGAAGAACAAAACGGGCTGTACTGTCTGCGGTTGAGGTTGCTGCCTCCTAAAAGGCAGCAGAGGGAGGAGTGTAAGGCTATTACAGCTGCCTGCTCTCAATTGCGTACTGCATGCAGCCAGACCTCTCCAGGCCAATCCTGGGACAAGGGAGCTGGGGAGGGGAGGCATTTATGAAGGCAGCTGTTTTTATGCCAGTCAGATGGGAAGCAAGTGTATTCCTCAGGTCTTCTGTGATCTCCTGCACTCTACTGTGTAGCAAGGCATCAATAGTTGTGTCCTAGTTCCTACACACCCTGGATTAGGGGAGAGCAAACTGGAAAACTAGCTAAGACATGAGGCCATATGCAGCCTTTCTCTGATTGCCTGTCCCAGACTTGTGTGAGGTGGAAGAGGGCACTCCAGACACAGTACTGACAAGTAGGACCCCCCCCCACATTCTCCGCACACGCCCCTCACTCGCTGCACCTCCAGAACATACCAGAAGAGATTTTTAAATCCAAAACAGTGCCCTAAAGTTCTATTCACCATACACTGGATGGCATGTCCTTTCTGGAGGGAAGGAGGAGAGAATGAAATGCAGCTTTTCCTCATAGAAAGTGAGCAGGCTAAGAGTAAAAAAAGAGTACCACCTAGAAAACAATTATGGAACAATGGGATACTGGATTAAATTCTCAGGTTTGAAATAGAGATGGAAGAAAACCATAAGAATGTCTTTATGAATGGCGCTGAGTTTGGCCCTAAAAATAGATCGAATTTGCTGGGCACTGGCTGACAGTGGGAGAGAAGGGAGATAAGGGCAGAGAGAGGGATTGCTTGGGTGATATGGATTCTCTGCTTAGGAAAATGTGAGTATTTGAAACAAGACACTTATTATTATGTTCTTCTCTAGTTACACTGTCTAAAACATATGAGGTCTCTAAGAGCCAACAAAAATGATGCCTGAGACCAGAAATAATAAATGCAGATCAAAATCCAAAAAGAAAATTTAAAAATTAAAATTATAAATATTTCATGACATCTGTAAAACATAACTTCCACTAATCAGCTGCATCTCAACATTTACATGTGGTGTTTGATGTGGATGTTTGATATGAGCAGTGAGGACTCCAAAGGAAAGGGTACGCAGGACCTGAGAAGGCCTCAAATCAGCCATTTTAGAAGACATAGACCCCAAGGGCTGCCTAGTGAAAGTCACTTTCCTAGACATTGTTTTCTTTATCTAAAAAAAAAAAATAAGGTTTCTAAATTGGGCTCTTCAGAGGCCTAGGCATCATAAAATCATAGAAGAACCATAGAAATTTTACAGATTAGGAGGAAAATAACTTAATTCAAGTCTTGGAGTAAATGAGTCAAAGTAGTATTTGAGGATTGTACTCAATTAGCACTGCCTGGCTACCTGGGAGTAAATCTCATGTGTATATATACATTCAGATCCTGTTATCTTACTTAAGTAGAGTCTATAGGACCTAACCATCTATAAAGTGTTGGTTTTGGTAAATGTTTTTATGAAGATGAGGGTTACAAACAACAGAAGATACTTCAATGATATTTTAAGAATTTTGCTGAAGCCAAGATCCAGAGATATAAAAGTACTTCACATGTATGCATTGCTCTTAAACTTTAATGTGCTTTTATAGCTATTCAACAATTGCTCATTCTGCAATTTCTGTATCTTATTTGACATGGTAAATACTTTTACCTGAGTTTGGCAGATAAGTAAATCAAGTCAAGAGGTAAAATTGAGCCAAAGGTCCCAGAGCTGATTTTAGGACAAGAGCTGGGTCTTAACTCTGAACCCCAGTTGTTCCCATGAAGTCATGTCTCAGAACTATATGGGGAACTAAATTCCTTTTGTTGGTAAATATGTATGATAAGGAGAAAAATAAACCGAACCTAAATTACCAAAAAATTCTGTCTTAAACATAATATAGTCCCTTTTACAAAACTGCTCAGAATCTTTAATATGATGGTGTTTGTAAATATCTGATATTTTGTAGTATACATGATTTCCTAGAGTTATTTAACCAAAGACCCTTTGCTAGATATTCAATAAAACACATTTTGTGAAACTTACATTATTCCATGAAATCTCTATCAGTCTCAGAAGAAAATAGACCCCTACATAGGTCTTATTGTACCTCCTATATTTGATAATACTGTTGATAATGATATACAAGCCCTTTAAATCTTGTATCTTTTCTCTAGGAAATTCACAAAACCAAGTAGGGGACACCTAATGCAGTTTAAGAAACCCAAATTAGTGAGTGGTTCAGACACATGCTTTCTAGAATAACAGCCAGTGAGTTATGACTGAAATGCTATGAAATGTTTTGCACATACAGTGAATCTTTATGCATGGCAAGTCAGTATCTGTTGTGAGTGGTTATCATCTGGTGGTTAGTTTGAAGGGCTGAGAATCAGAGTAGCTCATTCCAGCTGAGCTCTCCCTCCTCAGTGAAGAAGCTGGAGCTAAGAAGTTTACACAAACCCAAATGTGTTGTGGTTTTGTCCCAATTAGTACAAAAGGCAGAGCCCATACCTTTAGAGCACCTGCCATATGCAAAGTGTGGACTTCCAGAAAGAGAGTAGGGTTCCTCTTCAAAGTTAAAGAATGCTTGACAGCACACCCCAAAAGAGTCTTGGTAGTTCAATCTGCATAAAGCCTGGAATATGGTAGCCACTGCATAAGCCTACTTTATTGAGTAATGTTGAGATCCTTTTATTAAGACAGAAAAGATGCTTTATGCCTATATATGATTCTTTTATATTGCTGTGATATATTTTAGACTAAAAGCTCTGAGAAGGTAGAGGCCATGAGAACTTTCTGATATCAAATCAAATACTATATTCAGTTAATTCAGAAAAAGGCAGTAAATCCATTCATATGAAATTTTGGAAACCATTAAGGGAGATATTCAGCCTTTGGGGCAATTCAAATTTTTGCTTAACTTTGCAGCCACCAGTTAGATATGATGAGGAATTTGCATGCTGATAAGTAACCAATTCCACCAGACTTTTAATATCTATCAAAATAAAAATCCTCATAAATTTTATCCATGGAAATCCAGGGATTGTTTTATCATTTTGCATTCTTTTTAGCTGTTTTTTCTTTCTTATAAATTTTTTTTGCCTTCAATGAATTTTATGCTCTTCACCCCTCTCTTCCCACCTTCCTAATGCTCCCTCTTTCTCTCACTCTTCCAATTTTCAATGATGGTTAATGGCCAGTCATTGTTGGGTTAATAATATGAGAAAAATGCCTAGGAATGCAGAAGAGGTTAAAAAGGGTTTCAAGAAAAAGTAGCCACTGTGTGATTTCCCTGTGTTCTATGGTCATGCCCTAGCACCCCATGTATTCTCTAAAGGAAGGCCTTAGTTTTCACCATCACTAAAAGCAAGAAGATGTGCTGTAGTGCTGAACCAAACTTAAATAGAATAATGAGAAAATTACAGAACCAGAAAGTAGTTGAATTTGGAGGAACTTTAGGAGACATCTGATCCAGTGTATATGGTGGAACAGTTCAAACTATGGGCTAGTGACTCAGGATTGTGTTCAAATCTTAACATGTGATTTCCTAGCTCTGCCACCCGTTTAGGAGTACTACATCTTCTTTGCTTTGGCTTCATCTATAAAATGCAAATTATCATAGTACACACTTCAAGGAGCTCCTGGGTTGATTAAATGAATATAGTATCTGGTATATGGCAAATATCTCATAAATGTTAGCTGCTATGATTATTATTTAATAAAAATAACCATTGTTATTAATGATAGTAGTAGAAGAAGTAGTTATAAGAGGAAACTGAGATGGAAAATGTTTCAATGGATTTTTTAAAGTGATAAAAATAAGAAGTGATAAAGCAGCTTGACTTCAAAAGTTGTGAGTAGACACAAACTCATGTCTGACTGTCATATATTGACATTCCCTAACTTTACCATCCATTCCCTACATTAAGGATCCATATCTGACTTTTGCATTCGCCATCCCCTAGGTCTGAGATACCACTGTGACTTGGCAGGAGGTGTTCAGCAAGTATA
Organism: Smutsia gigantea; assembly: GCA_032199065.1. Classification (NCBI taxonomy): domain Eukaryota; kingdom Metazoa; phylum Chordata; class Mammalia; order Pholidota; family Manidae; genus Smutsia; species Smutsia gigantea. The sequence goes on from JAVSCE010002875.1 coordinate 37,064, forward strand.
AATGAATGAATAGCAACTTGTTTAAATGGAAATGTAAGTAATATAAAATATTAGTTTCAGGTGTACAACACAGTGATGTGACAATCATAGACCTTAAAAAATGCTCATCACAATTAAGTGTAGGTACCATCTGTCACCATACAATATTATTATATTATTGACTGTATTCCCCATATGGTACTTTTCATCCCCTTGACTTAATTATTTCATAATTGGCAGTTTGTACCTCTTTTACCATTCCCCTACTGTCTTTCCTATGGCAACCACCAGTTTGTTCTCTGTATTTATGAGTCTATTTCTGGTTTGATTGTTTTTTTTTAGGTTTCACATACAAGTGAAATCATATGGTATTTGTCTTTCTCTGTCTGACTTACTTCACTTAGCATAGTACCCTCTAGGTCCATCCATGTTGTCACAAATGGCAATATTTCTAGCAGACATATGAAAAGAAGTTCAACACCATTGATCACCAGGGAAATGAAAATCAAAATCATGATGAAATATCACCTCATACCTGTCAAAATAGCCAGTATCAAAAAGACAAAAAATAACAAGTGTTGGCAATGATATGGATAAAAAGGAACCCTTGTGCACTGTTGGTGGGAATATAAAATGCGACAGCCACTATGGAAAGAAGTATGGAGGTTCCTCAAAAAATTAAAAATAGAAATACCATATGAGCCAGTAATTCCACTTCTGGATTTCCACCCAAAGAAAACAAAATCACTAATTTGAGAAGACATATGTACCCCTATGTTCACTGCAGAATTATTTACAGTAGCTAAGATATGGAAGCAACCTAAAGTATCCATTGATAGATGACTGGATAAAGATGTGTACACACACATACATACACACACTAAATGAAATAAAGTCAGCATAAAAAGAATGAATAGCTTGAAAAGACCAGGAGCAACAAATGCTGGTGAGGATGCAGAGAGAGGAGAACCCTCCTACACTGCTGGTGGGGATGTAAATTAGTTCAACCATTGTGTAAAGCAGTATGGAGATTCCTCAAAAAACTAAAAATAGAAATACCATTTGACCCAGGAATTCCACTCCTAGCAATTTACCCAAAGAAAGAAAGATCTCAGATTCAAAAAGACATATGCACCCCTGTTATTTGCAGCACTATTTACAATAGCCAAGATATGGGAGCAACCTAAGTGTCCATCAGTAGATGAATGGATAAAGAAGAGGTAGTACATATACACAATGGAATACTATTTTGCCATAAGAAAGAAACAAATTCTACCATTTGCAACAACATGGATGGAGCTAGAGGGTATTATGCTCAGTGTAATAAGCCAGGTAGAGAAAGACAAGTATCAGATGATTTAACTCATCTGTGGAGTATAGTGACAAAGCAAAACTGAAGGAACAAAACAGCAGCAGACTCACAGTCTCCAAGAAGGGACTAGCGGTTACCAAAGGAGAGGGCGGGGAAGGGTGGGTGAGGAGGGAGGGAGATGGGGATTGAGGGGTATTATGATTAGTACACGTGGTGTGGGGGGTGATGGGGAAGACAGTGTAGCACAGAGAAGACAAGTAGTGACTTTGTGGCATCTTACTACACTGATGGACAGTGACTTCAATGGGGTATGGGGGGGACTTGATAATATGGGTGAATGTCGTAACCACATTGTTTTTCATGTGAAACCTTCATAAGAGTGTATATCAATGATACCTTAATAAAAAAAGAGTGAATAACAACTGTAGAATCACATATGATGTAACTGAAGATTTAAAAAATAAAATACTTGAAATTCTGAGGACAGAAACTGATGATTTTGGGAGATTTTAAGAGTTTTACAGAAGTAAAGTTAATTCAATTAAAACATAAGTTAAAACTGTAAAGAAAATAGAAATATAATGTGAACATCTAGGGCAAAACTGTCAAAGCAATAGCAATAAATACAAAAAAAGAGAATAAATGAATTTCAGGCAAGCCAATATTGAAGAGTTCATGCTTTCATATTGTAAATATTGATTTTATGTATGGAATTCATTTTTGCATATAAACTGTGTTTAGCTAGTGGCAATTATTTTACAGTTAATGCTTTTATGTTTTACTTTTTTCTTTTCTTCTAATACTTGAAAATCTGCTAACAAATATTCTGTCTTCATTTCCAGTAACTGTCAGAGTTGAACAGGAGCATCTACTTAAGTCAATTTAGTACCTGCTGGTATTCTATTTTTCTTTTAACATGCTGATAATGAAGCAAAGTAACAAATAGGCAATTCAATATGTTTAAAAATTAAGCAAAAATCTATATATTGATTAAATTTCATTTGCTTTTTACAGGTACCAAAAACATCTTTGTCTATAGTTAAAAGAAGAATAGAAATGTAGATATTAATGATTTTTGTTATTACTCTGGAATCTATATATTTGAATGTTAGGACCATTTTCTGTCACCTAGATTACTCTACTACTTGCATGTAATTAACAGAGCTTCAAATTGGTTCTTGGGGATGAAAAAATTTTACCCTTTATATATATAAAGTGCACACATACATATAGCACCTACACAGAAATACAGTATGTTATAAAATGACTATTTCATGGGGAAAGCAAAAGGAAAAACTTTCCTAAAAAGACTCCATGGAGGGAGGGGCAGGGAGACAATAGAAAAAGACTAAGAAACACTTGTCTATAACCTTGTCCAAATTGCATCTGTACTATGCTGTTTTAACTCAAAAAAAAAGCATTGGTTTTCCTTAAACCCCCTTCTATTATGCAGTAGTTTAATTGTTCTTAACTTAGATCTCTACTAAGTTTTTCTGTGCTTAAAAACAGACCTTAGAGGAGAAGAAATCTGGGTCTGACTCCCAGTTTCATTAAGTTCTAGTTACCTACTCTTATGCGATGTAATAAACCTCTCAGTCTGTATTTTCTTTAAATCTGCACAATGAAATAATAATAGCACCTACTACATAGGAATCTTAAGAGTGAATAAGGTAATAGAGGGTGATCATTTAACTCAGGTTTGGCACAGGTTTACTACTCTGGGCAAGTGGAGGCTCAAGTTTTACAATTGTCCTAATTTTTAGTTCAGGGTTGATGCCATTTTCATATGGAGATTGTAACAACCCTGCTTTTGAAGACCAATCAAAACCAATTTAGAACATTCCCAATGAATGAAAGGTGACTCAGTTTTATAACCTGGTCTTCCCTCATCCAATTCTTTTTTGTCATTATTTCAATCCAAATAGATTACAAAATAAGCCCATGCAAACATATATATGTATGTATGTGTACATATGCAGGTACATATGTGTGTGTGTGTGTGTGTATTAATACAAGATAGACAAACATCAAAGAGGTGGAATACTTTGGAGAAAGGTGATTAGAAAGGAAAACTAATAAACATTGTTCAAAACTATCCCTAGGGAAGATAAAAGGATAGGACTAACTGGCTGTTTTCCATTTCTGAGTTAAGAGTCATACTATAAAAAGAGATACCAATCATACTTCATTATAGCAATACTGTAATACATTATTTCACCTTGTAATGATTTTTTCTATAAGCCACATTTACCCTTGGCATGAGCTGGAGCTAAAAACAAAACAAACAAAACAAAATGCATCAAACATTTACAGTGAACTCACGTTCTGAAGTGACTTCAGAAATGAAAAAGTATCTTCTGATACAGTTAAGCCCACATTTCTTTCCCTCCTTTAATATTATTCCTTTATTATAACTAGATTTTGCATAGCATTTTATTTTTCGAGTGAAGTTAGCAGCTGAATGCTAAGAGATGAAGCCTGGGAAAGATTAGAAGAGTTGACCAGTAATACTAGAGAGCAGAAACTAAACTGAGAAGAGCTGGACTGGTACAGAACTGGAGATCTCACCTTCTCACCTACAGTTCTAACAAAATACACTCCTTTATTGGTTTCTTTTTTTAAGTTAAGCAATAGCCAACAAGTATTTTATTTTAGAGACTGCATGTTTTATGAACATGCAAGAGAGAATGGATTTGTTATATAGTGTTATTAATTGTAAATTATTTGTTGTGACCAGAGCAACAAAATGCTACTACTGTATACATTCCCCCTGGGACACAAGAATGACTTTGTTATGCAAAATGTCTCTCTGTAAAGCTTTATGCCAGAATCAGATTTTACTATGACAGCACTTTATTTTATGTAGCTTACAGCACAGCGCCCTGCTCTCTGACCTGTACTGAGAACATGAGGGGAAAGTTTACAAATTGCTCCCCTTGCTACTCCAAGAGAAAACAGAAAGGTATGCTAGTAAAACCCTGAACTAGGAACTGCCAGTTCCAGCTTTACAATTAACCTTGGAAAATCCACTTACTATATTGTACTTCAATTTCCACATTTGTATAACATACATAATTCCTGATTTAACTACTTCCTAGAGTTACTATAAAGAGCAAAAGCATTGAATAAAAATGGTTTCTCCCAAAGTATATAGTGATAGACATGTGCAAAGAGCTAAGGTAATTCTTTATTGAGCAATGACATGGATGAGACAAGGTAAGGCCCATGCCGCACATCAGAGTTGATACTAAAAATATGTCCCAAGAGGCGGAGCTGCAGTGCAGGTGGAGTGGACACTGGGAGAGCTGCATCACAGAGTTTCATCAGTATCCTACCCCTGGCATTTTTTTTTGCCATTGTAGCCAGGTCATCCAGGACATATTCTGAAGTTCCCTTGAATAATCAGTCTCTCTAGACATCCCTGTCATCCTGTCTCCTTTGGGTGGGGGAGTCATCTCCTTCAACGTCTGGCAGACAAGAAAGCTTATTACATTACTCTTATTAGATTTCCTTTTGCTCTTCAACTCTCATTGCCTATGCCCTCTCATTTCTATCAGGCTTATAACATTTAATTTCTCATTTCCTCTGCTATTACTAAGTCCAATTTTCATCCCAATTGTGAGGCTACCAGTTGTAGCACCCATTCCATCGGGAGTTCTCCATGGGAGCTTTCAGAGTGACAACATGACTTATTAATTTCTGGATGATTAATCATTTTAAGTACAAGAAATATGTTGAATACTCTTATTTGAATTTTTCAAGTATCTATAGCTCCTGACTTAAATGAGACTTGGTTTTATTACTGATTGGCAAAGACTTCTTTATTTCCCATTGCCACATCTTCCTAGCTTTGTGATCATTCACTGGTGCTCTCAAGTAAGTTGGTCCTTTTTGGAAACCTGCAGCAGTTCTCCCTATTCTTCCATTAGAGTTGAAGATTCTCAGGCTAGTTTTAGCATTCTTTACTCAGTTCAATAAAACAGAATCTCTCAGGGATGTCTCTACTTTGTCAGGTTTACTTGCCACTACCCTACAGTACCTACCACCTACCCACTAATTTCATTAGGATTATTCAGCAGACTGACTTATTCCCACCCTAGCTTCTTTTTTGCATGCTTTTCTCTGAATCTTCATTTTCTCTCTTCTCTTAAAATTCTATCACCTAGAGCATTGTCAAAGTCTCAATTTTCTCTGCCCACTTGACGTGTCCTTTCTCTGCACAAGTACCTTGTCAATTATTGTCTTACTACATTATCTACATTGACCATTGGTATTGCCTCCCTCACCTTACCATACAATTTTTTTAGTTCAGAAACCATGTAATAGCATAGACTTTTCTTCTTTCTCACGGAGATGGCCAGATAAAAGGCACAAGGATGCTAGACATTTACTGGTGTGCAATCAAGTGTGAACACCAAACCTTGTGAAGCATTTGCTCTGCAAGCTGGCTTAATACCCTTAACCTTTAGACAGTTCTGCTCCATAATCACTACAGGTTGATTGAGTGTATTTTAAACAATTGCACACAATCAGTAGGCTTGTGTACATTGAGAAACTCACTTCCAAGAATTTTTAGGGTATTGAAGAATGGGTTTACAATCTTACTAACACATTAAAAATTTATTGCAAACTTTTGTGTGTGCTTGATTGTGTCCCTTATCATTTCCCCTTTCCATCCACAATATGTCACAACTTCAAACATACTTTCAAAGGAGTCTATGACTTCCAAGGAGATTAGAAACCTCCATTCTGGGCCTGGGAAGATACTGCCAATGGGAACCATTGCATAGGTGGGTAAGGGGGTCAGTAGGCAGCAAGACAGATTTGAAAGAACTATCCTGATTTTCTCCCAAACTCTACCCTTATTTCTAAGTGAACTTGAGCTGTTATATCAGAGAATTCCTAGGTCTCTTAAAATAAGTTTCTTTAGTGATTAAGGCAGAGATGTTCTTATTTGCTGGCCCCCAACCTTCCTATGGGGAATCTTCCTCCCACTCCAGCTCACTACCAAAGCTTATCAGTAGAGCTGTGCCCCAGGCTGTGTATTGGTGGGGTGGAATCCCTAAAGCAAATCCAGAATTAAGGAGTTCCACAGGGAGTGGCCCTGGGGGTATTAAGGAAACAGGGCTCTGATTTCCCCTCTAGCAACATCTTGTTTCCCCACCAACCCTTCAGGGTGAGAAGTTAGGCTCAACGTGAATTAGTATCTCAAAGCAAGCCTGCCAACCTGGTCCACAGTAATTGTCTTCTTGTTCCAGGAAAAGAAAACCTCATTTTTTATTTTCCCCTGGACTAGAGCTCACATTCTGCTTCCATCCACCTGGGCTAATGCAGTCCAAAATTGCTTTTTTCCTTACACTTCTGATGTTCATCCTTTACTTGGTTTCCCTTTAGGTTAACACTGATTTTCTGAGGGTCTACGGTGGGAGAGAGAGTGGATGCATCATGCTAATATAGTTCTATCTCTCTTTCCTCTTAGAGTAGCAAATCCTAGTTCTCAGGAAGGCTCTTTCACAAGCTTTTAAACACCTGAACTGCCCCTTTGAGGATCAGTGAATGTGGAACACAGCCGTAGACTATAAAACATGGAAGAAGAGACAAAGTTTGCAAAATGTGTCCTATTAAACTTAGATTGGAAGTTTACTTGCCCCTATTCACACCTAATTCTCATTTTACCTCGAGTTAAGACCTCACCTGCTTCCATGTCTGAGTGTTTTAGGTCTCACAGAAGATTGACTTTCACAGTCTGCCTCCAGCAAGGTCAAGGAAGAACACGTCAGTAGAGCACGCTATTCTGGATCCTATGTCTATGGGACAAATAGGTTGATGGTACCTTAGAACCCCAAGTCTGAGCAGAATACACTAAGTTCTCCAGTAGTTCTGTGTTGTGACATAGAACCACGATTCATAGTCAGTTTTGTCAAAATCTGTGGGTAAGAATGATAAGTTTTAGAGAGAAGGACAATCTCTAAGAGGATGAGGACTTGCTTAAATCTCTGACAGTTTTAAGTCAGCTAAATTTCCAACCGAACCCAGTTCCTATTTGCGTCCCTGGGCCCTGTTCACCTCTTCCCGCTGGTGACTAGCAGCACTTGCAGGGCTCATATGGGAACCTTGACATGATGATTTGTGGAACAGGCAGTCATTCTCTCCTTGAAGGGCATTTTCCACATCAGGAGGCAGGAGTCATTTAAAATAAGGGCAACCTTACACTTAGGAAGATAAAGAAAGTAAAATTTCCACATTGAGATAACACTTCTGGGTTTACACATGTCTTCTCTTGCATTTGTTTCAATTAGGGTAAATAACACAAGTTGAACATGAGTTGTAACAAAAGAATCTGATTGACTGAGACACATTCCATACCAACAATGTTTCTGACCCCAATTTATTTCTTAAGTATATACTCAACACTTACTATGGCTCAGCTCTGGGATATTGAAGGAACTGCAAAATCTGCAGATGCAGTGATTTTTCCCCTCAAAGAGATATCTCTCTTCTTAAAGAAAAGAAACCACATAAATAATGGCCAAGGTATGTATTTCTCGGAAGTTAAAATTACTTCCAAAGATACGGGTATCCAAAATTCAATTTCAACAAATTCCTAGACTATATACAAACACTTCAATTAATTTGATCTATGACCACACCCTCAATGGCTGAATCTGCTTGATTAATAATCATTTTAGCCTGTTAAACTAACAAAACTGAGTAAAAAAGTTTAGAAACTGCCAATAGCTCTGACTATAGGTCTCTTCCTTACATTTTTACACCCTTTGGAATATGTAGGATCACAAAAAGATCATATATAATAGACTATGATATATTTAACTATATTGTGCAAATGATTCCAATATACTTTAGAGGAACATCCTTGTTCTTCTCTAAATTACTTATTCCTTGATGTCTTCTCCCAATTTAATGTGGCATTGGGACTAAGGTAAGAATTTGAATGGACAGTTGCCCAAAAAACACAGAAGTCATCATTCAGTGTGACTGAGGTTAAATTTCCTGCCATCACGACTGTCTTGCAAATGAGTTTCAGTTCCAGGCAAGTTCACTATAGATTCACTGCGACCAAAGAAATTTACAGCAAAGGGTTCTTGGGGTGAAAAGGTTATACCCAACTTTATTTCCAGGTGGCAGGTCAGTCACTAAAATCCCGTTCACTCAGAGCGAGTCTGTGTTATCACTGCTGCTTCGGATGCAGCAAGCCGGTCTCTACCTCTGGGCCTCTCTGCACAGCCGTCCAGCACAGACATCCTCTGGGCCTCTCTGCATAGTCGTCCCGCACAGCCGTCCTCTGGGCCTCTCTGCACAGCCGTCCCGCACAGACATCCTCTGGGAATCTGCACAGCCGTCCCACACAGCCGTCCTCTGGGCCTCTCTGCACAGTCGTCCCGCACAGCCGTCCTCCAGGCCTCTGTCCTCGGCGCTGCCACCACTCCAGCCTCCGCTCTGCTCTCCTACAGCCTTGCAGCCCTGCCACCCAGTCTCCCGCCGAGCACTGGGCGGAACTCTTTATATTAGCACAATAATGGCTTATTGCCTAAAGGTGTGGAAGCGGTAGCATAGCAACAGGCCAGTTACATTTAAGTTCAGTGAGGATCCTGGCCATAGGAACCCCACTTTATCCACAACGACAAAATGGTGGTTTGGAATTCTTACTAAGTTGTATTTTAGGGGGAAAAAGATGCACTGTTTCCATATTGCTGAGTATGTGCACTGAGATGGTGCTGTTTACCTGAGTATCTCCCGAACGTTTACATGTAGCCGACTTCAATGCTGCTGTTTACAGCAGAGTACTCATGTTTCAATCTGTGTTTGTCTTTCATTGCCCTCTGCCCAAACTCCCATGTTGTAAAAAGTTTTGTGACAGTCCCTCTTCCTCTTGCTGGCTGAATATGGTGAGGAAAGAACTCAGCTGAACACAGACTGTGACACCTGAATGTGGCTCCATCTGTTCAGATGAGGAAAAGAAGGAGAGACAGAGTCATTACCCAAGCTTACCTCAGAACATGACAAACCTAGGGTAACCTGTTGCAGCTTCTCCTCTTCATCATCAATTGTCACTGATTCCTTCTCACATGTAAAAGCCACTTTGCTAACAGTTAACAAAAAGCCTATACTAATTAGATACTGTGAAATCAGAAGTTTATTTTTTCATCCATCTACCATTTCTGCAATTCCATCTGCCCCTTTGTTGTTGCAGTTTATTTAGTCAATGAATAAATTATGAAATATGTCCCAGGCTCTTAACATGTGTTCAACATTTTGAGAGGTGCTCTGGTAGATACAGTGGGAACAGAGCATAGCCCTTCATCACAAGGACATGGAAGGTTGTATGCTCTGTCACAATGTTCCTGGTGCCCATTTTGAAGACAAGATGAACTGAGAGGGTGTGCTACCTGGAGGAAGGGAGCAGAAAAGGTTACAGGAGGCTGTAGGGAATAGCACTGATCCAGGGGGTTCTGGGGTCTGGTCATAAGAGGTGGAGCATTTACCCATGGCAATGGAGTTAGCATCACTGGGGGGAAAACTGGGAACGATAGTGCAGTATCTCAAGAATAAAGGGTGAGACAAGGTGATGCTAGAAACAGTGAACAGGAAATGAGGGCTGAGACTGAGATGATCAAAGGCAGGCTGGAAAGCAGCACAAAGAAGTGAGTCAAGACCAATGGTTCAGAACTGAGGCTGTGAGCAGCAAGAGAGAGCCCGAGTTCACCTTTTATGTGGTGCGCAGTGTGTGGCCCTGGTGTGAGGATGGAACCTTACAGCAACCATTAAGGGCTGAAGCAAAAGCACATTTATAATGTGTGCTTAAGGAGCAGGTCTTATTAGAGGGCAAATAATCATTATAAATATTATCGTACATTTTCTAAATAATTTATACCGATAGATTCATATATATGTCCTATGTGGGAAAAACATTTTGCTAACAACCAATTCAAGGACTTTGGTTTATTTCCATGATTTGTCTGTAGTAATTCTCCCATTAAGGTTTTCCTGCCAATCAGAAATTGTATTCCTAGGACTTTCCCAAACTGCCTTATACTTGTCTGCACTGCAGGGTATTTTGTTACTCTGTATTTTATATTTTACTCCCATATCAATTCCTGTGCTCTAGACTTTATAATTTAGGATGTCATCTGATTGATATTTTTGGATCAGAAACCTTAGTTCTTTCCCAGTGTATCACTGATTTCACTCCCTGAATGGTTCTGCATTGAGAACCTGGCAAACAAATTCTTTTAAAGGAACATGGTAGATCTAGGAAGCCCCAGAGGGCTCCACTGAGCCTTGCCCAGGTACCTAGGTCTCACGCCCTTCCTGACTCTGGCATTCCTCAGAATGCTGGATTCTATCTCAATATCCTCCTTTACGCAGCATCACTAATCTCCACCCATAATTTGGATATTCCTTGTTAGATAAAAACATTCTGAGAAAATAAGGAGTGAATTATTATATCAGAAGGACTTTCCATATTTAAAAATCAGAATCCAAGGCTATCTTCATTAAGGATACTCCAAATCATGAAGAGCTACAAACACTTCTATTTATAGGTGGCGCTGCCATACTTGCTCAACCAAATGGTATACTCCAGAATAAGCATTATACATACGGTCTTCAGCACACTAAATTGAACTGGTATTGAAAAATTACCTTTTCAACACTTTTCTTAGGTAGAAAGATAATACATATACATGAAAATTTAAATAATAATACAAGAAAAGAGTGTGAGCAATGTAAGTAGTATATGCGAATTAGCCAGTGAGCTCTATAAGTGATGAGTCTTATAGCTGGGAGGAAAGATTAATCCGAACAGGGTAAATTGGAGATGCTCATTTGAGAGGGTATTACATGATTAGGTCTTGAACAGTGGTGAGATTGTTAAAAGTGGAGAGGCAGGACGGACATGTTCTGGGAAGGAAGAGCAAGGGACATTCAGGGAGAAAAAATATATACATTTAGAGGCTGAAGACCTGCTTATAAAAGAAACTGTTAGAAATGAAGCATCACATCTGTCCTCTTCTTTCAAAAGGATGATTTGAAAGGAGTGTCTTTAGAATTTTGGGCGCTCACCTCTGAAGATAAGTAAGACCACCTGGACATCAGACATTTCTAACAGAACCATGGCACCCATGCAGTGTGATGAGCAGCAGATCCTAGGTGCCTCCTGCTGCTCCTGTATTAGTTTGATTTTCCTTCCTCGAATACCATCTCCAATCTATCCTCTTTCCAAGTAAGTATTCTAGTCTTATTGCCATAAACGAACTTTATTTCTTATGAAAATCATCTTAATTCTGGTGGCAACTAGTAAGAGCAAAAGATTTGATCTTGTCAAACTCTAAAAAGATTTTGGGTTCCCTATAAAATACAAAGGTGCTGACCATTTTTTAAAGAGACTCTACGGCAAACATACTTCATAAGCATATTTTGTAAGAAGTCAATTATATGATATTATATGGTAGAAATAAGGAAAGAGAATATTTGTTATTTTACCTAGGTGATAAGCCAAAAGGAAAAGTTGGATATACCAAAATAAGGAAATATGATGAATCTCCTTAAGAATAAGATGCTCTAAATCATATGTATTACTAATTGAGTAATAAAATAAGACTAATTGAATTAGTGCCTTGATCAATGAAAGACAGAGTGAGATTATTTCTTGGGTGGCATTAGCAAGTATGCATATTTTCAAAGGCAAATAAAGATATGGTTCTATTCCTGGGAATCTCATCACATATGGATAAGAATGTTCAAGGAATAAAAGTTCACATATATCTATAGGCAATCACAGATATAAAAATACCATACACATTACAAATATTGGAAAACGATACTTCATTAAAAACATAAAACAGTTTTCCAAACTCCAAAGGCAAACAAACTTTTACAAGCAATTTTTTAGCAGTGACTACAAACTTCACCAATTTTAACTGACTAGAAACATTGCTATCAGGATGCAGGAATTAAGAAGATGTAGAAGCTGTATATACATCAGACATTGCACAGAAAGAGCTTTCCATCTGTTTGGGGAAAATATAGCCACTGCCAAATGCCAAAGTGTGGGAGCAATCTGAAAAAAAATAGCCCCAGTTCTCTCTCTGCTCTTGCCCTCTATTTTTCTGCTTGTATTTCCCATTGATAAACCCAACCAGGAGGGAGAGAAAGACAAAGCCATACAGCTCAGTCTCCTGGGACATAGAAGAATGCAGAAAATGGATCTGAAGTGTGCAATAGGGAAACAGCATTGCAGGAGGAGGGGACACAAGGAACCCAACTCTTAACCATCTGAATATTCAGGAAGGTCAGAGAAACTTTTGGGAAATAGTGCCCTGAGAAGTCACATGACTGTCCTACAGGGTGTGAAATTGTCCTTAAACAAAAAAGCAATAAATCATATCATTACCCTTGGTAGCCAGATGATACCAGAACTTGCTTCCAATTCCAGCAACTTTGGACTCAGTGTTTGGTGAATTGTATTATTGTTTACAAATATTATCTCTCCTGCTTTTGGTGAAGATTATGGCTTCCTGTCCTATTTATAGCAAGCTTGGTCATGTGACTTACTTTGGCTAATCAAATTATTAGGATTGGTTTCCAGCTACGTTAATGGGAGGTACAAATAGGAGATCAAAGGCAGAAGGAGGCACCTGTCCCTTCCCTCTTCCTGCCTCAAACCACATTTCCGGCAGGTGCCGCCTGTATCTATGACTGCAGTCCCTTTTGGGTGGCTCTTGCTCCGTGGTTGCAGCTTTCTTTGGGTTCCAGTAACACTATTTCCTCTCCCTTATTCTTCAGGCCTAGAAATGTTATCAGCTTCCGATAGCTGTTAGCCCCTGCATACTTCAACATGGCCGTTTTGCTCCCCTTAGTCCCAAATGTACTTGTGAAATCACTCCCTCTGGTCAAATCTCTTTCTGAGTTCCTTATTTGGTTGATTCCTCCCACTCTTGGCTCTCTGCATAACACCTCATACGTAACACTATGCTTCTAAAGCAGAACCACAAACTCTCATTTGTGTGTCTGTTTAAGGATAGACTCTATCTTACCTGACACTGAAGATTTGAACACTTACAGAGTTTTTCATATGGAGCTAAATACTGACCCTAGTAACTTGGGTTGAATCCTTAATTTTCTTCAATAGCAATTTTCTGAGCTTTAGATTATATCTCTAATTATGTTCATGTTCTCAAAGATTTCACAAGAAGACGAAGTCATTTTCTTAAATGACAACTTAGTATTCTTTGGGAAGACTACCTGGCAGCTAGCTGACATCTGAGGTATTATTTTAATTCCTGAACCTGACCCTTCACTATGTCATCCTATCTAAATCCAGCCAAAAATGGAAACATAATCCAAGTTTAAGATACAGTTTGTTAATGCAGGTGTTTTAATCAATTAACTGGTAATTCAGTGGATTATTTTTGTCAGTTACCTTCCTAGGATTTTCTTGGTGGTGGGGGTAAAAAGGGGAAGAAGGGTTTCTAACCAAGGGCCTAACAATCAAATTGAAAAAGCCAATACATACTAAACAATTAGTTAATAATAAAATATGGTTTATGAAAGGATTCTTAATGGGGTGATACAGACTTTAAGAGTTTTGGGAGTTCAGAGAAGAGGAAAATCAATAAAGCATAGAGTGTTCCAGGAAGGCCAGCTTGAGGGAGCAAGCAGTTTATATCTTGGAGTGGAAGGTTTTAAGGCTGTGTTTATCCCAAGGCATTGGCAGTGTCTTTCTAAATATATGCCCCTCACAGGATGGAAGGGACACTAACATGTGACAGTGTCTAAGCCATTAATTTCCCATAATGTGCAATGTCCACACTGTTGAAACTTGAGAAGCCTCACAACTGGTATTCATGTGAGATAATGTACCACAGTCACAGAAAAACCATTAGATGAGAAACCAGGAGACTCTCTCTTCTCTCCTTCTATACATGTAATAGGAATGAATGGTAGTGACCTTCCTTCACAGGACTCTCCTTGTAAGGTCTTATACAAATCTCATTCCATGGAAATCCTGACAGGGTATTCAACAGAACGCCTCTGTATGGTGTTCAAAGTCTGTGTGGAGGGCTTAATAGCTAAACTAGTGATAGGAATTAACCAATCATTCTATTATTGAACTCACTGTGAATCTTTTTCTACATGTAGGAAAAAGGTTCTGGAGTCATTCTCTTTGCTGCACAGTAGAATACCACCCAGACTTTTAAACACAGTATGTCTTGTCAACATGCATAGCTTCTAAAACACCTATGTGGTAGATGCTTAACAAACATACATATATAATCATGATAATAAGATTAATTCAAATTAGAATTAAAAAGCAAATACTATAAAACTTGGATTAAGTGTGGTTTATCAAATTTCTGAACAATAAAGTATTAAAATGAAATCCTCTTTTCTTCTCTTTCAGTTCTTCATTAGAAAATATCAGCCCTCTTTACAGTTATATACATATATATATACACACACACACACATATATTTATGTTTACATGAATATATAAATATACAGAATATTTATCGAGCAACTATTCTAGGTTCTCTGCAAGGCCCCTAGTTCTGCCCTAATCAGGGCAGTTAGCTGACTATAATTGCTTCATTATTGATGATGGTGTAATCATTGGTTCATTCTGTGTATCACAGCCACCTTTTGCCACTGTCAACTTAACAGTGGGTGGTAAGACGGAATGGGAAACATCCGAAAGGAAACGTTCATGTGTGAGGGGTGTTTTAGGCATGAGGAGATTGAGATGACCATGCAGTCTTTCCCAGATGAGGAGGGATCTGTGAATAAGCATCTTGTAAGGAGGGCACACTGGAAAACACCTGCTTTCATGGACAGGGAAGCCTGTGTCAGAGGCCAGTGCCCTGCTCTCCCAGAAAAGCAGCAAGTGTGATGCCTGTTGCACTCAGTCAGAAGAGGACATTGTGACAGCAGGCAGTGTGGGCATCAATCAACATGTATATGTTTGTTATCTCAGGCATGTAATGACACTTCTTTCCAAAAATCTGGTACAGGTAATAGTCTGAATAAGTAATGACCAAAGCTGACAGCCAGAGAATGTATTCAACAAACCAAAGTTTGAATCCCTAATGACATTTCTTTCTTTGTAACCTGTCCCTTTTTGTCCTAAAATTGAACTATTAGGGGAAAAAATTAATTGAGGTTCCTTTCTACAGTAACAGGAGTATGATCATTGTGATTTAATGTTACTGGGTGAATGCTTCAGTGAAGAGAAAGGATGTTTATCTGGCCTCGCGGTGACACTGTCTGCAGTCCTATTGAGCACAGGAAGTTCTCCTTAGATCAAGGCCAAGAAAGAGTACTACTATAAGCACACCTCCCCCAGCTCAAAAAAAGCCCATGTGGCTTAGTCCTGTTTGACCTATACTGTTACCTTGAGTCACAGGACCTGAAGAGATGGACTAAAACTCCCTAAAACAGGTGTTTCCTTACTTGTTTCAATTGTTTTAAATAGCTTTACAACTGAGAAAAGATATTTTCATGAAAACTCAAAGGAATTCGGGGGCCCAGAAATGTATTCTGAAATGTAAAAACATCGACTTCCTTTGGAGATTGTCATAAGACATATTAAAACTACATCTGTAAAGAGGAAGATGACTGCTATGACTGGCTAACTATACTTTGATTTCAGAGAGGATTTTTTTACCCAACCAGCCATGCATTTCTTTATACACATGCACAAACACAAACATATATACATCTGTGATATAGTTCTGTATGTATGTATATATCATATAACTTAGATATTTATACACAGAACTACATATACATATACAATATGCACAGATATCTATAGGTATAGATATATATTTTGGGTCATTAAACACAAGATAATACAATATCATGGATCAATGCTAATAGAAATCATCTATTATGTCTCTCATTTTGAAGATGAACAATAAGAAAGTCCACAAAATTTAACTTATGCAAATCACGAGGTCTCTGAATCTGCAGTCACGTGTTTTGTCTAATATCCCCATTGTTCTGTTATTCTGAATTAGGGCAATGTGATGTTTATTTCCCTATCTCTCCTGGATATTTTTTTAATGGAATTTATATATACAATCATGTTCCTAGACAGTATTTTGAATCAACTAAATATAACCACTTGAGTCCTTTATTTTTCCACAGTTTCTTCTGTCATTTCCATTGCTTCTTAGCTTCCAGTTATTGTCTTGGGCAATTTCCTGGTGGTGATGCTTAAGGAGTGGACAGTGGCTATCTGAGAGTATTTCTACTTTCCCTTAAACAAGCTTAGTGGAGTGTAAGTCTTCTTCCTATTAGTTTCTTGGTGAGGACGCTTAGCTGCCCCAGTAAGCCTGTCATCCCTCAGATCTTTGGGCAAATTTTATATTGAGTTACCTTGACAGCCACGTCAGAATCCACACAAGAAAAAAATGAATGCAATTCCTTCTCCTCCACTTCTCCTCCATCTAACTGCTATTATTTATAATCACATCTCAACTTTAATCAAGCCTCCTGTTATGATGTTTGGATCTACTAATTTTCATTAATTTGAATTTATTCCTTAAATATCTCAAAGTATCTGCCTATATAAGGAATCAAATCTAATGTTATAAAACCACTTCTCATTATAACTGTGACCAGATTAGTAACCTTTATTTTCAGGTTAAAAATACATTTCAATGCTTCTAAATATAATTAAGATTGTTGAACTCAGATATTTGTTTCTCTAGTGCTATTTTATGGCTAATAATTACATACTGGAAGTTGCTGGTTCATGGAAAGGTACCAACCTAAAATTTCCATAATATTCTTTGATGATAGATAACTTAACTTACTGGAAAAAAAAATCATTTTGTCAGCTTTGTCTTTTTTCCTGTTACTTCTGCTGAGTTTCCTTGCTAAGAAGTGAGTAGGTAGGCCCCCCAGAGAAACTGTGAGTTTGTTGTCATTTTCATTCAGCTGAGCTCAATGTTCTTAGCGGACACTAAACATGTACATTTTTGTATGTATTTCCATGCTCCTAGGCTGTCAGACCACATACAAAGGGACTGAGACACCAGAGCATCAGCCCCTGCATTTCTTGGAATTAGAGTATCTGAGAAAGGTCTTCTCAATATAATATGTTGGCTATGAACAAACTTATAAAATTATTTGAAATTAAATACAGGAAATTTTGAAATCAGAATAGCAATGTTTTTACTGAGTCAGGAATTAAAATCAATTCTGAAGAAAATAGATAAATTGAATCAGAACTTAAAATCCTAGTCCAGTAGAGCATCGTCTCTGTGCAACACAGAATTTAAGACTAGAGAAATACCTGAGTTAATACAAGGACAAACCCAGCTTGGTCAGTTGTCCCATTTGTGTTGGTTTAGGAAGCGATGTGCCTGCCCAACCAGCTATCCTGCCACCAGGACGCAAATCATCTCTACTGTCATTACTGCATAATGCCTTTGATGTTCATTTGATCCACCTCAAAGATGTGAGGAGAGTTGGATGGAGAGATTGTCATCAAAAGATATCGTGCTACCTTGTCCATTTGTCTGTCTAGCTTTCAGATTCACATTTATCGGTACAGGAGACTTCCGCCAGCCACTCAGCTGCTAGCAGCGTGCTGTCCGCAAACATAAACGCAGTGCGTCCAGCTGCCTGATGGGGGACTCTGCTAATTGGAGAAGTCTGCTCTGGTCCCCTGTCACTAGTTGGCAGACAGAACAGTCTGGGCCAAAGCTGATTTCCAGAGCCAGGCATTCATTTATCTCCGAGATAACAGGGTAAGTGTAGAGAGAGGTAGTGAAGAAAGCAGAGGGCAGCTGCCGATGAGGTGGGGATGGCACTAATGCCCCAGCATCAAGGACATTCTGCGTGTGGGGGCTTGGCAGTTTATTTCTCTGTCCAAAGTTTAATTAGTCACCAATTATGAACAATTCTCTTTTATTATGGATGCATTTGGCCAGTGTTGTAATTTTTTAAGAAACATATTCTCATTTCAACCAAGTTCCAAATGCTAACGTTATCAGTGCTAGAAACTGCAGTCAAGCACAACCTGTCCCCAAACCCCAGCCCCTTGAAACACGATGGCTCATTAATAACTTAAAAAGGATGATGACACTGATACTATTTATAGGGCCCTGCCAGGCAGGTCCGCCAGCATTAAAGAAATTAACATGGAGAAATTGTCAACTGGAAAACATCAGTGTTTATCAACAGATCAATCAAACTTCAACAACTGTAAACTGTGCTTTTAGCTAAGTGAAACATTGACCGTGACAACCACTTACCCACCTTGCTGGGGAGTCCTATGTCCCCATGTCAGCCCCAAACAGGCAGACTGTCCCCTCACACTGCAGCCATGATCCCACTGCTGCTTTTTAGGATAGAGTCAGTTTGTCCCTCTCTGTCCCACACCAGCAGCAAACTGGAAGGCCTGGGCAGTGGTCTCAGTTGTGTACGAATTAGCTGTGACTGCCTGTTTGTCAAGTCTCAAGCAGACTAAATTAAACATCAAGGTTAAAGGCTCCAGGAGCCAAATTCTAGATTTATGTATACTTTATGAAAGAAAAACTATGATTTAAGGAGTTTCTCTCTGTTCTCTCATCCTTTTAAAGCAGTGCTTGATTCTCATTGTTGTATATTTAGAGATGGTTCTATTTTCATTTCTGGGCTCCATGGGTGATGATGACATGGCTTCGGAACCTGAACAAAGCAGGAGAGCTCTGATAGGCTGCTGGTGATGTCATCCCTGTGCCTCTAATGCTCAGGAAAAGCACCAGGGACTGACTGTTTTCCTGACTTTTCTTTTCTTTCTTCCTTCCTTTTTTTTTTCTTTTTTTTCCCCTTCAAATATGAAATCCCACTTTCACACTAGCAGTGTGTTTGGCGTTTCATATCCTAGCAACGTTATCACCCAAGGTAGCCGGTGGCCGCTCCACACAAAGCGACCCTGCTTCAGCTTGTGCACAGTTTAAGCTCTCGCGGGGAGGATTTTGTGCTGCATCACACTGAGCATTTGCTGCTCTGTAATTTCTTGTTATTATGACAAACCCTTTCACGTGCTCCCTTTCTGTAACCCGGATGATCAACACTTGTCAAATCCGACTGCTCACACAAATGCTGGCTGGAAGAGCCTAAAAGTGCTAAGAGGGCTTGAAAACGAGAAGATAGAAATATGGCCAAGGCACCTAGCTTCAGAATTACCATCACCCCAAAGCATCCCACAGCATTCTTCTTACGTCTCATGAAGTCTCACCAAGTGCCACCTTTTGTTCTGTGTATGCACGCATTGCTAAAACTGCAGGAGAGTAGAAATGGTATTTTTACTGGAGTTGGGTTGGAAAGGAGGCCTGGGGGTAAAAGGAGCTCTCATTGTCTCTATTTAAAGGGGTCTATTTTTTGTTTTCAGTATATAACAAATTCTATATTCTCTTAAAACAAATCAAAATACACCCAACCTGCAGCTTCAGTTTTGACATCCTAGATGATACCCTCTCTAAGTCCCAAAGTCTCGTCTCTTATGTGAGACAATAAAACACACCTGACAGGGCGTCGGTGAGCATTCAGTGCACCACTGGGTCTACAGCACAGTGCTTGAAGGGAGCAAGACTGCAGTCTGCTCCTACCAGTTAGGTTCCATGCTTTGTAACACAAATAGAGATAACCAGGAAAAGTAAAAAATAAACAAACAGAAGCAAAGAAAGTTGACAACTGTTAAAGAATTCCCATGGCAAGCCAAGGAATCTTAGTATCTTAGTACATTCTCAACTCCAGAGCCATTTCCCCTTCTGCTAGTGTCACAGTTTTTCACTCTGGAGTAAAACCTCCAATGCTAGAATTTGTGAGGTGAAGAGGAGGAATACTGCAATGACATTTAAAAACAATATCCAAAATTAAAGAAAAATATCAGATGTGTCTCCTCCTGATGCAAAAGCATTCAAAGAGTTTGAATCAAAATCCTCCCTACAGGATTTCTGTGCAGGAAAGTTAGTTGGTCCAGAAAGGCTCAGAAAAAGGAAACTAGCAGCTGTAAATGGATTTTTGCAAATCACTGTACTGGCTTGTGTGAAAATTACAAAGTAAATATCAGCCATGGATCTTGGCCTCAAGGCTTTACTATACAAAACAGGAGCTACCTCCCAGGATACAGAGGACGGGTTGGATGTGCATAAACAACAGGAAGAGGGAATAGATTTTCGAGAGAGGAGGAAGAGTGTGAGTGAAAGCAACTCAAGGTGAGGTTGTTTTCAGGAAGTGGCAGACGGACATGATTTTTGTAAAGATGTGGTGGAAAAAATACTGAAAAGCATTGAGGGTTCCAATTAGGGACAGCTGGCCAAAGAAGGTAAATCTATGGATTGTGCATTCAATGTGAAAGAAGACAGGCAGATATTTGCTCTCAAACTCATCTTTTTTTGTGTATCTGCAGTGTTTCCCATGAGCAATGCTCATATGGTTCCCAGCTTTATGCCCTTATCATTGACCTTGTCACCCACCTCTTCCCAGAGAGCAAGGCCCAGCCCAGAACCCAATAAAAACTCACCAGTTAGTCATATTTTAATATCGAAGCTTTCAATGTGTTCCATAATTGCACATTCTAGTACTCACAGATTGGTATAATTTCTTCTGAATGAAAGATATTGTCCTCGTATCTGTTTATTTCAGTGTCCTATATTGCTTTAATGTGAAAAAATGTCATTATAAATGTGAAAAAGTTCACTCAATATATTAGCTATTTAATGTGTGTATAATGCTGAAATAATGAATAGTTTCTTTAATTAACTTGATTAAGAACTTCAGCATCATAAATTTCTTTCGTGCTGCAACTCTCTTAAATTCTTTTTCTAGTTAAATTTTATTTAGTATGCTCTTCCTAATGTAAGGTCATCTTTCCTATTAGAGCAACACAGAAAGGTCAGGTTTTATAGGTTGCCAAAAAAATTCCAGTGCAACCCTGAGAATGAGAGACACATCGGTGACGAGGTTGGTATTGTACAAATCACAAAACAGAACATCTTCCTGCCTTGTTTTCCTTTTGAAATTTCCTGACTCATTCTGAAATCTTCACTGTTTGGGCCAAGTCTAGATTTTAATCTTTGTTGATTTCATTTTTTTAGATTTATCTGACTCTTATGATTTCTCACAATACAATTAGACCAGTGGAGCATTTAAAAATGTTTTGGCTATCTAAGTGAGCAAGACACCATCCCACTAAGATGCAGATACCACAAATTGTGGGTGTAGTCTGTCTCAAAAGAGCAATTGCCAACCCTCAAGATATGTGCCCGACCAACTGAATTCTATTTTAAAGGATGTTCCTGTCACATTAGATGGGTGGTTTTGAATCAATAGTTTCATTTCAGAATTAACTAAATATAATATTTTCACTGACATATCAAATGTTTTCAAGCAGAAATTTTCACTCTCATTAGAGAAAAATTGGCATGATATTGGGGACAGATCATATTCTCAAGTGGTCTTTGCTTTCTCCACATCACAAGCAGACAATTCTTGGCCTGACAAAGAAGGAACAGTTTATATGTAAAGTGCCTGCATACCACAAAAGCCCCTTCATTGTATAAACAAGTTACATGTGTGGCTGGAAGAGAGGACTTTCTAGTTTACTAAGAAAATTTACCTTTTTCAAGCCTGCCTTCAAAAGTAGCCATTTCACTAGTTATGAAAGGTTTATCCATTTCTTTCTTAATAAATATTTACTGAGGAACCAATATGTGACAGGCACTGTTAGATGCTGGTGAGTACTTGGTGAATAAACAAATATGTTCTCTGCTCTCCTGCATTGTGTTATGAGGACAAAGGAGGCCATATTTATCTGGAAAAGTGCAGAGAAGGAACTAGTGGCATATGGTGGTCAGAGGGAGTCTCTGAGAAGAGCTGACATTCAACTTACACATGAAGCCTAAGAAGGAGCCCTTCTGGAAAGAGCAAAGGGAAGAATATGGGCAGAAACCCTGAATTAGAAAAGAATTTAGCCAAGAGTGTTCAAAGAGAGTCCGAGGGGCTGCAGCAGAAGGAATGAAGGGCATAGAGGCATGAGATGGAGTTGGAAAGGAAGGAAAGGATCCTATGGGCCAAGATATGGCAACTAAAATGTAATTCCAAGTGAAAGGGAAAATGCAGAAGCATTTTAAACAAGGAGGCAAAATCATGCAACTGCTTTAAAAGATTGCTCTGATGGTTACAGAGTGAATGGATTGCAGAGGCTAATAATGTAAACAGGATAGTCAGAAATTGCAATAGTCTGGGTGAGAGATAGTGATGGTGGCTTGGAATGGGGCTGGAGCAGTGGAGATGGGCAGAAATACAGCTAGCTCTCGAACAACACAGGAATTCAGTGAACTGGCCCCGCACACATTAGAAAATCCACGTGTAACTTTTGACTCCACCAATACTTAACTACTAAGAACTGACTGTTGACCAGAAGCCTTACCAATAACACAAACAACTGATGAACACATACTTTATATGTTATACATATTATATACTGTATTCTTACAATAAAGCAAGCTAGAGAAAACAATTTTTAAAATTGTCAAAAATCTCCAAAAAGTTTTCTAAAACATTTATTGAAAAAAAAATTGCATATAGGTGGACCCACATAATTCAAAGGTCAATTGTATATTTATATGAAATACACATATGCATGCATACTCCAGGACATGCATATGAATGGAGTTGGATGAGGGGAGAGAGAGGAGTCAAACCGAGCAGCCAGCTGAATGGTGGTAGCCTTTCTGGATAAGGCTTGGGGGGAAGACTGTATTGGGAAGAAGGAAAGTTGAGAATGTCGTTTGGGTCCTCTTAACTTTGAGATGTCTGTGAGCCATCCAAGTGTCACTTTAGGTAAGTGGTTGCTATACAAATCGGAAGCTCACAGGTTAGATCACGGGGAATTGAAACTTGGGAATCACCAACACATAGATGCTGCTAGTGAGGGAAAAATTATTTTTCCTTCTACCCTTCTAGATTCTCCAGCTGGGGCCACATAAATTAGACAAAGACAAATAAACAAGAGGAAAGCACACAAATTTATTTAATTATTATTGAAGTTTTATGTGATACAGAAAACTTCTTAAGGAAATGAAGACCCAAAGAAATGGTTAAACTTGAGTGTTTGTGTACTAAGTTTGATAAAGAATAGAAAGGTGAGAAAATATGCTAGGACAAAAGGATACGGGCTAAAGGTAGTAACCGGAGGAAAGTCTTAAGGCCTGTCCAGATTTCTCTTGGCATCCCTCTGGTTTCTGATATAAGGCTGCTCCTTTCCTCCAGGTGTAGGAATGGCACCTCTCGCATGAGGGTCTTACTGATCTGCTTCAGAGAAGATGAGGGAGTTTAGAGAGTCCTTCCTGCAACTGCTGTCCGTCAAATTCCTTCAGCTTAAAATATTCAGTATGCCAAAGTGTATTTTAGGATAGTGTGCCCTGAACCTTGTCAATGTCACCCAGCAGTATGGCAATGCCTGAGATCACCTTGGGAGAAGATGCAGAACAGAAGCACCCAGGATGAATACTCAGGGAATTCTAATATTTAGATGCTGGGAAAAAGTGGGATCCAAAGAGGTTGAGCAAAAGCAGCCACAGAAGTGGAAAGAAAATTAGGGGTGTGTTGTATCATAAAAGCCAAGAATTGGAATGTTTTGAGAAAGAAAGCAATCAACCTGGGAAAATGCTCAATACAGTAACATACGGATAAAAATTCCAGTGGTCATAGGCTACCCCTGCTATAAAGGTGAGAGCAGAAGCCAGCCGGCAGTGAGTTGAGGCCCTTAGACAGTATTATACTTTGGCATCATCTTAGTTTTAAAGTCAAACTGAAGAATTTCCCCAAACATAAGTCATTGCTTTACATATGGTTATATTATGTCCCACACAGTTGGTCTGTTGGTTAACTTCGGGATGAAAATTCAAACTGATTGTTGAGTTGAACTTCTCAGTCATTCCTACTTGATCCTTTCTTTGTGTGTCTAAATATATACTCAAATTCAGACTGGGGCTGATGTACTCAACGCACAAGCGAACAGAAACCATTCAGTGAAGAGGAACAAAACATCCTGTTCCTGAAAGGGGAAGAAAAATGTATATATATGTATGTATATATGTTTTCCATTATTTTGCTTTTGAACTTGGCTGCTCAAATTCAGCAGATAATTAAGTCTTCACCAGAGTCACCCTGTGGAGTCTCAGCATGGAGCTGGCCATACTAAAATGTGCAAAATTTGAATTCCTGAGGAAATTTCATCCTCTCACATCATCAGACTTTAAAACCATCATCCCAAAGACTAGAGATACACCTTTGTCTGCCGAACCTCTCACTGTGTCGGTGAAACTCCTACCTCAACAAAACAGGCAGGATTCTGAAAGTTGAAATGTATGTGGGACACATAAGTTGGGAACATTTGCAACATAAAAGCAATTAAATGCCCCCAACACACACACAAACACCCAGACAACACATCATTCCCTAAGACAAGCCATCCAATGCCTAATAAAAATTTTTGCCAACCAGCAAGCTATGAAAGCAATGCACATTGTCTGCATAAAAGCCTTCTTTTGACGAGAAAATGACTATTAATGAGAACATGTTCATTTTTGGCATCAGGCTTGAAGAGACACAGGTCATAAATCTCTTTGATCTTCTTGCTAAAGCCAGAATCAAGCAAAGAAACAAGTTCATTTATTTTTTAAAAAATGCTTTTGATTGAAATGATTCCATTTAGTTGCAAGTAATTTATCATGTTTTTCTTTCCTTCCCAGGTTTGGTTTGTTTTCCATTCTCAACTCCGTCACCACAGTTAAATCTCTGCTAAGGTTCCAGCTAAATGTTACTTTAGGGTTTCTTATTTGACGGGGTCAGGCAAAACTTCCAAGAGAAATGTTGGGGGGTGGGTATGGTTTCGGGGGTGAAATAAACAACAATAAGAATTCACAAATTTTGAGCAAAAAAATATCTGTGGTAGCTCAGTGCCACAAGCTTTACATGTGCCAACACTGCCCTCTCTTGCTTATTCACAGCTTGCAGAGAAACCCTGGCTTCAGCGCACACAGCCTTACAAATCCAGCACCTCTTTCTTCCCACTGGTCCGTGCAAGTCACCATCAAAAGCAGAATGCAGAGTACTTACAAGGTTCTTTTCCAGTTGAATGTGTTCACTTTTTTTTATTGAATTTGTTTCTTTCCCTATTTTTGTCCCGTGCCTCCTTACAAAGCACCTCTGAGGAGCAAGCCTCTCACTAGCCAAGTCCCTTTGGCGATGTAATGCAAGCAGTTCCAGCAGGAGATTCAGCATCTCCTCCATCCTGTAAGGAGGCTTAATTCTATTTCTGATACCTTCTGAGAATGCATTACAGATTGCCGTCCTGGATGCAAGGTGAAATTAGGAGTCCTTTATTGATCATCTCAACCAAACTTTATTATCTGGGTCCCTGAGCTTCCTTGGTGAGAAGGATGGAAGCCAGAGGTTTATTATTCAGTGTCAGAGGAGTGTCTGCTTGTCCTTCACTAAACAGAGAAGACAAGAAATTACCAACTACTTACATCTATGACCTCTCCTTAGTTTTCAATTAACAAAATTTGAAGGAAGAATTTTTCTCTCAATCTCTGAAAAAATCAGAGAAAATGGGACCTATTACGGTTCTAGTCACTGATTGACAGAATGAGTTATCTTCTCATTCCCCTGCTTAATATTTTTCTTTTGGTCACATGAGTTCGGGTCACAAAACAGAAAGACGTATTAAAGACGAAATGCTCATTTGGGTTTCTTAACTTTTTACATGAAATATTTGAAACTCACTGTTGTTCACTCATGGGTGGCAAGATATTTATTCTTTTAGTGCTGCTGAAACGCAAATCTGAGATGGATTATAATGAGGCTCAGAAAGTACAAAAAAGTCCTCAACAGCTGCTACCTTCTGGGTCAAATACGAGGTTCGATCTGGGTGGGAAAGGCATAATGGAAAAGTACCCTACCTACCTTACCCAAAAGGTAAGTGGGTAAACAGGATGAATAGATCCCTTCTCTCATTCTTTTTCTGATTAATTATTGGCAACTGTCTAAAACAGCAGGTAAAGAAGGATTCTGGTACTCTGAGCACAATAGGGGGAAAAATTCTGGGTTCTACTGATGGTGAGAATAAGGAAGGTGAGCAGCCATGGAGGTGAATAGCACAGTCGGTTTAGATTGGGCATTTCTTCCTAGGATGCCAGCACTTGTGTGTCACAGTCAGAGTGGATTGGCTTATTTGTGCAGCACAGTACAAGGGAGGGCTCTGTGAGAGATTGGACTGGCCACTTCAAGGAGGAGGGAAGAGGGATACATACATCTTTGGGCTCCTCTACAGCTAAGAAAAAGCAAGAGCACACAAAAGTGTTACTAAATAAGAAATGGTTAGAGAAAGTATTGGAGGAGGGTGAGGCAGGTATTCACTAGATTAGAATACAACATCAAGAAGTATGTTTTCAATATTTCAGTTGCCATTTATTATTAACATGCTTTTTCTCTTTCTGTTATTCTCATATTTCAGTATCCATTGGTTCTCTGCTTTCTCTCCTTTTTGTCTGTCGAAATCTGCTCTGGGGAAACCTCTCACATGGGCCATCCAACTGAGATATTTTGCTACTGTCATTGTCAAAATATACCTGTTTCACCTCAAGACATTTGGAAATGGCAAGGGGAGAGAAAAGCAATTTTGATGAATGCCTACTACGTAAATTCTCCTACCAGACTCCATAGTGTGGGTTTTTAGAACCAGAAATGGTCAACAGTGTAGCTGAATAGACATTATCAGCTTCTGTTTGCTTGTTGTAATGGAACAAATATTGAACTTGAAGTCGGAAGGTATATATTCAAATCTGCGATTCTGTTGCATGCCATCGGGTAACCTTGGCCAAGTCACTTAACCTTTTTGAGTCTAGTTTCCTGTTCTATAAAATGAAGATAATTTTTGCCTCGCCAACTTCACAATGTTGCTGTGAAGATCAAATGAGATACTGTATGTGAAAGTTCTTTGAAACCCTACAAAACACTACACAGATGCAGGCTATTGTTACAAAGATGAATCCTGGTGGGTCCCTGTAGTTTTTGAGCCATACATGCGCATGCTGTGTCTGGTCTATCATTATTTCTAAATATGGCTGGTCTATTGGCTTCTGAAGTTTCCACATGAAATATAGTCTATGTATTTGCTTGAAGCCTCTGCTCTATGTCCTCAAATAATGGGCCATTAAGTGTTACATTCCAAACCAGCAGAACCAGCATTTCTGACCTTGTACCTGTGACCTGAAGAAGTACTATTGTATCTCAGAGATAAACGTACCTGAACTGCAAGGTGCTTAAAAGATATATTTAGTGCATAGGCATTTCATTTGTCACTGAGCAATTTTATAGTGTCTGATATAAGCGGGGGATTTTATGATCTATAATCAAAGGCTTTTGCAGACACCTCTCCTTAATTTGGATTTGTGACAGTACTAAAAAATGGCACTTTCATCTTTGGATCCATTTCACTTACTTGGATGAAACAGCCATGTATGCTTTTAAGTACAAGTCATTTAAAATTTCAGTCTGTCCTTAGTAACACAGGAACTCTTGACACAAACTTGTACTATTGACTTAAGGAAAAAATATTCTATTTTCTGCCTCTTTTGATCACCCTGGAACCTTTCTTGCACAAGGCTGCTTTCACTCTATCAGACCCAATGTGCTAAGGATCTAATGGGCAAGGGTGGTGGTGGGTGTTTCTCTTGTTGTAATTGTATCTAGAGGCTGTAAGGATGAAAGATCCATGGCACAATAGGAATAAAATCTCCAAATGTTAGAACTAGTCAAGAACTTTCAGAGCATTTCCTTAAAGAGTCCCATTTTACTTATGTAAAAGCTGAATCTCAAATAGGATTTAGGGGTATACCAAAGGCCACACTTCCATGATTAGTAAAATAAGCACTAAAATCAATGCCTGATTTAAGTATCTCTCTATAGTACAAGATACAACCTTTCTATTATAATACAAATGTTACATCCATCTCTGCACATTTTCATAAATTCCTACAGGTAATTTGAGCCATGGAATCTTGCTGTATGGCCTGTATCACCTTTCCCTGCCCTACTGGAAATGTCATGAAATAACAAAGAAGTACTCCTTCCTTCTGCAAAGCTATTTGAAGAAGTTAAATCTACATAAAGGCTCTCCCATATATTTACCACCCATTACGTGAATAGATTGCATGCATATACAAAGTGAGGAATACCAAATGACCTCAATCAAAAGAGCCATTCTTCTTTCTCTCTCAGATCTTATTTCTTTTCTTGAGCTAAAATGTAACACCATGTGATGTAATTAATTTTGTGTCAGTTCCTGGCTTTCTAGGATTCTGCTGAATTTTCTGAACCTCAGAAAGGGCTAGATATTTTCTCTCCATTTGGCCTCAATGAAAAGATCACCCTTCTTCTCCATCATCTCATCTCCAGTGACGGACTTTCTTGGTTATAAATCTGTGCTCTCATGGCTTCCCACCTCTAGAGAAACCAAAGATCAGCCATCAACAGTCATCGCCCCTAACCGTCCTCACATAGTGTGGGAGGGCACTACACAAGTGTGTCAACACCCAGAGATGAGGATTATTGGGGCCATTTCAGAGTCTTCCTGCCACAACTAACCTTTTATTATTAGAGTTTATGTTACCTCCATACTAAGAGGCATTAATAGATTCAAAAAACATTTGAGGAGTTTTTTTTCAGAGACCTGAAAAAAATGTGTCTGGCTTTGAAAGTAAAGATGCTCGACATTACAAAGTCCTCACCACATTATATTTTCAAGTCCAGCTAAAATGTTTCTTTGATTTCCTGCTGCCCCTGAATTGTGTCTGAACATACCTTGGTTGGGGAAAGATGGTAGGAAGAGGAAGAGAAAAATAGCAGGTATACCAAGGTCATACCTACACTGATCAGCCCTGCAGAGCAATCACTGACAAACCACTGGTAATGGTGCCCCAGCAGATAAACACCTCCAGAGCTTTGCATTCAATGTCATAGGCCAAGCTTCATCCATCAACATCTATGCCAATGCTGTGTTCATATTGGTGCTCCTGGGATGTGCTGGCCTTCCTGGAGCAGAGGCTCACCTGAACCACACCCATGTCAAGAAACTTAGATGCCATTTTCTCACAGAGTTTTCCCATTTCTCTGCATCTTAAGTGTCTCTCTGCTGCCTGGATCTTAAGAATTCCTCTCTTAATATTTATTGGACAAACTTAGCAAGAAAACTCTCTGGCTCCATGATACCTCAAAAGCCATGCTCTATTTTCAGGCACAATTTTATTAGCAACAGCATCCGAAATGCCTGGACCCAGGGAGGTTTTCCCTTGACTTGGATGCAGGCTTAGGCCCTCAGCCAGACCGGGACCAAGAGTGTGTAGATGCCAACAGCAAGAGAGGGGTTGCCGCTTCTTTCCAGAAACCAAAGAAAATGAAATTCAAATGGGATTTGGCATTGTATCTCCCACACCTGAGCAAATAATAAGCATTGTAATGGAAAACTGAACAAAATGGAAGATGGGATGTAAGGCACAAAGGGACACTCTTCAGGTGACCAGATTCTTTAGAAATATTTGGGAAGGAGAGTTGTATAGAGGTATTTTCTTCTTGAGTATCCTTAGGTCCAACATGATTTGGAATACAATAATTAGGAGAAGAACTGTAGAGCTGCATGTCAGAAAGCATAATTCAATTGACTTATTGTAAGTGGAAGTCCTGCAGTGGGTCAGCCTTGAGGGCTGGATTGATCAGACCTGGCTCAGTTCTACATTCTCAATTGCTTTTACCATGCCAGCCTCATCCTATGAAAAGATTCCCCAATGAGGATGAATCTGTTGCCGCAGGTCCAGGCTTCACATCTTCATACCAACTATCATCCTGAGGGAGAAAAAGAAAACTTTTTCCCCCAGTATCCCAAGCAAGATTCCTGAAACTGACTCTAATTAGATTGCTTAAAACAGATGCTTAATGAATGTGGTCAGGAGAATAGAACATGCTGATGGGTTTATGCCAACCAGGTCCCTGAACTGTGGCAGAGGTGGGGTTCAGAGATTTTTGAAGAACAGGATTGCAAGAGGAGGGATATATACCCCAATTAAAATCTGATCTGCTTTCGGGAGAGGTGATTGGTGAGGCTGGGGGAGGAAATAGATTCTGGATAAGCTGCCAGTAACATCTAATCTTGCCTCCGTTGTTGTTAATGCAAATAATAATAAAATATAAAATAACAAAAAAACTTGTTTTGAAGGAAAGTTTAATACCTGTATCAAGATTTAAAATGTTTATGCATTTTGCTTGCTGCAGTTCTACTTCTAGCAATTTACCTTATGGAAATACACGTGTGCAGATATTTAGGTTCAAGGCTACACATTCTTTTATTATTTGAAATAATAATCCAAAAAAATAGGATGCAACCTAAATTCATTCATTCAGCAAGCATCACCTACACTGTGCCTGGCACTGTTTAGAACTGGGAAGGCAGCAGTTAACAGTAGAGCCATTACCCTTGCCTTCACAGTGTTTATATTCTAATGAGCTCAGAGTCTGATTGAATGCATAATAAGACAGATTTTGCTGTTCTGGCTTAGAAGAACATCTGTGATATTTTGATGAGTGATAATAGACAAGCTTTAAAATATAATATCCTATAAGTGTGGTCCTTAAATTAATAAGTTATGTATATCTAAAAATATCTTACAAAATGTACACCAAATTATTAACCAATGGTTATTCTACCAATGATAAGGAAGGGATGATTTTCCCTTGTCCTTTATACATTCTGTATTGGTTCACTTTTTCAATAGGTATGTACACATTTTATAATTTGAAAGTCTCTAAAAGAAAAGAAAATATCCAATAAATCATATTTTTACTGACTTTGGTATGCAGAGTACCAAAATAGAAAGAAGAAAGAGGACAAGGAAAATAGAAGGAAAAAGTCGGTAAGAGATTGAATATATAAATGGACAATGGTCAGGCCATATATAAAAATAGAACTTTGACCCACACACATTACAATCTGCAAAGGAAACCAGCCAGGAAGCCAGCCTTCTGTGAGTCAGACTTACAGGCTAGAATGCTACCTCCATTGACAATCCAGAAAGCTGAGCAATAACGTTTGTGATAATTGGCCCAAAATGGCCAGTGTTTGTTTATCAGATGACAGTTTCCCTAATTGTCATCCCTGCTTCCAAAATAAAACCAGCCAGAGAAACTCAAATATGTACTGCAAACCAATCACACAGTTGCCTCATGCCCCACCACAGCTTCCCCACGGCAATGGCTTCCAATCAAGGAACACCCGTAGTCACCCCTTTTGTTATGATAACAATTTCCCAGTCATCTAACCGCCTTTGAGTCTGCCCAAATGCAAGTGGAGTGGCTGCCTCCCCTGCTATGCTATAGCAAACTCAAAATTAACAGACTCTGCTTTTCTCATTTGTTTGATCTTCCTTTATTTGCACAAGAACAAGAAGACAGAGAAGGAGAAGAAGAAGAAGAAGAGAACGTGAAGAAGGAAGAGGAAGAAGTCACAACACTTGATTTCACATCATTTGTAAATTTACTGAGAGGACAAATACATCAGTCCTGAAACAATGAGAAAAATACCATAGAGGACAGAATCAAAGACTAAGTAATTATGTGGCACATTTTTATAACTTGTTTGAAATCCTGGAGAAAGTATCATAGGATAAAACAACCATGGGCCAAGTTGTGCTTTCATATAAAAACAAGAACAAAATCAGTGCTTTCTCCCTGAGCTATCCAGGTATTCTATGGGAGAGAGACTCCAAGATCAATACCTGATAGTCACACTCACTGTCTACCAAAGGAAGACAAATGGAACGTTTGACTCCTGGTTTACAATCTTTCTCACTCCTCCCCGCTCTGACCCCACCCCCCCACTTTTTTTTGTTAGTTTTGTACTATGTCTGTGACTATTGAAATCTCCATTCATTCCTTTGGGGGAAAAGGCTGAAAAAATTAAGTCTTGGACCCAAAGGGTTGACTAAAAAATTCAAAGTATTTGTATTACTCTTTATGTAAGCCTGAACTATGGGGTAGAGGGAACTGAATTCATGTGTTTCAGTATATTATAATGATTCTCTTTTTATTATGAACATTCAGAAGTGACATACTATGGGGGGAAAGTGGGGTCTTTGGGTTCAAACAGCCTACTGTTCCCTGGTCAGGAGCTCACATTGTACAGCTTGGGTCAAGGAAGTTCCTTATAGGGACACTGAGCCTCTGAGCCCAA
Source organism: Smutsia gigantea (assembly GCA_032199065.1). NCBI lineage: Eukaryota > Metazoa > Chordata > Mammalia > Pholidota > Manidae > Smutsia > Smutsia gigantea. The sequence continues at coordinate 69,661 of JAVSCE010002875.1, forward strand.
ATGGTTGCTTGGTGGCCTACTTCTCGATTCTATGATTTCCATGAGAGGACATGCATTCTTGACCCTGCACCATCATATCAAATGTATAAATCACCAAACTGGCCATGTTTCGTCCTTACATTTTTTTTTAATGAATGAAATCTTCAGTCAAATCCTCACTTCCCAAACTAGCTAAAACCTTTGGAAAGATACTTAACTTCTTTAAGCTCAATTTCATGATCTATAAAATTAATCTAAAAACACTCAGCTCAGGATTGTTGAAAGGATTAAATGAGAAAATATAAAGTAAGTAGCACATTAAATATGACTTCCTTTTCTCCTTTCTTCAAAAAAGGGATTGCTTAATACCCTCTGTTTCCTTTTAAAAAGGGAAAAGGAAATTTAAATTATTTCACTTGCACGTGAGAATTTCTTGCCATCAGGACAACAAAACCAAGAATGTGCTATTGGGAAAAGTCGTCAAATTTTTAAAAAGAAGGAACAGAAAATGTAGGAAGTGATCTAACATTTTAGGGCCAATGCTCCGTTCTCATCTTGGAAAAAGCTTCTGAAGTAAAGAGGAGGTGGAACTTTCTCAGACTCTCAGGCTACATAAAGCCAGTGGTCATTTCTTATGCAAAACTAACAAAAATATAATTAATGCTGTAGAAATAAATAGTCCTAAGAGTATGCCTAAATCTGATCTCAAAAACTGGAGGAACATGTCTACACAAGCCTGACTTTGCCTTCTGTGAGCAGAGGGTTGGCTCCTAAGTGATCTGGAATTACCATCTTTCTGTGACATTTCCTTATGATATTATTCTAGGCAAGGGGGATGGAAGAGAAAATGAATCCTACATTTACATAATTTATTTCGGTTTCTCTCCTCATAATTTTATGTAGGAAGCACTCACCCCATTTTTTGGAGGAGAATCTTGAGGCTTAGTGAAGTGACTTCCCAAGGCCACCCAGCAGACAAGATGAGTAAGGTTTGATACCAGGTCTCTCTGGCATAATCACCTTTTTTTCAAATTTATTTTTTATAAAAGTCACCCAACTTTTATTTTCAACTGGGTCATTTGGCTTCTTGAATTCAACTTTTTGGGCTCTCCTTTTCTAATCTGTTGAATAAGGTGATGGCATTACATGGTAAAATTCTATTTTGTCTGTAACAGGGTATTATTTTTTCCTTGAAAAGCTATACATTTTAGCACTTGCTGGTCTACTGTAAATATCAGTCTTGTTTATGTTAACTTAACTCAATAATTAACCCAACCAGAAGGCAATATCAAAAGGGAATTTGAAAACAAGAATGTGCCTGAGGTTCATTTATTTATTCATTCATTCATCTATTGGCAAATGTTTATTGAGTACTTATTATTTCCCAAACAATATTCTAGGTAGTGGGATAGGGACCCTTCCCACAGGTGTGATCTATAGACCAATAGTACTGGTGCCTCATGGGAGTGCATTAGAAATGCAGAAACTAAGACCCTACTCAGGCCTCCCAAATCAGAATATGCATTTTTAACAAAATCTCCAGTTGATTCATGTGAATATTAAACTTGGATAAGCATTGACTAAGGAAGCAAGATAGTCACTGTCCTTTAACTAAGAAAAATAAAATAAAATTAAGAAAAAATAACAGCATTTTGCTTATATTTTACAGGGGGGAAATTATTTATATATTTATTAATGTGTCATTGCAATTTGATTGAATTATAATAGGACTAAATCTCAAGTCAGGATTATCCATTTGGGGGAAAATTGACCTGCTGGTTCTCTTATCATAAACATCAAAGATTCATTCATTCTAATTTATGTTTCAAAACACTGAACTACTTCTTGCTTAGAGAATTTTTAAACAGTGGGGGAAAGCGGTCCTAGGTAATACACACCATTTTAGAAACCATGACTAACTTAGCCATAAAGAATATCTGGAAAGCATTTCATAGCTATCCAAAGTGCCAGCTACTATGATGCCCAGGGATGGTATCTAACATCACTTATTTGGAAAACATTCTTCTGGTTTATATACAATGAGGTAAAGTAACCTCTTCTGACTCTTCATGATAGTTACATATTCTGGGATACAGCTGGTTAAATGAAATATTCATTTGATCTTTCAAAATACAGACTGGAAATGTAATGTACCCAGTACCCACTGGGAAGTATCAAAGAAGATAAATTATTGGGAAAAGCAGATTTTTGCCTTCTTCCTTTCTCTGGTCTTTACGTTTTCCAAATCCAAGCTCTCTTTTCATTTTTCTTCCCCTTTGGGAGCATTTTAAGAAGATAAATACAGATTTATCATTTTTAGCCCAAATGAATATTTTCAAAATAAGTTGTGGTTCTGTCTGCCAGCAGTAGGCACCCCTGTGTTCACTAGCAAAATTCTGCCAAACCCTCAGTTCTCATGGGCACCTTTGCACTCTAATTGCCAAAAAGGAAGGAAAAAAGCCTCATATCAAGTATGTGGCACCCAAGGGATAAGAAAGCAAAGAATATGCACATGAACAGTAACGTTTTTCAAAGAAGAAACAATTTCCTGTAGCAATGGTAGGTGAATGTGTTTTTTCTAGAGCTATTCTCTCTAAACTTTAGGCATTAATAACATCACTTACCTGGATAGAAATTGTCACACATGGGGCCTCAAAATGGCCCTAGTGGTAACACCCAGATACAAACCTAAGATTAGATGCAGGCAGTTAAGCAGGGAAGGCTGGCAGACACAGCACCACTCTCTAACCCCACACAGCACAGTTCACATGGCCTCTGACACGAATGACACCTCCCCAGGCTGTGCATCACGGCCAGCTGGCAACTTAGGCCCTTCTGAGCAACATACTCATCTTTCATCAGAAAATCATTAGCACCTCAGTCTGAGGTTCCACCTCCTACCACCCTCCCAATCCTCATCACACCCAGCTCTAAATTTGGTGAAAGGATAAAAAATTTCATAGTGTAACTTCTTCCCATGCATTACTTCTTTTGGTGAAAGCCAATGAAAATACACCTCCAAGTTTTGGTTAAGCTGTCTCCTCTAGAACAAGTGAAAGGAAAAAAAAATGTAATGCTTGAAGACTTTGTGGTTGTTTATTTGCTTTGGAAATCCAGTGAATATAATGGAATGGTCAGAAAATAAAACAGATACACTTGGTAAACAATGTAAGTGTTCTGAGTTTTCTGCGTATCTTGGACTGATGGCATACATTTACAAAGACTGCACTGCTGGTTCTAAATTTCATGTGGAACTTCCTGTGGTATATGGAGGACTCTGCGGACATCTGCCACAGACAAAGTTGTTTATCAAAGTTCCTCCTCTATCTAGCCTGATTGGGACACACTTGGATTCACTCTGCAAATGTATTTTTTTTACTTCTATATAGGTTATACTGCTCTAAAGATCTCATGTATGTGAATGTCGTCACTTGCTCCACTTTCAGTAGACAACAAGAACAGGTACTCAGTGATGTTTGATAAACAAACAAGCAAAAGAATGAATGAGTCCATGAGACAGTGAAACACTGTGCTAGGGGTTTGCGGGAGGAAGAGTTTACTATAGGAAAATTTAAGAACAAGTCTAAATCATTGAGGAGTTTAATGTTTAGTTGAAGTTTCAAAAACATGTCCAGTTAAATTAGGATCTAAGTCTATGCCAAGATCCAAATAGATAGGGAACTGCACAGTAAACATAATGATGCTTTACAAATTCAAGGTGGAGGGACAGAAGTCATGCGGGACTGATGGGGCAGGAATTTCCCCCAGGAAATGAAGTTTTGAACTGCTGTTTGATGAATTGTAAAATTTGCTCTAAACCATACTAATTTACACATACCCATCTATAAAAATGGATGACCTTAATGGCTTATTAATGGTTCATTAATAAGAGGGCCAAGAGAGCCAGGATTTTCATATGTCACCATAACATAACGTTCACCTACATGAACACAGTATTTGGTTTACATAAGATACCATTTCTTTAGGGTAAATCAACTCTCTGACATCACAATTCTGTAATTCTCTGAAGACAGATTAGTTTTACAACCTGTCCTTGCTTTGCTTTAGGACACGTGATAAAAAGTTTGGTGGGAATTGGTGCTGAATACAATAGACTGTCCAGGAAACTTTAAAATATGATAATCTAGTTAGCAGAGAAGAAGCCTCAGAAATGGTGTCAGGACTCAAGGAAGATGTGAGTGCTTCTTCTCAGAATTCTTCTTAAAATTGGTGCAGTCAAAAGGCACATATATAGTGTCTTCTTAAAACAGGTCTAATCAATAGGCACATATACAGTGGTCTGGTGAACATGCTTAAATATAGCATTGGTATAAATAAAATAAATGCATCTCATTCCAATCCATCTATCTCCCCTCAACCCATTTTAAACCTGCCCTTGATCCAGGTCTCCAAGCAATGATCATATTGGAAAAGAAAACAAATAAAAAAAATTGAGTGTATTTATTTCTCTAAAACAATGGCTTTGAAGGCTCTATATGTTACCCAGGCAATACAGAACGTATCTAAACACCCTGAGTTCTGCTAAAATAAAACTGCACGGAGTTGTGTGCGTGTATCTTTTTTAAAGCCTTGTCTCTATAACAATAGTGCTTCTCTAATGATTTAATGATGGGGGCTGATGGTTAGGGGCTGCCTTTCTCCCTGAACAGTATGAATAAAGCAACAGGGCATCTGTGATATGCCGACTTATAAATCTCAAGACAACGAGGGTCGTTTGGGTTTCCCATTGCTCAGAAAGCACCATTTATATTTTCCCTATGTTTTATTTATTTGTCTGAGTGTTCTATTGCACTTTTTTCTATTTCCTTTACTTTTGAGGGCATTGACCCATCTCTTTCTTAAGAGCATAAAGAATGAGAATAGAGATTAAAAAATAATAATAATTCAACATTAGGCCCTTCACTTCCTCTCAGTCTTTGGTAAAAATTTAATAACATTTGAAACCTGATTCTATCCTTCATGTGCAGGAAGATGTTAGTAACTTACCCTTTTATCTCCCCATCCAATACAAATTCTTTCTTTTCTAAGGGAAGATTAGCCAAGAATAAGGCAAAACAATTTTATTCCACTTCAAAAATAGCCCCTGGAGAGTGCTCTGAGAGAACTCTCCTCCTGACTGCCCTGGCGCTTAGCCTGGTCCATGGTGGGGAAGTGTGAGCAAGTAGCTAGAGCCATGTTTTGATGCTTTCTCTAATCCTGCAATCCTAAAGACTGAGAAGAATTCACCAAATGAATCTTTGCCTCATTGTCCACCATTGTCCCTACTTATATGCTTTGCTCTCTTGGGATTTTAATGATGTGGTCATGACTTGTTTGCTGGGATCTTCGGAAGGGTAGACCAGTGAAGCTGCTTTCCTAAGAGACCAACATCCTAGAAGTAAGTTTTTTTTAATCAGGAGGCCACTGTAATCTTCGTCCTCTGAGCCTCACTTTCTTTATGTGTAAAACCGAGATGAAAACCCTGTAGGGTTGCTGAAAAGATTTTACGAATTTCACCAGCCTGATGGATGTTAGGCACATAATTGCTTCTAAATTTAGTAGAACCTCAAAGACTTTAGTTTTTTTCCCTTCCTCAGGCCTCATAGCATTTCTACCATAACATTAGCCATGGACATCTGAATAAATTTGGGAAGTTCTTTGGGATTAATGGAAAATGTTAATATTTCTCACATGTGACTAATGATACTTCTTGAACAAAAGCTGAACTCTGAAATCCTTTTGGAGCTTTGTCCCCCCTTGCATGATTACAGGAGCTCATATCAGAGCATCTATCAAATACTGCAGCAGGACACATTTGGCAGCCCCTTCCCCCCTCGGTCCTTTAGTGTTATCAGTTAAGGGCAGCCATAATTAAAGAAGCAATGGTAGAAGTGAAGATGCTGAGCCAAGCGAAGTTTACATTTTTCTAAAAAATAAAATACATTTCAATCCTTGTCCAATGTCTGTGAGATATGACTCTTGCTATTACAGGATGCACTCAAATTTCTGGTTCAGTGTATCTATCATGGGTCTCTGAAATGTGATTTTGTTACTACAAGTAGGAAAGAAACCATTCAGCACCATGGGATTAACTGTAACTAGGTCATAAGGCATGGACCTTGAGGATAATTTTACAAATACAAATGTGCAAATGGATTTCTCTGTTCATGGTAGATTAGATAAATCTTGTCTGCAAGACTTTAGCAAGTTTTTCCAGATCTAAGAGTTTGTGGAAACTAGAACAATTCTACTGAGAAGGGGCTTTTCAGAATATCCATGTTCTCTGGTCTCTAAAACAACTTCTCCTCTGTGCTGTGAGTGAGTCTGCTTTTCCACAGGTTGGAGCCACAAAGGGCAATGACCTAAAAAGCTTTGCCACCTGAGGGATCCTGGTACATTATCAGACTAGTGAGTGGGAGAAACAGTCACATTAGATTCATTTCACATCAGTTGCATTTCACAGCATAGGCAGTGTGGCAAAATGAGGAAAAGGTGGCCCTGCCTGCCAGCCTCAGAGCTGCCTGGGGTACCCCCTAGCATCGGCAGCTGGGTGTCAGGAGGTAGCCCCATGCTATGCCCACCTCTCCTTCGGAGGTCATGCTCTTCATACCAACAGCATCCCTTAGCGCTGATTCAGATGGTAAAATAACCCAGCCTCTGCCCTGCATAATCAAAGAACAGAAGGAATGCGGCACCAAGAAGCAGGGGCAGAGGAAGTAATAAATATGTTTCGAGATGACAGTTTCAAGGAGTCTGAGTCTGCATGGCAGAGTTGAAAGCAGACAGCTGCAGATGGCAAACGCTGCAGAAGAGATGTCTTGGAGACCAGTAGTGTCTGAAAGGAAAGAACAGAACACGGCCAGGTCTGGATCAGAGGAGATGCCCCAGAGACATGTGATGAGGTGCGCCTTTTGAAACAGCTACGAGAGAAAAAAAATAAGGAATGAACTGGGCCAGTTCAAGTATTCTTGTGATAGGATGAGGTGGCTTTATTTCTGTATCTGAAATCAGTTCCCTTTCAAGGTGTTTCTTTTTATACTACTTTGTTTTAGCCCGATTCCTAAGTCTTGTTTCTCAGTTCACCAAAACTACATAAATAAAACCACTTTGGAAACTTCTTCCTCAGTCATCTTGGGGGTGTAGATGATAGGCAGTGTTGGTATAACTCAGCCTTTTATATATTTTTAACTACCTGACATAAACTCACATTTAAATGTCACCAGCAGCAAAGCCAAGAATAATTCACAAGCCTGCTTGCATTCAAGCCCAGTAGCATAAGCATGTGCATACACACACACACATAGTGGTACTGAGAACAAACTTGTCAATTTGCAAATAGGACATAAGAATCCATTAGGACAAAGGTGCCTCTATGGTTTGAAAGAGTAAATAATTGGTTTCTGTCCTGTATCATGTTTTAATTAAAGATAGCAATGCAATCTACAATATATCTGGAAATTATTAGAAACCTTTCCCAGAGGCAAAAAGGATCAATACCCTTTTGTCTCTGTGGCATAAAACATCTCAGGTTACTTTGTCCCTGTTTATTCCAACTCAGAGTTGAAAGTAAACATTGAAGTGACAAGGGTAAAATCATATACATTTTTTTTTTCTTGCGGTGTGAACTTTTGAGGTTTTTTTTCTCTTAGGGTAAAATCATATTTTGAGACTAAATGAGGACATTTTGAAATTAGCGAAATTGTTTGCTTCAGTAGCTTTAAGACCTCAGTCTCAAGTCCTTTGCTCTTGGGATAGAGACAAAGTAAGAGGTAAATGACTCATGGGGGCTTTCTGTTTTCCAAGGAGAACAGTCAAAACCGTTAGACAAAGCCCAGATCTAAGAGTCTATGGAAATAGATAGTAATTTATGTTCTCATCTCTGGGAGAAACTACAACAATTCAGCAAGCTCTGTGCATGTTTCCCTCCATAAAATGGGTTTTCAAAATTTGCTGCTTCTTTTCAGGATGATGAAAGCAAAATATCATGTTAGGATCATGAAAGGCAAATGCTGCTTTTGTGGAAAATATTGTGAGAGGTCACCAACGTGGAGGCAGAAGCCTCTTCTCAGCTGCTGAAAAGAGCATTTGTCTAGGTCTTTCCCACAGAAATGTAACCATCCTGACAGCAGCTCACCACACTAAACAGAACTGTATAAATGGAGAAAATAGAATGACCCTCCAATCATTATCTATAGGACATTATGCTGATAAATGGCGATATTAATGAACCCAAATGAATTGGAATCCTTTCTGCCTGAAGTTATTTTGATAATATTGGAATCGACTAAAATGCATGGAATTAACAATTAAAGGGGGTTAAGCAGACACTTAATACTTGTTCTATTTTGCACAGTTCGGCAGTAATGCATATGCTGTGATCAGGCTTTTTGGTTCTTTTCGGGGAAAAAAGGAAATGTTTATGTTTTGGAAGGAAAGCCTCCAGGATCTGCGCCCCTCGGGGAGACACGGCCCGTGTGTGTTTGCGTTGCACACACCGGGAGCCCCGCCGGCGCAGCCGGGCTGTCTGGCTTTCTCCTTTTGCAACAGCTCCACCTTTTGGGCTTCTAAAGAGAAAGGTCTTGTTCTGTTAAAGGATAGGAGAACTGGCAACAGCTAGAAATATGCACCCATCTTCAACCTTTTGTTTAGTGAAACGAAAAACATAAATTTATTTTCTTCCTCCTCTGAGAGAGACAAAGAAAAAGGGAAAGAATTGGGGGAGAGAAGAAATAATAAGGGAGGTAGGAGAGGAATAAAGGAAAGGGAAATTGATGAGGGCAGGAGAAAAGTCAGAAAAGGCAGAAAGCTTCCTTTCTTGACTAGAAGAAGATGCAGCAGCTCATGGAATTGTTCTTTCCTGGCGCCTTCCTGCCTGGAGTGAAGACTTGTGTAAGGGTGTGGTTCACCCTGAGTCCTGATTTCTGGTTCAGACTTCCTCAACCGTGCCATTTTCCTATCGCTTGTTTAATAAACTAGAGCACCAGCTTAATGAATGAGAGGCTAGGAGAAGATCTGGAGTTCTGTTAAACCCATTCCTTTTTAAATAAGAATTAAATACAATGTGTGCACTTTGGTAAGGTTCTTGTTATTTCTTTCTGATGCTCACCAGTCTTGAATTCTTTCCAGACAAATATAGCCTCACTCCCAGGAAACATGACCTTGGCTAACCAGGGATGGGGAAACGAATACAGAGAAACTTAAATTCCACTGTCACCTAAATCCCAGTCTTAGATGTGTAAGGTTTAGTTGGGAAGGTATCCTGGGAATATGTAATCCATAGCTCGGTTGGCAGGGCTGGAGAGCTAAGCAAATCTTTGTCTAAGACAATTGGTTTGGGTCTTACAGTAAGAGATCAGAAAAATATATGCCCCAAATTCTGTATCCTTTAAGATTGTAGATTTTTATAATCAAATCTGTGAGGCTATGAGGAATAAAAAAAAAAAGAAAAGAAAAGTTTGCAAGTAGAATGAAAAAGACATTCTGTGCCTCAGATTAACTCTAGGATCCAAGCAAGTCCATGCACTTTGCTTTGGAGCCTTTCATTCTGAACTTCATAGCTTCAGATTTGTGTTCTTATCCTAACTACTTGCTGTCTCTTCCCCGAAAGTCACCTTGCTTAGTTTACCCAGATCCAAAACCTGAAAGTGCCTTCTTCAATAAATAACTCCCTACTCAAAATCCTTTAAGTTCTCCACATTGTTCACCAGTTGAGATTCATATTTCTCAGCCCTAATACCAAGGGCTTTGCAGATCTGCTACTAAACCCCTCTCACAGTAATCCCATATGAGCACTGTCCTTCCCAGTCAGGGTAGGCATTTGATGTCTCATCTCCAAGTCCACTCCGAGCTTTCTTTCCGCAATATTCTCTGTAAGATCCATCTGCAATCTTTTGCCTTAAAGAGGGCATTCCTAACAAACCCATTCATTAAGGTGTATACTCCGTCATATAAGTCTGTAGTACTGATTGCATAACCACTCATTGAGGGTGTATACTTTATAGATTACCCAAATTTATCTCAGTATGCATATATGTATGTAGACATGTCTCATATTTTTCAGCTCAGCTGGGTTATAAGCTTTTTAAGGGCACATCTTATGCCTCTTTGAATCTCTCTGTGACATTTAAGAGAGTTCATTGTATATATGAAGTGTTAAATTAAAAAATATATATCAACTGACTGCATTGGCAGTAAAATGAGTTTTCCAGTTTTTGTGTACCCAAATATTTCTAACTGGCATCTTTTTTGACAGTTTAAGGAGCCAATAATTGAATAAGTCTGACCTGCAGAAAAACAGGCATTTTTAAATCTTTACTATTTAATACTTAGCCAGTCTATATTGCAGAAATAAGTAGGTTCTTTGTATTATCTCCTGTCTTACACCTCCTGGCTATATTTACATTCTTTTTACATTTATTTTAAGTATCTATAAATCTTACATATGCTGACACAAAGAAATAGGAGTCTTAATTTTTTGATGTATAATTTCTCATATACCTTCTTTTAATGGAAGCAAACTTAACTCCAAGAACTCTTGTAACTCCTAACAATCACTTAGGCGATCAATGTATCCGATATATCCCTATTTCTCCCCATTATGTATATCCACATTTTTTAATTTTTTTAATTTGGCTAAAGAATAATGATTACTTAAAAATTATTGTTTATATATTCTTCATTTAGAAGGCATTCTATAAATCCTTAATGTTATAAGAAAATGTTCTTTCCTTAGCTATTGAACAGTGAATCACTTCTTAAGTAGGGCCATTATGTTTCTATTGGTCACACACATGATCACAATGGACTGCAGAAACTCCTGGATCAAGATAGAAAATGCCCTGGGGTATTTCAGAGCACAGATGAGCAGGGAGGGTTCCCCATCAGTTGAAGGGGTCTTTTCATGCCCACCTAGGAAGGTGGTTTTTGAATGTTTGTGTCAGGGAGAAAAAACCATCCTTACCAATAAACTGCTATCTCATCTATCTTCTTATAAAAAACACTGTGATGATTGCAGAGGAAATATCAGTCATAATCTCTGCCCTTAAATTCTGAGTAAGGCTACAGAGTCTTAAGTTTAAGCACCTGTGAAGTAACAATGGTTTGTAAGAGGTAAATTGCATGTAAAAGGCCATCCTCACTGAAGGAGCTTAGAAGAGAACATCTTGCAGATCTGGAATTAGAAAGGGCATGCCAGACCCACAGAGGGTTACCAATGTCCTCCTTGCTGAATTCAATTTAAGAAACATGGCTTTTTTTCCTTGCATACTGCATGCTTTTCTTTCTTAAAATGTGAATTCTAGGGAAGTGCTGGATTCATGAATACACATCTCACCACTCTCTCATCTTAATATTTTATTTGTAACCAAGTCTACCTCCTCTTCCAGAATGAATTACTCACCATCACTCTCAACTCCTTGTACAAATCTCTATTTTACACAAATTATTTATTTTGCATGTCTCTCCCTCTTAGGTAAGTATTTATCAAAAGTACCGAATGTGTCATATACATCTACGTATCACCTTTACCTAGAACACAACCTGGCACAAAAGGGTGATCAATAAGTGCTTGTTAAAATGTTCAGTGAACTGTAAGCTGCTCTGAGAGAAGGAATTATATCTTAATCGTATTTACATCCTTAACATGCTTAAAACAATGTTTTGTAAATAGATGGAACTCAATGACTATTTATTGCTTTAAAGTAAGGAAGAAATACATGAGCTGAACTATAAAAGATAAAAGCTAAGTTAGGGCAGCGCATACCTAATTTCCAGGTTCAGGGCTCAGATACAGAACCCAGGCCATTAGTTCTTATGAGAAATATATCAGACAACATACATTTATCTTTTCCTTCATCCAGAAAGTGTATCTCAATAATTTTCCTTTAAAGAAAGAAGCTGTCATTTATTATCATGGCATTTCATGTTTGCTTTCAAGTTCTATTTCTCAGCAGCAGATTCAGTGCAGCCGTGTTTTCGTGGTTGCTGGCACCCCTCTAGTCAGTGTTGCCTGTCGACCGGGCAGTTCAAATGTGTCTGAGGAATAACTGTACCTGGCCTTTCAACTTAATGCCTTTAAAATGATCTCTGCTTTGTTTTTAAAGTTGACTAAGATAGTCTGATATCATAAAGGGCTGAATAAGTATCCAAGGCAAATGCATTGCATGTCAGAGGTGGGCTGTCCTCCTACCGTTCACATTATAAATTCATCTTGTGGGTCTCTGCAATAGAAACACAATTGTTTCTTGGTGCAGTTTTATTCCCACCACCGCCCCCAGCCTATTTACTTCATGACTGCTCAGTACATGTATATAAATATGTTCTTATCCTTTTTTATTTCAAAGTAACAGCAGTAAGGTAAGATGTGCAGCAACAATTAGGATGTTGGCCTGAACACTGAGGGTCTTTGGTGCCTGGAAATGCAGAAAATTTCCTGTGATCTATGAGAACTTGGCTGAATGGCTAAAGTTGCAGAGACTTTGCATTAGGATTCTCCAGAAACAGAACCGATAAGATAGAAAGAGAAAGATTTACTATAAGGTATTGACTCATGCCATTAGGAGACTAGGAGACTGAGAAATCCCAAAATCTGCAGTCAGTAAACTGGAGATGCAGGAGAGCCAGTGCAAAGTTCCATTTTGAAAACCAACAGGCTCAAGACTTAAGAACAGTAGATTTTTCAGTTCAAGTCTGAAGGCAGGAAATGACTGATGTCCCCGGCCCAATCAATCAGGCAAGAGGAGCTCCCTCTTTCTTGGCTCTACTCAGTTCTTCAACTGACTGGATGTGTCCACCCACTCTGCGGAGAGAAAACTGCTTTGCTCAGTTTGCCGACTCACCTGTTAATCTCAGTGAGAAACACCCTCACAGACGCACCCAGAATAATGTTGACTCAGTCGATTTGACACATAAAATTAACCAGCAAACCTGGCATTGCTTAAGATTGTGATTGGCTCTTGAATATATGTTTACAAATATTCAGGTATATATATATACATATATATAAATAATATATAATTTCTCAATTTAAACACTTGTTATCTTATTGTATGTATTTGTGTCAATGCATTAAAAATACAGTAAACATCTGTTTAGTGTTAGGAAGTACCTAGCACTCTACTAAGCATTTTACATACATGGCCTCATTTATTTTTCGAAACAATCCTGCAAGATAGGTATTCTCATGACTCCAGTTTTACAGATATAGAAACAAAGTGTTAGACAGGTGAAATAAATTTCCTTAAGTCTCCAAACTTGTAATTCACATGTCAATACTAGAAAACAGATCTATGTTATACCAAAATGCTGAGTTCATTGCTCTATTTTACACAATATACCTGAAAATCATGATACTCTGGGAGTCTGCTTTAAGTGCAGAATCTGAAGATTTAAATATAGTAGTCTTGTTTTGAGAAATAATTTTTCTGCTTTAGAAGCCAGTCTTCAAGAAAATATCATCCACAATAACAATACTTAACCCTTTGTAAATACAAATCTCCAGAAACAGGGGATAGCAATGGGAAGAGGACATTTCTTAGGTATAAAGCTTGGAACATAGCATGCTTAATTAAACTCATGGACCCTGGGCCATTGCTTTTGTCTGGGAGAAATACGTATCCCCAATACCAGAGTGTTCTACTTTCATTTCTATAAACAACTTCTGGGTCAGGTGTAATTCTGGTCTCTTTACAGAAAACACAATTAAACAGACATGCTATGATAAAACCATTATGATGTTAAGTGCTGATAAGACAAACTACACAATAGTTCCAGCTACCTTTCAGATTTTTGAGGGAAGAGCCACCTAAAAAGCATATGTGAGACACATGAGTTTTGCTGTTTTCCAGACCCTCATATTGCTCTTCCATGATAGAGTTAAAAAAAAAAATCCAACAGCACAAAATTTTTATATGTTAATGATTCAAGTCACTATAGTTTCCGTCAAACAACTTATTACAAATTCACTTTTGAGCCCACCAAGTTATTTATGTTTGGTCACTTTATTTATTATAATTCTCGAGCCCTAGACATCATCACTAGTCTAGACAAGACATTTTATAAAATCCAATGGAGATTTTTGCTTGGAGCTATAGTGGAATAATTTGTACCAGATAATTTGTACCCAATTAAAATATCAGGCAAACATATGAAACATACTCTTTTCGGGTAACAGACAAGAAATGGTATATAACTAAAATCATAAAAGAAAGTAAACAGTGAAAAATCTCCATGATTGTACTGTATTTCTACTTGGACATATTTTCCAGGCCATAGCATGTGGAGAGCCCAAGCAGAGCATAATGATCTTACATTAATAAGATAGGAAACAAAGATCAGAATTTGGAGAAATTTACAGAGCATGGCTCCAGAAAGGACGGAACTCCAGAAACCTGCATAAGTCCCCTTTGAATCTTTGAATAAATACTACTCAGAGCATGTGCAGGATGAAACTCTAGAAAGCAAGCAAATGCACTTCCATGGAAAGAATAATGATGGGGGAGCTATGAGCAAAATAATTCCTGGGGCTCACACAGGACTGGGAGATTCTGAGCTCTGACAGTCACAGTAAAGAATAATTGTTGAATAGCTGAAGTATTCAGTAGAGAGCCCAGGAAACCAAGGTTTGGGAGCAGAGTTTATCTGATTCTAGAGTAAAAGTTAACTAGACTAGCCTATTCAAACCTAAAACAACTCTTTAAGGAAGCAAGGAGATCTACATGTAAACTGACTTCCTGACTGAAGAAAACATAACACCTTCACAGAAAAATAACAAAATCCAGATATTCAATAACATAGAAGTCATAATACCATAACAGAAATCACAATCAAAATTTGCTAACCATGTAGAGAAATATGAGAATGTAAACTATAACCAAAACAAACAAACAAACAAAAACTAAAAGCCAAGAGAAATAGGCCATGAAATGATAGAACTGGCAAGGTATGGCTTTAAAAAGAACTAATACAATTATGTTCAAGTTATAAAGAAAATAAAAATGAATACGATGGAAGAATGCATAGATTATCTCAATAGAGAAATAGAAATCACATATAAAGTTCCAAAGGGAAATTCTAGAATTGAAAAATATACCTAAAATAAATTTATATTTATTATATAAATATAATACATAATTATTATATTCTTAGAAAAAATCAATATGAAAAGATAAAAACCCAATTTTTAAAATGGGTAAAAACCTTAACAAGCACTTCACAAATGAAAATATACAAATATATAATAAAAGCATGAAAAAGCACTCAACACTGCTTATCAGGGTAATATGAAATGAAATCCCAATGGAACATTACTATACACCCACCAAAATAGCTAAAATGAAAAATACTGACAATACTGTATGTTGGTTGGTAAGAATGTTGAGCAAACAAACTTCTTTTAAACATTGCTGGTGGAAGTATAAAACTGCCCACTTTGGAAATAGATCTGGCTATTTCTCATCAAGTTAAATATGCATAAATTTTATGACCCAACAATTGTACTCTTAGGTATTTATGCATAAGAAATGATATGTCCGCACACACAAAAAAAAATTGTACAAGAATGCACAGAGCACCATTAGTCGTAATAAATAAAAGCAATCCAAATGCCCATTAGGAGAAAAATAGATTAAAAATATATTTTACTCACATAAGGGAATAATCTGTAGCAATGAAAAGGAACTACTAATACATACAGAACATAAATGAATCTCAAAAAAAGTATACTGAGTGAAAGAATACAAACAAAAGCATGATTCCATACCCAAGACATAGTAGCACAGACAAAATTAACCTATGATGAAAGAAATCAGATGAGTAGTGGTATTTGCGGTAGGATGGGGATTTATAGGGAAGGAAGCATTCTATGGTGATAGAAATGTTACACATTTTAATAGATAGGGATACACAGGGTATATATTTGTCAAAACTTACAAAATCACATTCTTTAAGTCTGTGCATTTCATTGTACATAGATTATACCTGAATCAAATATTCTTGACCAAACAAATCCCATGTAGTGCATTTGTCTAGTACATAGCAGTCACTCAATAAATATGTGTTGATGATGGTCCTAGGAAGAATCCCAGATAGTGACATTTTTCCTGTAAAAATCTACAGCCCATACAGAGAAAACAACTCAAAGAGATTGTCAGTTGCATCATATTTGTTCAGAATGGATATCAAAGTTATTTTTACATGTTGATTTCTGTTCTGAATGAAACTAAAACAGACCAATTTGTTTAATTCAATCTGCAGAGAGAGGTAGTGTTAAAGTGGCTCACTGGGAAAGCAGAAGCTTAAGACAACACAGATCTCTAAGCCTGACCTCTACCTTTAATCAAAATCAAGCCAGAGACTTTGGTTGCTTTCCTCAAAGTCTGTTAGACAGATAGGAACTGTCAATAACTGTCATACTTAGAAGAAATTCATTAACCCAAGGACCTTTCCCATTTGAGGAACTATTTCTCAGTCTACTGAAAGCATATTCATTTTTCTAAGAACAACTTCACATACACCTCCTCTTTGAAGTGTTTTTTCAAGTTTTGAAGCCTGAAATGATGTCTACATCTTCTAGATGTTAAGGCAATTTCCTAGTGCCTCTATTACAAAACCCATCACCTTCCACTTTACATTACAGCAATTTGGATACCTCTTTTATCCCCTCTTGGATTTCAAATTGCTTTAGAGGATTGAAATTCTTATTTTTTTATATTTTACAGAACATACCACACTCTAGTTTTCTCCCCACATATTTGCCAAATAAGAACATGAATAAATGTAAGAAAGGAGAAATCTTTAGATCAATGATGGGAGAGAAAAAAACAGCAGAAAGTGATTGTATATAGAAGCTTTTCAGTAGTTTTGCTGATTTTTTTTCAATTTATTTATTGAACACTATCATTTGACAAGCACTTTTTCTAGCTGGATATTATGATTAAAAATTGAATTAGACATGGACCTTACCTCTCAAAAAGATCACAAATAGGAAAGAGATGGATACATAAGTAAATAATTAAAAGGCAATGTATTAAGAGATCTAATGGAGGAGAGCTCAGGAGAGAATGGCAGCATGAAAGAAAAAGTCATCATATCAGTGGAGGTTTGGAGAACTTATAGGAGAAGATCAAGACCAAGGCACAGGATAATAATAACTGACTCTAAAAAGAGCACATTAGGCTATGTTAAAAATCCTTTAATCCTCTCATCAACACTATAATGTACTACTATTATTCCTATTTTGCAGATGAAGGAAGCGAGACACTAAAAATAAGTATTGGCCCAATGCCATCAGTTAATGGCAGCATCAGGATTTGAACACAGGAAGTTTGAAACTAGAGCCAACATCCTCAATCACACTGATCTTTAAAAATGAGCAGGCATTGCATCTGCTCCACATGTCTCGTATGTAGAGGACATTCATGTAAAGTTAGAGTGGTTTTTTCAGTCAAGGTTTTTCATTGTTTCATTCAAGTCTAATTACTAAATCTTGCTACCTTATGGTAGCAATAGGGAATCTACCAGAAGATATGAGGAATTTTCACACTATCCAAGCAGATATTGAATATCCAAACCTCAGGAAGGGAAGAACTATATCAAATTGTTGGTTTTCAGCAGATGTTGAAAGAATGACCTTCTCTTTTGGTATCTTTTAATTCTTGGATCACATGTAAATACGTGGATCAATCTATTATGGTCAAGGCCAGGTTATATTGTACCAGCGCTACCACCTGCATAAGTACATAAGTACATTATAAACTATAAACAGGTAATGTGGAAGATGTCATCTGGACCTGTACAATATTCATACTCACCTGGCAGTTCCAATGGTACTCACATGTCTGGCAGGGTGTGGAAATTTCCAAAAGATAAGGAACATTTGAACAGAAAGAAAGGAAAACAATACAATTGCTACACTCTGCAGAGATTTTGGGTGAGGACAAAATTCAGAATTCCCATATACAAATGAGTCTCATTTTACATGCATGTTATATGCTATTTTATAGCATCTAAATTCAGGCCATATTTCTCTTAGTCCCTGTTTGTAGCCCATGCACTGTAATGTTTCTGACAAAGTCCCACTTTTTGTGATTTTGTTTTCCCTAAAATAAAAATTATTTTGGACTGATTTCACCTGGCTTAAATACAGTACATTCTCCCTGTGTCTCACTCAGCACATTCCTTGGAACTGTTCGGAACCTTCACGGTCTCAGCTGTTTTACATCATGGTGCAATGAGGTACATGACTAATACATTGAAAGCCGTGATTTGAGTCAACTGGTGGAAGACTGAAGCCCAGAACCCTGAATCCAAAAGCAAGTTTAGAGAAAGGCTGTTCACTTGCGCTAACAGTGTTGATATTTCTTAGCTGCTTCACCTTCTTTGTCTTTATGGAGAAAAGGAAAACACACAAAGAAAATAAAATTGTAGCATTATATACTAGCATGTGTTTATTAAACACTAAATCCTGTTTGTGGATTATTTTACTGACATACTGGTTTTCTTTTTCTTATTTTACAAATGTGAAAACAAGCTGAGAGAAAATAAGTAATTTACTCAGAGTATAACATTGTTAGAAATGGCATAAGGGACTCGAATCCCCTCATCTGTATCTGTGCCTTCTATGCCAGATACACCTTGAAAAAACTGATGTCCCTTGCCCAGCTCTGAGGCTGCAATCCGAAGCAGCGGTGAACTCTAAAGGCACGGACAGGTGTAGCACATTCACCAAAACCCCTATCAATGGACATGACTACCTCCTTTCAAACTCAACATTTCCTTCACTTCTACAGTGTATGCTAATACTGATAGTTGATCAATTCCAACTTACTAAGGATATTGAGGTTATTTGATAATCTGTTACAAAGTGCTGCATTTCTTCTTTCAAATGATGGAATTATTGCTTACTAATTACTGAACTTCTGCTAGGTAGCATTTGTCCAGCACACCTGTTGCTACCTTCCTGAGTCTCTTTCTCTTTTGGTGGGGCCATATTCCTCCTCTTAATGTTGAGTACAACTGACATTAATAACAAGAGTGACTTCTTCAATCAGTCAATCAGCTGAAACAGACCTGAAAACAGAGAAGCGCCGTGAACACATTGTAGAATAAATCTCATCCGAGGAGTTGGGAAGCTCTACCCACACTGTTATTTTATCAGCGACTTATTAGGTGAAGCTATACAAATAAGGCTACCACTCAGGGTTTCTTTCTTCTCATCTATCAATTACAACATGTGTTCTAATCTGTGAAAGATAGAGCAAAGGCGAAATGAGTTAATAATGTCTGTGCAAGTACTTTAGTTAAATACAAAACACAATGTTATACATTGCTGTGCTTTAACTTGACACATTTTAAAAGAAAACAGTGAATGCTCACATTTTTTAAAGTGGGAAAATCAGGAAACAGGAGAGTAAAAATAGAAGACAATCTTTCAAGAAGCTGGGAGAGGAATTAGAGGCTGGAGAAGGTCCTCGGGGCCCAAGTGGGATTTGTGCTGAGCAGTCTGCCAGTGGCCGGTACTGACTTACCGAGACAACAAAAGTAAAACTTGAAGCATCCACTAACTTCATCTAATAATGTTGACTATTATATACCCAAAATGCAAAAATACACTGTACTCACCTATTGGCCATTGTCACATTTTTGCACATAGATATTTGGCAAAATCCTTCTGATTTTCTCCCTCTAAAGAATGTGAAGCTATATTGAAAAACGTGCAGTCTAAAGAATCAGAGGTCAGAGGTAAGACTCTCTTCTGGCCTTCCAATAGAGCCCCACACTGAAGGACTCACTAGTCCTTTTGAGATTTTGTTTTATGTAAATGTTTCCACTTCCTCGAGAGTCCTCCCTTATGACTGTTAGAAAGACCATATATTTCCAGATTTCATTTAGGGAAAGCATTTTTTCATTCAGGGAAAGAGAAAAAAACTAATTCCCTGGGACACACTGACATTGATGAGAAATAAAGCCAGAGCCCAACAATGGTGTGATACCAGGAAAACGCCTGTAAAGTAGAATGAAAGTTGCAAGATGTTTCGACTGCACACAAAGGAAAGGGTGGAACCTTATGGGAAAGTAAAACAACCCACTCGAAAGTTCTCTTTAAGTGTGTATTTCAGGAACAGAGGAAGTAGAGGGGATGTTGCCTCTGGAAGAGTAGCCCATAGGGTCTCCGGAGCCAAACTTTTTGTCTAACCATGTTGTTGAAGAGGGTTAAGTCTGTCTCAAACAATGTCCACTGACTGGAAAACGATTTGACCTTCCTTGAATCGTCAGTCATTTTTTTTTGCCTGAGTGGCTGAATGAAGAGTATGTCATTCTGTCATAGCAAAAATCTGGAGAGGGGGAAAAAATTAAATCAATCTCCTCCATCTCAGAAATGCTTAGTTTCATTGGCATCTGATACAAATAGTCTTCAGCGGGTTTCTGTTTGCTGATAGTAATTAAATATTCTTGTCTTTGACTTCACAGTCAAATGCCCTGGCTGATGAATAGGACAATGCTCTCTATTCTTAAGGGATGGGGTTGAAGTTATGCTCATTTTAAATGTCTCTGATCACAGACATGTGTCCACCTGGGTTCTCTCTTTCCCTTTATAAAATATATTCCATTCAGCAAATGCAAGAAACTATTAAAATAAAAACAATAAAATCTGTAATGCACAATACATTGACATTTGTAATCCTGTCATGGCTATTAATTGGAGCTTATCCATATAAAAATCAAAATTGCAGATAAACAATTAAAGCAATTTATGAACTCACAGATTTTCAGTTATTCATTAAAACACTGAAACATGAATACAAAATGAGAGAAGAGTAGGGTGAGGTGACAGTAAGGCAAGCAAGAGATCTGGGTGACACGACCTATCATCACTTTGCACAATGTGCTCCAGCTATGAGACCTTGATTGCCTTGCATTTTTTGTGTGTTTGCCTGTTTGCTTCACTTTGTGCCCTACCACATCCCTGAAGTTAGAAGGCAGTGAAATGGTACTGTGACTGACCAATTTTTTTCCAAGACAATGGTAAGATATGGAGTCATCGCTCCCTTAAGAAAAGTGTGAGTAGCAATTATCCTGGGTGGCTTTCAATAACTAGTAAGATTAACCCCAGAGAAACCTCTTGTAGCTGGGACATTGATTGTTCTCTCTCATCTGGGCCAGAGTCTATTTGTGGAGCCTCAGCCCCATCTTTAAAAGGGAGGAGGATGAAGTAGAGGTCAGGAGTTACACGCAGTCTCATTTTCTTCTTTAGAATTCCTATGTTCAGGACAGGTCTCTACACAGTCTAGTTGGGAATTGGGAGCATCACCTAGAAACTTTAGACCCTGAAAATGCTTTATTTTTAGGGCATTTAAAATGCCTAGACAGTTATATGCTTTAGAGAGTTTTGCTTTCTCATTTCTTACTTCAACGTACGTAAAAATTACCTTAGGATTCCATTTTGCTTTGCTGCAATCCATCAATCCCCAATCTTCCTACCTCATTCAGGAAACCAAAGGTCTGAAACTAAGCAACAGGAAATGAAGGAAAATCTTAAAAATACTAGATGCTAAATAAATGGAATTAAGATTGCCAAGGACTCAAAACGAACTTTTTTCCCTCCCTTTCTCCTTTTGTTTTTCTGATTTATACAATTTGATGAACACTTTCATTTTTATAGAAATATATGAACTAGATTCCTGGAATAGCCAAAGTATGTATTTTGGAACATTTTTCTTCTCAATATTAAAAAAATAATTATGAGCTCTTGTTTAACTTTAGTAGTTAGAGCAATGTAAATCAATAATATAAACATTCACGATGCAGTCATTGTGTTCAGAAGATTTGGGATTTGAACTGGGCTGGGAAGAAATTGATGTGAGAAAAAAAGGAAGGGAGGCTGTATGTGCAGTCTTTTCCTTTAATTTACACCACCTAAATTCTGAGTATGACCTTATTTCTTACCTGCTGTCTTCATGAATAGATTTGTATTTATCAGGTTAAGTTTTTCCCAGATCCTATGTTAGACATGTTGTATCTTATCTCTGACCTTTATCATAGCCCTGAAAGTGAATATTCATCAACCTAGTTTGCAAACATGTGACACACCTTGGAACTGATCCATCTTGCTTTGAAGTCAGCACTATTTCAATGTGCCATACTACTTCTATGTGATGGCAATGGAAGTAAACATGGGTGTTTAAAGAATGCTAAGGACTCCATGGTGGCTAGATTGAGCATCTAGTTGGGGAGCAGGTGACTTAAATTTGAATAGATTGATTTGGGTCATTTAAGGGAAGTTCTCAAATACCAGAGGTGAAGACTGGACTGTATTCTGGAAGCTACAGGGAACCATTTCAGAAGGGGCAAGTTATGCTGCTGACATAAAGAGTATAAATATTTTTACTATAACTTTCCTTTTTTTGTATGTAGGCTCCTAAATAGAACCAAGAATATAATAGGTATTATTCAATCCACTTTTTATGAAAGAACAAATGGGATTCAGTTATGAATGGATTTACCTAACTAAATCAGTTCTAAGTCAGGATCAGCAATCAATTCTATCCATGGACTAGACTTCATTGATCAATCTTGATGCCAGAGGCAGGATTTGAACCCAAGTTCCTGTCATTTCTTGACATTCACTGAACAAATTATATGTTAAATACTAGCTGTTTGTAATAAATATCTACTGAGCACTTACTATTCACAGAAAATATATGCTAAACAAATGCTATAAAAAGAACCAATTTGTTGTTCTGTAGATATGAAGTTTACAAAAATGTCTCCTTTTCAAAATACTTAAAATCTTGCCACAGAGACTAAATGTAATAATTTTAAAGCTTACTAATAGTAAAAGAATAGTTAACTAGTAAAAATATAAGGAAATACATGAGTGTCTAGCAAGATGTGGCTTGGATAATAAGTGATTCAACCCTCTTAATAAATTATTTCCCACGTTTAAAGTCAAGTTCCTATATACCTGTTAGGAATGTTGAAATATTAAATGTATAAGCTGTACAGATTTTTTTATGAATTGGGTACTTAGACTGTTCCTTATCAATATATTGCAATTGCACAAAACCAAATCTGAAAATTTATACATCATCTTGGTGAGCTTCACGTGAAGGCAATGTTCAGTTTTTATTCAGGTACTTACTGTTACCCTCAGATCACAAAGGAAATGACTTATGGAAGTGAAAAAGATGACCTAGTTCTACCCCTGTGATGTGGTAACCATATCTTAAATCAAGAACAAATGTATTCAATGAAGCCAACCCCACAGCTTCTTCTGGGAGCCCCTTGTTATTGTTCTCGTCCCTTCCTACTTTCACACTTTCTCAAGGTCCATATTTTTTGCATTTGTTGAGAGTCCCTCCTACTGATATTGGACCTAGTGGATAGCCAGAAATGGACTTTGAGTAGTGCTAATTTCTGCTGCTGGTTTCCCCCTCAGGTTCAACATAATCATTTCAATTGAAACCACCCTTCCTGGATCTCAGGTTATCCATTATATGCACCTATGTAAGCCAGCTTGTCCTCTAGCTAGGCATGAAGGTCATCCCTGTTCTTATGGAGGAGCAATAACCAAATTACCAAGGAAAGCATTTCACCAATGAAGAGACCACTCCAGACCATATCTTCCATATAAAAAATAAATAATTTTTAAAAAGCAGGTTATTCAACTCATTTCCTATCTCAAATCTAGGTCTAGCTCTACATATTGGATGAGAAGGTGGCTGTGTTTTATAAGGAGCATTAAATATATGCCCACATTCCTGAAAAAGCATAGTTCCCTGCAGTCAGAAGTCCCTGCATAAGACACACAGTAAAATGCAAATGCTCTCCCTATAGAATGACACCATGTGCATCAGCAATTTCAGTTTAGGTTGATATAAAACCTATAGTTAGATTTATTCTGTAAGTTAAATTTTAATAAGGTTGAAAGAGTAGGAAAGATGTAGTTATGATGGAAAGAACTTATTTGGAAGGTCTACAATGGAACTCAAGAAAGGTTTACAAACAACATTCTATGGGTATTTGGGAAAGAAAGCATTTTTAAAAGAAAATGTTTAATACTGTAATAACTCTACTTTTTCTTTTTATTTGACAATCTGGCCACTTGCCTACACAGTTTACCTGAAATATCTGATATTTTAATAGCCTCTAGAGACAGTTGAGTAACTGAGCCTCTTCCATTTATTTGCCCTTCTAAAGGGTAAGAACATTGTTATTTGTAGATTTTAGATAGTCTTCACCATTAACACAACACATAAGGTCCCTTCCATGTGGATGGAATTCAATGAAGACTATTGACTTTGCTATGGATGAGTGTTGGTTAAAGGATTCAGACCTTTCTGCCTTTTAAAATTCATTATGTAAATCCTGAAACACTTCAGATATATTCAAAATCTTCTTTATGTTGTAATCTATATGATAATGTTGTGAAAATCCCATCAAACATTTTATCCTGCTCCATTCTTTGATGATTTATGAAGTGGCGGTACCTACTCTGCCAGAGGACACTTCTCCCCACTATCATCAAAATACAGCCACTTACAAGATGGTTGAATTATATGTCTCTATTACCTGTCAGCCAACAAGAAGTGTGACTATATTTGTATACATTCGTAAAAGTATGTAAAGCAAAAAGGTTAGCATAATCATTCAATTCACCAATAATTTATTGGACTAATTTTTGCATACCACTGACCTAAAGGACACACTTTATTGTTAATGGAAGGAAGAAAAGTTTAATGATAGTTACCATTTACTATGTTCCAAGTACTTTAGAAAAATTCTTTTAATTTAAGAATCTCAGCAACCATATGAAATAGAAATTATCCCAGTTTTTTGCTTTTTTTTTTTTAAGATGAGGAGAGCAGGGCTTAGTGAGATTAACTTTCACCAAAGCCATATGGTTACATATTGTTAGAGCTGGAATTAAAACCAAGCCTGTGACCCTAAAACCAGCACTTGACACTCTACTATAGGCTTCTTTTCCATAACTCTTTTACCACTACCATAGTTCAAACTCTCTAAACAAACTTGAGAGCCGTCTCTGAAATGATGAAGAGGCAGAAGTGATGAATGGTCTGCTGAAGCCTCACCTTTCCAATCACATGAACTATATCAACTTGGAGCACCTATGTAGACCCAAACCAACTTGGTTTCCAAGCCATGGTCAGGAAAGAGGAATTGGTCAGTCAACTTAGTCACAAGAAGAAATTTAATAACTTCTTCTCCAAAGAGACATAGCACCTTGATTTTTTTTTTTTTGAGGATCTCACATCTGTAGGCTTCACTTCTCTATACGCCTTTTGTCACTCCCTCTGGCCTCAGTACCATACCCTAGTTAAACTAGTACCAATGGTATGCCTGCCTTGAATCCCAATTTATCAATCTCCCAATTGTGCTCCCTCTTCCACTCCTATTAAGTCCATGCCAGGAACTCTAGTCTGTGTAGCAAAGATAAACATGTCTGCCTAGAGGTCATTAGTCTCCCCAAATAGAATAGCACTTCTCACATAATTCATCAGAACCAACAGGGAAAACAGCTGCCTCCCTCTCTACAGCTCATCTCTTGCCCTTGTAATTCTGATTGTTAGACCTGGGTTGGGTTATAGTTTTCTTTTGACATATCAAAAGTTGAGAACCAAATTCTAGAAGATTCTAGTTTTCATACTTCCAGCGTGGAGTGTGATCATGCATTACCAGAAAGACTCCTGTAATCTTGACATGTTTATGTCTGACTATATTACCCATAAAGTGGAAAAATTCACTTTGCAAAACTGTTTCCAGTGGAGAGAGCCCATCTGCCTTGTTTACTGGTTGGTGTAACTTGAAAGCTACTTATGAAGCATGATACATAGTAAGTGTTCAATAAATACTTAATTTGAATCCATGTTGGAAGGGTGAATGGGTACATGAATAGATGAGTGGCATGCCTGTTGGCTGGACTACCCTGTTTTTTCCTCTCCATACACACCTTGTCCCCAAGATAATAATAACAACTCTAAACTTCTCCTTAGAATTAGGGCCTTCCTACACCACATCAAACCAGTCTATTTCCCAGGACCTCTGGACAAAATATCTTTAGATGGTTCTATGAACTAGGAGAGTTTCAGTCAACCTAAGTGCATTATCAAGTCTACAGCTTATCTTTATCTTCAGGGAAAGTGAGTTTATGTGTAACACAGTGTATTTATCTAGGTGTCAAACATCAACTGCACATTTTCTTATCCCAGTTCTAATTGTTTTGTTTGTATTTTTCCATTAAAAGTCCTCATTCATATTGACCCAGTTCAATTTTATGTAATTTATAAACTGTGATGATATTTTAGCTAGAAGTGGCATGGACACAGGCAGGAGTATATATCCATAAGAAACAATATTAGTAAGAATATGACTTTGGTTTTTATGATAGGTTTCGAATCAGATTTTCAATGACTTAAAAGTTTCTTAAAATGTATACCATGTACCTAAATTTTTTTGACATTTATAAAGAAGTTTATTCTATGCCTGAGCTCTTTGGTTATCTGACTACTGGAGAATATGATACAGAAAACACTTACTGCAAGGAAAATGTTCTTTTATAGCATCCTTTAGTATGCATTATAGCTCTAAAAGAAATGGAAGCCAAGATTTCCAAATATATTAGGTTCCCAAAGTTATCACTCAACAATATTTGACACAAGGAGAGATGATAGGTGAAGTTTGCACAGTCCTTGTTAAACCCTGGGTTTAATGATTTTTTTTAGGATAGTCGTATTAAAATGGTATCATTAAAAATATACTGCCATTCCAGCAGCATAAAAAATGCATACAGTAAATTCACACAGTGCATACTGGTAATGACTCAACAAAATAAATGGTGAAATGAAACCAGCATTGCTCACACTGTGTTTAAAATAACCTTTAGGCATTTGAGATTTTTATTGGTAACAATTTGGTGGCAAACTACGCAGTGTAAAAGAACAGATAAAAGCCAATAGGAAAAATCTGGCATTAATAATGTGGTAGATTGCAATGAGAACAATAGTGAGGTTACTGCAGAGAGCAATGTATCTAGGTAATTAAACTTAAACCATTTTGGTCTGACAGTGGTGCAAGATATGCCTGCTGGGAACATAAGAAGCCCCATAAGCAAAGCTGATTCTGAGAGTAAGAAGTTGGCTTCCCAATTTCACATGTAGATTGAAATGGAGAGTTGAGCAATGCAGAGAAGGGAGGGCCATTCACTGGATTTACTAATCATCCTTTAGCTCCAAAGGTTATTATTATCATTTAATCCTAAGTGATAATGGCAAACACCTGATGATACCTCCTTTTTAACTTAATCTGCTTTAGAATTATGAACAAACAACTTAAGTGTGTAAAAGACCTTGGAGATTTATAACCAGATGAGCTAAAGATAGAATTATCTGTAGTTTAGAATTAAAGTTTAAATCCTGTTGCAGTTACTTCTTCCAGATATGCATGAAGAGTCTAAGAGCTTTTCTGTGTTATCAGTTTCTCAGTATGTATAATAATGAAGCAAACATTTATCATGATCTTGTGACACAGAGTAATTAATTAATAAGTTATTAGGTCTATATCTAAATGATTTTTTTGGCAGTCTTGGATATATATTTCTTAGAAGTCCACTGCTGCCTGAGATTGATTTTGACAAGTAGTATAAAAGAAAATAAAAGAATTATAAGGTTTTATTAATGGCCAAACCATAATGGGAATGGATCTGGGCTGAGACAAGGCACAGAATATGATCACAAATGTTTAGATATAAATGTAGAAGACAAAGTTGAGAGTTACTGAATTGTCACTATGGGATCATTCTATTTGTCTTATTCTATGTATTCCTTTGAAGTGATTTTTATTCATAGTCTTTTTTGTTTTTTTCTCATTTTGTTTTTTACATTCCATCATTTTAATGTTGTCAAAATCCTAGATTAGAGACAGACAGCATTGGACATATTTTAAATTGTTTAAGGAGAAAAGGACAGGTATATTTTCATTCAACTTTAACATGCTTTCAAAATCCTGAGTTCAAAATTTGTCAAAAATTCAGTAATTCCTTATACGTGAAGATCACCTGAAGGTTTTCCTTATACATTTTTTCAAGTTTAGTATTTCCCTTAGAAATCACAATAGTCTTATGATGTTGTAGGATAAAGACACTGAGCCCCTGTGAGCTGACAAAGAAATGTAAGACTAGGTTGCTTAGGAAACTTGTCACACAGAAATTCAGGGTCTTGGAGAGTGAGACCCTGCATGACTGAATTAAACACATAGCTGTCATGATATAAGGGACATTTTGAGCTTGGGTAATTAGTTTGTGTTACAGTTTTCAAAATAGCTTCAAAAATATTTCAAATAGAGAAATCTGAAAATAGGAAAACATTTAGACTTCAGATCCATTGACACACACATACACACACACACACACACCAGCAAACCTGGACTATCCCAGGGAAGAGGCAGAAACTTCAGCCTTGTTTCACTTTGACAAATGACTTAATTTACATTTGTGATGTTAATTTACAATAACTTTAAACCTAGAGTTATCAGCAAGAATAAGGTGTTTTTACCTCCTTTGTGCAATTCTCAAATAAATGTTTTTTTATATCCTGGAAGTCATCTCTGAAGGACCAATAAATGGCAGAACAAAGAAGAAGATGATGGAGAAAAGAAGGAAGAAGAGGAGGAGAGGGGGAGGTGGAAAAGGAGGAGGGAGGGGCGAGAACTCCTCCTAGTCTCTTCTATACTCCTGACCTTTTCAACCATAGACTTCGCACCATGATACTCTGTACATTAAGTTCAATGGGGTTTGATAGTTAACATAACGGACCCAGAAAGTGCTATGCTCAGCCAAGACGGCAACTGTATCTATCTCTTCTTGATACCCTCTTCTTTTATTCTTGCCCCCTGCCATGCCTTTACTTTCTTAAGCAAGAGATATTGAAGGGGTGGGGGCGGGGAGGCAGGATGCTAGATGGAAAAGAAGAAAAAAAAAAAAACATCGCCTGACTGCCGCTTAGCTTTGTGAATTCAAGAAGTGTGTGTTTGAAAAATGAAGGTGCATAAGTTAGCGTAGCTCCAGGGCACCGGCTTCCCTAGTGTTAGCATAGCTGACACACTGACAGTTTATATGGAATTTATGTGCCTATTTCCTCTGCTTTTTATGGGAAAACATGTTGTTACCTTACAGCTGCCCACATCACATGCCGCCAATCCGCCTCTGAGCCATAGAGCACCTTTCTCAAGGAAACGTACATACATCAAGGGCTTATGTATTTTTTACAATGTTGTAAGGGGAAAATAATAAAATATGGGTTATTGTGTACACCATTCCACGGTTTAATTTTTTTTTATTTCAGTGGTTTAATTGACTCTGACCATTTTTATTGCCCTTTTCCCCACCTCATCTAGCCATTTTAATTGTTTATGCGTTTGTGTACAATTGGATCGCATCTGGAAAAGGACAGGAGCTGTAACCACAACTTAAAAGCCAATTGTAGAGCCTTAAAAAGTAAATAAAGCATTTAAGCTGCCACATCAGTGTGAAGATATATGCAGATGTAAGCAGAAGGAAATGTACGTTTTAAAGTAAAATGCTTTAAAATCAGCTCTTCTTTTCAATCACCTGCAGGAGCCCTGGATCCTTTGTGCTGTGGCTGGTGGAGGGTAATACACAAGGAAGAATGGCAGAGGTCTGGTTCTGCCTCCTCCCCTGGGCTACGAGGGGCTCTACACAGCCAGAGCCATGACCGTCATCTGATCACGCCTGAGATATCCTCTTGCCCACCTTCCCAGTGCCTGCCATCAGCCACCCTGATACCATCATTGTGGCATTGTAGCATCTCTCCCAGGAAGCATCCCATTTTCTCTTTTACCCTCTACTCTTAATCTTTCCATGAGACGATAGGAGAAAAATGAACAATTTATACCAATTTACATTTATCAGAGTTACATACACTTGCAAATACCTTATTGTTATGAATCCATCACTAATTGGGATGTGAAGAGCATAACCCAATGAGAGAAAAATGGGGGCAGATTCATGAATCCAAAGTGTAGGAGGAATCTCTTCCTCGCCATAGACAGTACTGGCCATGGACCTTTCAAAAGGCAATAAATGGCATCATGATTCAGCATTTGTCTTGTCAAGCTCCCCTCAAACTTGTCTGCCCAAGCTTCTGGGGCTACCTGTTTATGGGCACATTCCTAGGCAAGAAAATGTAAGGGAGAGTTTTCACTCAAAGGAAAAAGATAATGTATGTGAACTTAGCCCCTTAATAGATAGGTTGGATGCTACATGGTGTAAAGAATCCTCTCATTTCTCCACTGTGTGTACATATGTGTGTGGAGGGGGGAGGGGGTACATCTTGAACATCCCTGCTTGAAAACTTTGCTAGAGGGAGTGCCCAGAAGTTTTTTAATTAGCTAATTCATTGAGCAGGGGAAGATTCTATCTCCATACATTATACTCCCCCACCAGAATACCTCTTGAAAAAAATCTTGTCTAAGTGTGGGAAAGAAAGCCTAAGCTAAGGTGCTGGCACAGGGCGAAGGCCCTTTTAGTGGTGAGGGACTCATGATCCACGGCCGCTGCAGTCTGCCCATTGATACCACATTTCCTCTCTGGATGCCTACTCAATTACAGCAAAATCAGTGACCTCTTCTAGTACTTGTTCTCTCTGTAATGTTCTATCCCCCAAGATGACACTTCACCTTTAGTACTCTGTACCAAAACTGGGTGAGACTAAACTATTTAATTAACATATATGAAGGATCTACAACAACAAATAACAAATAAACACAGAGATTTTCATAAATGGCCTGTTTTATAAGATATGGCATATTCATCTTTGCGCCCAGAACAAGGTGATGGTCCCACATCTAACTCCTAACCTACCTCCATATGGCACAAGCTCTGTTTAACCCTCCCTGCTGGGACTCTTCAAAATTAAGATCAAGAAAAGTCAAGAACTCCAGGTTAGGATGCTTCAAATATATAAGATCCTGTTATATGGCAGAGAAATTTGACTTGCCCTATGGAGTTCTGGTATGTAAAATTATGATCAGTGAAAGGGACATAGAGATATAGTTCAGCCAAGGATGAAGAACCCTCTAAAGAGTAGCTCTGTGTTAATGGAATGAGATGCCTTAGAATACCAGGAGGCAGAAGTCACCCTTGAGACCAGAAAGGCTATAGGACACTCACATGTAAGGGCCAGAGTGGGTCACAAAGTTGCCTGGGGCAATCACTCCCTCTTTAGCTGAAGGTCACTGACTATTGGCTTCAATATAATGTTAAGATTCTTAAAGGAAAGCTCCTAAGGAAGAGGACCCACACTAATGTGAGTCATCCTAATATTAGGTAGAGATGGCATTGGCCAAATTCTAAGTCTAAATGAATGTCTAAAGTGGGAACATATACTGGAGGACTCAATACCTACAGTACAGAAGAGGTGGCATTTGTCTCCTCTGGCAGTTATTAAGATAATGTTTGGGATAAATTCTTGTTTGGGGTTTATCTATTATTAGTTTAGGTTTCATGGATGCTTATCCTATTTATAAAAGGGTTGTGTATCACTGCTCTCTTAGCATTGTTTCTGAGGATTTTCTGCCCTACAGTTGTTCCTCTAGACGAGGAATATCTTATGAGAACTAATGTGTATAATCTGCTCTCATGTCAACCTGCATGTATTTAAAGTGAAAAACCAAAGAGATCACTGAAGGAAGGCATTCAACAAACAATTCATTTTCTAGATTTTTTTCCTAGGATCCCTTAAACTTAGTCTAAAGATGAAAACAATAAAAAACAGAGAGGCCAATCAAAAGGAATCCTAGAGAGTCTTCCATCTAGCTACTTCATTTTTGATGGGAGGACTAAGGTCCTGGGGGACTGAAATGCCTCGTCCTTATTTGCAAAGTTTGATAATGACCAAATCAGAACTTAGCAGCAGTCCATTGGTTTTTCTACTATAACAGTCGTTAGGCAAACCACTGATGGCTGTTTCCCACTGGGGGGAGAATGTTGGTGATTTAATCAGTGGTCACTATTGAACGTTAATTTTGCACATCCACCATAGTGAACTATGGGTTTTCAGGACACACTTAAGAAGTCACTTTTACTGGACACCCTAGTGTGCTGCTGGCATAAAGCATAACAGTTTTTTGATGAAGAATGAGATTAAATAAAAGAATTACTTGCGTAACAAAAACTGCCAACTTATTGAATGCTTGCTCTACCAGTCTCAGTTCTAAGGGTGTTCATATGAACCTAATGTAATCCTTAATTCAGAAAAAAATGATATAATTAACCTAATTAGTCCAGTTTACAGAATGAGGGAACTAAGACTCAGGCTATGTGTCCAACACCACAGTTAGTAAAGACAGAATTACAGTCTAAGCAACATGGTTACAGGGGCTACTTTCTTAACCATCAGGCTATTTCATTTCCCCACAGAATCAGTGTACCATGGATGGTTACTTATGCTGAGTGATTTGAAAAGAAAGAAAAAGTCCCAGAATGTCATTTTTGTCTTCATTAGTTCCTGAAACTGCTAGTTAATACAAGGAGTGCACTTATAAACATACATACTTATAAAGTACAAATATTTTAAATAAGAAAAGTACTTACTTTATAACAATTTAAACTTATAACCACCACATAGCTTATTATAAATAAATGTCACTTTGGAAAACAGAGTTCTAAAAGAAAGGCACTCAGGACAGTTAAGTTTTGAAAAGTGTTTAGCAGCAAACTGGAAAAATCCAGACCCTATAAGGATTAATCTAAAAGATCACAGTAAGACTAAATTATACAGATAAGAAGCATCAGGAATTCAGGTGCAAAGGAAGGTACTGGAATTCAGAACAGAAAAAAAAAAGCCAGAAAAATCAAAGAAAAAATAGCAAGAAATTGGCAAATATATATAATATATTTATTTATGCATCTATATGGGTATAATACATATGTAAATAATCTACTTCATAATATGTATGCACATATAATCTCCATTATGATTTATGCTCCCGTGAACAGTGGGTTAACTTTCAGACCTGAGTTTACAGTACATGTCCACCCCTTCTGTTCTTCATTAATTGAACTTCCAGTTCAAACTCAGTGTCTCTTCAGTTTATTCTTTAAATTTCCTTTACTCTTACTGAGGTCCTTAGTCCCTCAGCTCTGGATTGATCCATTAGGTTGATTCTCTTTCAAACGCTGCCTCTTTCTCCTCTAATCCCTCCTACTCTATTTTAATCAAGCCATTTGCTAACTCAGATGTCTTCCTTAAGTTTCCCTTTTCTAAAGCATAAACCTGTTTACCATAGCATTCAAATGCACCCACAATCTAATCTGAACCTACCTTTTCAGTCCATGACTCCTCTGGCAAGTCCTGTCACATGGATCCACCTACCGTTCTCAGAGTATGTTCTGTCTTCCTGCTTTTGAAACTTTGCTTGTGGCATTTTCTCCACTTAGAGTCCCCTCGCCTACCCTCCACATCAAATCCCACCTCTTCTCAAGGCCCAACTCAACTGCTTTTTTCCTTCTGGAAGTGTTTTATTGCCATAATCAGAAATATACTTTCTGTTGAATTCTGAAGGGCTTTAATGATGTAACAGCAATTGCACGCTGCCTTGAACTGGAGTTACTTGTATGTAAGTTAGGGTTATGCAATAGCGACTCAGTAGGTATTTGTCTTCAAACCCCTTTGATGGCTGAATGTGCTCTTTCTGAGCCCAAATCACATTTTTTGAACCAACCCTTTCTCTAGAACTGTGCATGGATTAGGCTCCAGACTCACAGAAGCTCTGAATAAAGCTCTGTTAAATGAAAATATGATAAACATCTCATAATCTGCCCACCTCCTAGCCTTCTGACCTCAGCTCTTTCTAGTCATTCCCACATTTGCTACCAGTTACCATGACCCACTTTGCAATTCCTCAAACCCTTAAGAACGGTCTCCCTCAGGGATGTGCTCATGTTGGAAACCGTTCTGCTCCCAGATTATCAGCCTGGCTCACTTCCTCTCTGGAAGCAGGTCTCTACTCAAATGTAATCTGATCAGAGAAGTCTTCCCTGACCATCTTAGATAAAAGAGTAGTCCTTCCCTACCATCCCTCTCAATTTCCCTGAACTTCATTAACTTTTTTCATCTGCT
This sequence comes from Smutsia gigantea, assembly GCA_032199065.1. Lineage (NCBI taxonomy): Eukaryota > Metazoa > Chordata > Mammalia > Pholidota > Manidae > Smutsia > Smutsia gigantea. Next base: position 103,791 of record JAVSCE010002875.1, read on the forward strand.
TATCATCTGACATTTTATTCATTAATTTGTTTGTATTTTTTTATCATTTATTGGTCTGTCTCTCCCCAGCTGAAAATAAAATCCATGAGAACATGAGTTTGCCTTACTCCTGGGGATATGAAGATCTAATAGCTTAATAAATACCTGAATGAATAAAGGAGTAAATTATTCAGTGGTTTTTATTTTTTTAGCAGGACTGAAGAGAACACAGGAAACATTGCTATGTCCAAATCAAAGTAATTTTAAATGAAACTATAAAACAAAGCCATATATTACAGTTTAGATGTGGCCTCAGTTTTTAGTACATGCAGATAAGTGAGCTTGACTCAAGGAACTTAAACGCAAGTCTGATTCTTTCTGTGAATCCAGCTGCCAATTTTTAGGGAATTCTAAGGTCAGAAGAACATATTCAATTACATCATGTGCATGCCCTCAGCGGCACAAAGATTGTGGGAAATTCTATGGGTCAAATGAGCCAGATTTTCAATAGATAAATTAAAAAGACAGGAAAAGGATGGAGGGCAAATGTGTAGGTGCAAAGAGACATATTGTTTAAAAAATAGACAAGATTAAGCAAACTAATCTGGAGATGCACATGGGCAATAAAACCATAAGGCAATGCATAGAAATAATGTTTGAGAAAGTCATGAAAGCTATCTCTCTTGGAGACAGGGGCTGAACTAAGACTCAGCCTGTAGAGAGTCTTCTGGTGTACATGGCCAAGTTCCAGTTCTCGACCTGGGTGGTGAGTCAGGGGTACTGCTTTATAGTAACAGTCATGCATTTGTGTGGCTGTGGGTTGCTGTATCTGTTTTATTTTATAATAAAATGAGGAAACAAAAGACTTAGCACCCAAATAGAGGATCTACATTTTAAATTTCAATGCAAACTGCTGCATCATCTGCTTAGTGTGGTCAGCTGGTGCCTACGTTTTGAAATCTCCCATGATTGTATTGAATGATGCATGTGGCAAATTCTGGGACTTAATCCCACTGCCTTACTACCTCCTGCCTCCTCTCTTGTTCATTTTCTACTCATCCACTGAATTCAAGAATCAGTGTGTGTGTTCAGTGCCCTGTCACTTGCTGCTTAGGGAGACTTAAGAAACCACTTTCTAATTTCCTCATTAGGAAGTAGTAGGAGGAGGAAGGACAGAAGGGAAGAAGAGAGGGAAAGAGAAAAGGAGGAGGAAAACAGGAGAGAGGGAGAGGAGGGAGGGGAAAAAGAGGAAAACTAATTCCCTATATATAAGTGTGTCTTTGTCCACAGCCCTACCTTGGGTGAAAGGGAGATTGTGTGGGATCTTATTGCAGACTCTGCTTATTCATTTATTTTCCAAAAACAGGAAACTTTGGTCATCAAACAGCTTTAAGGATAATTAAAGCAATGATGAAATGTATTGATTGATTCCAAATTTCTTTATAGGAGTTATTAATTGTATTTTGGACTTTGAGAGAAATTCCAAAAGAGATTGTAAAAGAAGAGAATCTTGATCTCGGGCTGTGTCCGGCTTTTTTTTTTTCCTTCTCCCTTCTTGCTGTTATTAAATTACAGCTCTGGGTACACAAAGACAAGAAGAATGTTCCCAGTGCTTAAGAAGATTTAAAGAATGACTGCACGATGTCACTTCACATCACTAGATATTTTACAATGTGTTGGAGACACCCAGTCAATAATTTAGGAGAAAGCAATCAATATGTTGACACTCCATAAGCCCAAAGCTAGAGTACATTATGGAAATCTTGGTAGTTTCTCTAATGACATGAAGTGATGTAACTGGAGGGATTTGTTTTTTGGGTTTTGTTTTGTTTGTTTGTTTGTTGCTTCTTTCTGGTACTGCAACAGTATAATTTAGTTTAACATCAACATCTCAACCTTCTGCTCATAGCCCACCAACTGGATCATGGAGTTCCAAAGCAAGGGTGTTCAGTAAGTGGGGAGAACCAAGCAGAATTCAGGGGAAAAGGATGGATTTTTCCTCCTAGGGATCTGTGGCTCTTGCAGTTTGTTTAATCCTTTTCCCTGGCCTCAAATGAGTGTTGGTCACAACTCTAAAGTAGGAAGATTCCATGTGGCAAAGAAGCTAGGGCCATTCTCTGTATCACAGAAATAGTAATATTGATAGGAGACCCTGCTATAACTACCATATCTAGATGGGTTTAGGAGACTGGCCTCAATCAGAAAGACAGGAGCTGGAGTTCTCCATCCCATGGAGCACCCCAAAGCCCATGCTCTCAAAAGCAAACTGCCTCACTATTTGTAGTCCTACCAGAAGCACAAATGATTCCTCAAGTACACCAAGCATCATATAGATGAAATCCTAACATGTTAATCTTTGAGATGATACTGAAGGGGGCAAGATGAAGGGGACATTCCATAGCATCTGACATTAGAAAACCTGGGGTTCAAGTCTAGGCATACAGGTATACAGGCTCTGCAATCGTGAGCAAGTTTCTTTTCCTGTCTGGGCCTCAGTCTTCGTCTACAAAATGGACACTTATATGGTTGAAGTGATAAAGTGAAATAGCACATGTGAAAGCTTATCATACACTCTAGTGGGTCATGGGAATATGAGTTGTGAGTTTCTATGAAGAGGAAACTAAGGCCTAGAAATATTAAGTAGCTATCCCAGAGTCACACAGCTGGTTAAATTAGTTAAGGCTTGAGCTGAGAGTCTGTCTTTTAACACACAAAACTTTCCCTAAAAAGGCATGGCAACATTACATTGAATTAATACCTATTAAGTTTTGACAGGTAAAAAGACAGTATTTATTTATTACCACTCTCCTTGGTACATTGTAGTTACTCAATAAATTATAGTTAATGATACTTTCTCTCAGCTTTGTTGTGAGGAAGACATTAGATGAGAAATATAAAAATGTTTTTAAAAAATAAGATAATATTTAGAAGTTTTTTTAAAAATATGATAACATCAGGCACAGTGAAGAGATTATATTCAGTATTGTTAATAACTCTTGACTCATGGCTAGCACTGCATTTAGCATTATTTGACCATAACACTATCAGAAAGAACGTAATTGATCCCTTCTGTAAAGGGACTTACCTTCTGGTCTTTCTCAATTCATAAGCTGAGAATGTCTCATATCCAATCGGTGCAGATGTCCAATCTCTTTTCTTATCTTCACTAGCCAATGCTGGGTTTAAAGTCTTTGAAGGTGTGGGGAAAATGGAGGTTCCTGTGGCCTGGATCTTCACCTGACCCTAAACTACTTGATGAAGTAACTGGCCTACTGCCAGGCTTCTGCTTCCCCACCTGTAGGCAATGAGCTCTTGTTGATTGAGTCACTATGTAAAGAGCTCTGCCCAGTGCTCTGGGAGGAGGCGGTGATGAGGGTGGGTCATGGCTGTGCAGACTGCTGGATGCAGATGTATTCTAGTGCTCGACCTACTACAGAGAGTCTAAAGCCAGGCATAAACCCTTCTACCCCAAGAACATTCTGTTGTCATTTCTTGATCTCACTGATTCCGTAGTGAACTTGCCTGGGGCTGAAACCTTCAGCAAGAGGGAAGGAAATGCAAATATTTTACCCTGTTGTCATAACTGTGATTGTGTCTTCCTTTAAACTCTGTTTCAAATTCTGGCAGAGGGTGCTAGTCCAATGAGCCTTTAGTTTCCACCAGAACTAACTGCTACTTCAATGGTTCCTTGAGTTAAAGGCCATTTCAAGGAGTTAACTGCAGGAGTCTTCCATAAGGACATTTAGTCACAGTCTACCTGCCCCATTTAACATCATTTTTGTACTGATGAAACTGGGTCAAATAAACAACGTAAGTAGATACTGAGATGTTGGAAGAAAATGGAGATCAGCAGGGCAATCTAGGTAAAGGCTGTTCCCATTATTTTAAGGCAAGGAAGTTGAGCAGGCAGAGGGCAGAGCTACATTGTTATTAGTTTTTGGCACCTCCTCATGAAGTTCCCTATGGTGACTTGAGTATCCTTTGTTCTGGCCCCTTGCATGAATCCCCAAACTGCAGCCCAGAGTTGACCTGTGGCCTGGTGACTACCATCTCTGTGCTGCTCCATGCTGCACCTGAGCTCCAAATAGCTGCTGAACTCATGAATCAGATACACATGAGTCTGAATTACTTGCCCTGGTTCCTCTATCTATAGCAGGATTTGTATTCTCTCTTTCAGGGTGCACAAAACAAAATCATATATCAGGAGCATGGCTCCTCTGTAATCAGGAGATGGCCACACAGCTGGGTGAAGCCAATGACAGCCTCCCCTTACAGGTGGGGACTTTTCCAACTTCTTTTTTAATTTGTCAACCCAAACCGTCTTTTTGCCTTGTGAAAATGTCATAAGAAGTCTGAGCCCAGGAAGCTTCTCACCAGTTGTGCCTGCCAGGAACTGAAAGGGCCAATTAGCAGGGCCCCCTATTCAGGATGTCTCCTCCTCTTGCTAACTGCTGGGGACTCATAAATTACCCATGCTGAGGCAGACGCTGAGACCCTGGGCACCTGCTCGCAGCTCTTTAGACACCACAAACTGAATGCTAGCTTCTCTCTGAGAGGGCCTGTGAGACTTTGACTAAACTTGCCTCAGTTGGAAATCAGTAGTTAACTAGGTCATAGGCAGCTGATGAAAACTAAAGGGAATGAGTCTGTTAGGCACTGACTTTCTTTAGAGAAAAATGTTTGCTTTTTAGACAAGGAAGAAAGGTTGGTAGAAGCTAGAAAATGGGCCAAAGCTTTAAGAAAGAGAAGAAAAGGTGTAAGTGAAGAATAATAAGAGGGAAGCGGGAGAGAGGGAGGGAAGAAGGAAGGAAGGACAGGAGGAAGGAAGAGAGATTCCACACAGTAGCTGCTTCCTGCTACCCAAAATAAACAGAGATGTTTGGGGATTTGACATATAGGACCTGATTGTCATATTAGGTACTGAAAGTCTAAATCATTATCCTGTTTCAAAAATATCTTGGTGTCTTGCCAATCAATGGGTTTCAGCCCCAGAGAAGTTCACTATAGGTTCAGTGAGACTGAAAAAATGACAGTGAAATATTCTTGGGTGAAAGGGTTTATACACAACTTTATTCCCAAGGTGGCAGGTAATTCAGTAGAATCCCATCCACTCAGAGCAAGTCTGCATGCAGCAAGCCAGTCTCGGCCTCTGGGCCCCTCTATCCCTGCAGCCGTCTCAGTCTCTGTTCTTGGCTCTGCCACCACTCCAGCTTCTGCTCTCCTGCAGCCTTGCAGCCCAGGGCACTGGGCAGAGCTCTTTATATAGAGTTGATAACAACGTATTGCCCACACGTGTGCAGTGGGCAAGCCGACCAGGGTCAGGTGGGAATCCTGGCCATAGGAACCTTTACTTTCTTCACACTTGGGCATTGTCAGCTATTTTATTTTTGAGGTACATTTTATAATCATTTTGTTGCATTTCACTCTCCTCAATGTCCACTGATTGAGACAAAATTACATTAAATATTTAATTTATGGAGAATCCCCATATAAATAATATTGAATTGATGCTTTCCAACCAGCAGAAATAGATATCTTAGTGTATCTGTTGGGTTTTTTTTTAACATGTCCCTTAATAATGGTGGGTAGTTTCCCATATGGAATTTAGATGAAAATTCTTCTTTCACGTTTCTTGCCAGATATTTTCTATGTTAAGCAATTCTTACAAATTACATTTTCTTCTTATATTTTCTAATAATACAAAATAGTAGTACATATTGTTGAATGTTGCTATCTTTAATAGTTTTCAAATTGTTTTTCTAAATGGACTTTGCATCATCTACCAATATCAATTAACTTGCCAATTATCCATTATTCATCCTATTTTTTATGGTTTGCCTTTTATTGTACTCTTACAATACAGACACTCTTATTTCAAATAATGTTTTTTAAATGGTGGTAAGAGCAGCCACCATTATGTATATTTCAGCCTTGCTTTGAAACAAATATTCTGCATCATGTTTAGAAATACTTTATTTTCATTTCAGTAAGCATTTTTGCTTAATGTTTAACTCATTCACGTTATTTATAGTTTATATTTAGAAATGAACTTCCTATATGGTTTTCTTTTTTTATCTTTCATTTATCTGGTAAGGTCAATGTTATATTAGCATTTTAAGATTAATCAAGACTTGCCATCTTCCAGCATAACAAGGAAGTTATCTTTACAGTGAACGAAATAATTCACTCATTGAAACACTCAGATCAAGTAACATTTTAAAAACAATTATTTGATATTTTTTAAAATTTTAAATAAATTTCAGCTGCAAAGATTTCCTGCTTTTAATTTTTACTAAAATCATATTTTCTGAAAAATATTAATTTTCTCTATATATTCAAATGTAATAGTATATAATTTTATCTTAGTATTATTTCTTTTTCACCTATGTATGCATATATTCTATTTCTTTTACAAATTTAAGTATTTATATTCTTATTTTTTTATTGTTTGGATTAGTAAGCATTTTACCTTTCTTTGTTATATGTTTTTCAATGAAGCTACACTAACATTATTTCCACTCTTTTTCTGCCTTCTTGATTATTAACCTTTTTATTTTTAACTTCATTATTTTCACTTGCCTCTAGCTCTGAAGAGAGCATAATATGACTGGAGGATTATTTAGAGAAATATTTTATATATTTTCATGTGGCTGCATGTTTCCTGTTTTAACTTCTGTTGTTTGAGTTGTGTTTTGGAGGCATCTGAGAATAAATAAGATCCATACAATTTCTTGCTTTTTACATTGTACCCACAAATAGAGAGTTGGGGAAATACCTATTAAATTGGTTTGTAATTTTGTTTCCTTCATTTGTTAAAGACCGAGGGTGTTGTATTAAAATTTCGCACATTTTGCCTTATATAGTTTACTTATTTTACCTTTTATTTTATAAGAAGGATCTTTGTCATACAAGATGATTCTTCCAGATTTCTAAGAATCTGGTATTTGCACAGAGATCACTGTTTCTTTTTTGTTGTTCCCTCCCTGTCTCTCGCTCTCCTTCCCTCCTTCCCTCCCTCCTTCCTTCCTTTCTTTTTCTTTCATTTTCCATTTCTTTTCTTTCCTTCTTTCTTTCTTTCACTAGTTATTGTATGCTTTTCTTTCTGTACTTTCTGAATATCCTTGTTTCAGTATGTAGCTTGTCAAAGCTTTTTTATTAATTTTTACCTAACCTGAAAGTGATAATCTAATAAATCAGATACATATCTTATTAACTGTAATGGTCAAATGGTTATGTTTAGTTTTTATCAGTTTTCTGCTATGCTTTGTGCTATACAGCCTTAGGATGTTCTTGATTTTCTATCTTTTCTAAATTAATGATATTTTACCTCCCACACTCTGATTCCCTTCTATAAACTGGGAAATACAAATTTAATTTTAATTTTATTTATAGCTATTTTTACATTTTGAAAGTAAACGTGTGCTTTAATCTATGCTTTTCTCTGTTGCTATTTGGTCTTATTTATATTGGTCATTAATATTTATTTAAAAATATAAATGCATACGAGTTGCCAAAATACTGTGTAGAAAAAAAAATTATGAAGAAATGCTTTCCTAATTGAATATCAAGAAATGAAAAACATGTATCTGTTGCAGAATACATATCTGACCAGTGGGAAAGAAGAGCCAATTAAGACACTATCTCAGGAATTCAAGAAAATTCAGTAAATGGAAAAGTTAGCATTTCAAAAAGGAAGAGAAATGATGTATTATGCAATAAGTTATATTGAGGAAGATAATTATATATTTGGAAAATGTAAAGTTAAATGTAGGCCCTATTCCAGGAGCATATACTGCAATGGGAAAAGACTAACAAATAAAATAATTTCAGGCATTTCTAAGAAAATAAAGCAAATTAAAACAGTGGAGAGTACTCACCCAGGGTAGGGATGGTGAAGAATTTCAATAAGGTATGCCAAAAATGTTCTAAGAGAAATATCTGTGAATCAGCCATGTAAAATTTAGGGAAGTACATTTTAGGCTTATGGCTTAGCAAGTGTAATGGCCCTGGGGGAGATGTAGGCACTACCGAATAAAGGCCAGTATCACTGCAGCTTAGAGAAAAGGTTAAAAAAAAAGAAAGTTACAATCAAATCAAAACAAGAGGAATCATTTTTAATCCAGATTGGCAAATTTTATTTAATAACTATCTAATATGACGAGTGTGCAGGAAAATTATCACTTTTATGTGTTTTTAGCTAGACTGTAGATTGATGAAACCTATATGAACAGCCACTAGCTATATCCATCAAAATATGGAACTATTTATCTTTTCACCCATTCCCCTCTTCCTAACATGATTCTGATAGAATAATTCACAAAAATAAGCAAAAGAATATCATTTGTTGCATTAATGCAAAGATGGAAATAAATGTCATTGTGCAAACTACACAACATAATATAAGGCTGCTATTAAAATACTCAAGAGTTCACTGACATACTGACGTGGAAATTTTCCCACAATACATTTCTTACTGTTGTTATTTTGCTTTATTTAAAATTGTTTTACACAATGTATTTTTAAGTGGGAAAAATTTCAGAAAAAGAATATGACCAATTCTTAATTTAAATATAATTTATTTTTATGTTATACATAAATATATATGCAATGCTATATATTTAGAAATAAATTTGGAACCAAGGAAGGCCTAAGAATTTAATTTCAACATGCCCTGTAATAAATACACTTCACAGTTTTCCCTTCCATATCTTCAGTGCTATTTCTATGACTTTTACGTTACAGAGATTCAAGAGTCCACAAGTTTTTAAGTGAAGCCTCGTGTATGCCCATCTATGGAAAGAGTAAGGTCTTCTTACTTCTGTGGCTGGGTGCTGACTGCTACCAGAATTCTTCTCTTAACCCTTCTGAGGTGAAGGGTTGTCATTGTCAGTTAACCTTCCTTTAACCTGAGGTAGATAGGAAGGAGGGAAAATCAGTGTGTGCGAAAGTGTTCATTGTGCTATTTCTTCTCCCAGGAATCAGTTTTTCTGTAACTGAGTTTCATTATAACACTCTTTGAATTACATTATTCCTGTAAAATAAAACTAAGAAGAAAGCAAAGTGGTCCATATCTTTTTAGTTTTATGATTAGCACTTTTCCCCCCTGGACCAAATTTCTCCATTCCCTTCTTGAGTGAATAAAATATATTTCTGAAATTTTACAAAATGATATTTCTCTATATCTGTGTCTAAAGTGATTGTTTTTTCACGAAGAGAAAAAGAACTTTATTACATACATTTTTCAATTAGCTTTTAGGTCCTGGAATAAGATCCATTTACTGCTTAGTGACAGTGTACATTGAAAACATTCCTAAGTGACTAGATAAGAGTGGACAAAGCCTTATGCTCAGAATCTGGACTATCAGCCTCTCAGAGAGGAAAACACCCATCTCTGTGCAAGCCAGTTCCCTCTATTAAAAAAAAAAGCATGGTGCCATAAATTCCACCTCCATTATTCTCATCAGATAATCTTCACTTCCAGGAAAGTGGCAATTGGTTTTATTGACTCATCTTACAAGAAACAAATTAGATGGGTGTCTGCTCTTTTGAACAGCATTATTCTAGGCAAACTGCAGATACAGTATGCCCCAATGTTCCACCAACTAAAATGTCCTATTTGCTGCTATATCATTTTAAATAATCAATGGGCTTTACAAATGGACTTGCTGTTATGGATTTCCCACAGCTTCCTAGTATATCTATTTCAGTTCTATTAAACTTAGTTTCTAAGTTCTGTAAGTACCCACTTCACATATCACCATTTCTGTGTGTGTTCACAGTGTTCACCACTACTGGAAGGCTCACCATTTTCTCCTCTGCTTAAATAAACCCTTCCCATCTTTCAAGATCCTACTCCAGTTTTATCTCTGTTTTGAAGCCTTCCTCACATCTTTATTCATCATCTTTCATCATAATTCCAGCAGCACTTACACTCTGGACCTTATTCCAACAACGAATTTTATGTTGTCATATTATGCTGTATGACTTTCTTAGCTTTCATGGACTGAGTTCTACCAATGTACAGATAATATTCTTTTTTTGAGATACGTACAAAAAAAGAGACACCTGATAGGTATTTATTAATAAATAGCAGAGAGATTTCCTGATTACTTAATTGATTTCTGGAAATGATGGGTCCTGAAGTATGGCTGTAGCAGTGATGACTCTGGTGTAGACAGGTACCACAGCATTGCCTAGACACTGAAATCACACATGCCCTCCGTACCCTCATTCTTGCTCCTCCTCCACTGTGTTGGTCTGGTGTCCCCACTCAAAAGGACATTGCTCTCTGTGAGGACCATCATCATCATGTTGAAACAAGGGCTCTGATGGAAGTGTGTCCTGACCTTCCCTGTGATAGAAAGAACAAAGTTTTCCATCGCTGAGCTAGAGCACAGAGCATGTGAGGCAGAGTGAAGACACAAATACTTTGAAGACAGGTTGCATCCTCCTCCAAAATGAGAAATGCTTACACTATGGGTAATTTGAGAACAGACATAGGCCAAGTAATTGGAGGCCTTGGAGATCATGTGAGTATTCTTGCTATATTAAAAATATATATATCAGGCTTCGGAACTTGTCAATTTTCACTGAAGACTTTGCACCTCTTTCCATGTTAATGTTTAAGAATTGTCGTTTTACTGCTTCACACCCATTAAGGGTTATTATTTTTTAAAAAATGGAAAATAGCAAGTATTGGGCAGGATGTAGAGAAGTTTGAACTCTTGTGCTTTGTTGGTGAGAATGTTGGTGCCACTTGGGAAAAAGTTTGGCAGGTCCTCAATAGAATTATCATATGATCCAGTAATTCCACTTCTGGGAATATACCCCCCAAAAAATGAAAGCACAGATTTGAACAGATAGTTGTACATTCATGTTCATAGCAGCATTGTTCATAACAGCCAAAAGGTAAAAGCAAACCAAGTCTCATTACTAGATGAATGATAAACAAAGTATGGTATATACATGCAGTGGAATATTATTCAGCATTAAAAATGAATAAGATTCTGATGAAACCTACAAAATGGCTGAATCTTGAAAAAAGCATTATAAGTGAAATAAGTCAGCCACAAATGGATAGATATGGAATCACTTATGTGAGGTACCCAGAGTAGGCAAACTCATATAAACAGAAAACAGAATAAAGGTTCCAGAGGTTGTGGGAAGGAGGGAATGGGTAGTTACTATTTAAGAGGCTTAGAGCTTCTGTTGGGGATGATGAAAAACTTCTGGAAATGGGGGGATGATAAAAAAGTTTTGGAAATGGATAGCGGTGATGCTGCACAACATTATGAATATACTAAATGCCACCGAAATTGTACACTTAAAATAGTTGAAATAGATAATTTTATGCTATGTGTATTTTACCACAATAAAACAAATGGAAATACTTCCTGTTTTAAAAGAAGCTTTTTTATATGGATTTTTTAGGTCTAATTCTCATATATCAATTTGTTTATTTTTGTTTGTTTTGTTCAGAACTAGTTTCTAGGAAACACCCTACTACATTTGTGTCTTTTTGGGTCCTATGAGTGAAAGACTCAGTCCTTCAATTTGCCCAGCCCTCCATTAAGTGCCCCCCCCCCGACCAGCTCCACCACCCCCTTGCCTCACTCCACCACAATGTCACCTGAAACATCTGCTCCCCCACTCCTAAGCACATTCTTCAGATGTCCAGGTTTAACAGAGTGCTAGCTCATACACATGGAAGCCAAACAGAATTTTATCATAATCAAGAATCTGAGTATTTTGCAAATGAAAGGACACTCTCTCTGTACTGTTGTTGCCTCATAAAATATGTTCTACTTAATTTGATCGAGCTTTCATAGGTTTACCTATATTTTCTCGTCTTAATCTTACCTCTGCTTATAGCCAGCTGTGAGTTTATATTTTAAAGAAATTATTTTCATTCCAACAAGACTTCTTTCCAATAATTGTGTAATTAATTCAGAGTTGGGTCCTCTATGACTCAACTCAAACAAATCTACTTAGATAACACTGCCTGAAAAATCCGACCAACAACTTTATGTTACTTGTCCCTTTGTTTTTGAAGTAAACATTCATCATGCATTCTCAGGAAGCATTTATCATTCTAGGTAGTTCCAGTGTTTTCTTCTTATGTCCAGGAGCTAAAGTAATTATGCTTTGGGCTTTGTTGATTCAGAGATGCCTCTTCAATAACTGGTTAAAAGTTCTTTGTCCTTCAAAGAATTTTCTAGACTTCTATCCATTTTCAGGGGGAAAATTGAGTCAGTGCTCTCTTATCATAATCAATGTACTTATTTTATTCTCCATTGTTAAATACTATTCTAAATCCTATAGCAGAAGCAAAACTGGTTATAAAGCCAAACTTATTATATAAACAAATTTGACTTTATACTGCTATTTATCCATAGCGCTAATTTTGAAATTCCATCAACTTAATATGACTCCAAGGAGTAACTATTAAGAAAACATATGTTGATTGTAAAAAATGTGTAAGTGCTCATTTCAATAAATAAAAAGTTTTGTTGTGACAGGAGACCACATTATCATCAGCCACAGATACATAAAGTGAGAGTAGATACATATGGAGAAGAAGGAAAGGGGAAGAGTTCATTAAAAAAAAAATCAGCCTAAAAAAGTGAATAACAATTCAGTAAAAAAAAAAACAAGCAGAAAGTTGTGTCATGAGGTAAACAATTCATATACGTCTACCCCAGAGGCTCTTAAAACATAGTGGGGGAGAAAAAATAGTATGAACCAGAGGTTTGCCCTTTATAGTTTCAGTGGGGCTCACAAAAGAAACCTGTGAGGGTGTCAAGGTGCAGAGGAGGCGCTGATAGAGTGTTAGGTACTCGGGCTTCAGCTTGAAAGGTCGAGAGGACTGGGCAAGTGAGGAGGAGGGCAGATAGTTCCAGGAGAGGGAAGACGCACCACACAGCATAGCCTGTGGCACATGTGACTGGAGGTGATCAGAAGAACACTGAGCTAATCGGAAGGACTGAATTGGTGCTGAATAGAGTAGCTGTAACTTAGATGTAGCCAACTGGAGGATGCAGGCATCCTGTGGATAACTTTGAAGACCAGACTGTGTAGTAAGTAATGGAGGTCCCACAGTCGAAGGGGCATTCTACGGAGCTGTATCTGATTGCAACACTCCAAATATTCTGGAGGGATGAGACTAGAGTGAAAAAGGGAGAAGAAGAAGTAGCAGTGGACAGAGGTTGTGTCCTCATTAACTGGGACTTCCCTGTGGGATGCAGGAGGTAGGGGAGAGCACAGCACACTCTCACTGTATGGATGGGGGAGGGGCAATGAACATGTCACTGAGATTTCATAAATATCCGCATTTGGTATTTTATAATGGACTTTTTTTTAAGATTATAATCTACTGCTAAGATAATGCTATGAGTTTTTCTCATTTATTTTTGTCTGCTTTTTATAAGCATAAAAGAAATCACAAAAATTACAGTAATCCTTTGAAATTGTAACAGATATTTAGGATTAGGTCAAATAAAAATTACATAAAATAATAATAATAATAATAGTAATGACATAATAGCTAACCTTTATGGACTGTTTACTATGTCCCAGATAATATTCTAAGCTCTTTCCAGTGAAATCTTTTTAATAAGCAGATGAAAAATCTCTGTAAGGCAGGTACTATCATTATCCCCATTTTGGAGAAGGAGAAGCTAATTCACAGAGAAAAAAGATTTGTGCAAGATCTCAGAGCTAGGAAGTGATAGAATCAGAATGAGAACTTGGGTCGTCTGCCTCCCAGCCCGTGCTGGGAACTACAGGAGATATGCACAAGAAGCAATAACGAAGGAACTCTAATACCAAACCTCAAAACATAATCACTGCTGTACATTAGATCTCTAGAACTACAGTTTACAATACTGTATTGTATACTTCAAATTTGCTAAAGGGTAGTTTATAAGTGCTCTCATCAGTTAAAAAAATAAGGTGGGTCTCTTTTGTCCCCTCCTGGCATGAGCCAGGAACTCTTTCCTCTCACTTTATTTCTGAATAAAAGCCTCTACCCTGGCTCTCCTACCTTGGGTGTTTGCTAAGTTCATTCTTCGACTCCACAAACAAGAACCTCGGCATCATCTTTGGTGGCTAGTCCGGGATAACTTTGGAGGCCTCCCTGACCTCTGGGTGAGGCAAGGATGCTCTTCACTTCCTTTACACGCTCTGTGTGTACCTCTAACTTCGTCAGTTTCATGGAACCCCATGCTCACCACCGCAAGAGTATCTAGAGGACTGATCGTGGATGATGACATGTATCTCACCAGAAACAGAGAACATAAGTCCGCATGTCAAGCTTACACTTGCCCTGGTCCTTTACCCAATTCTTGCAATCCTTAAAAGACACAACTCCTAAGCCTTTAAGCATGCCTCCTCTCTGAGACTGCCCACACTCCCCTTTCTTCGAGTGTGTATTTTGCCTTAAATAAAGCCTCCTTGCTGCTCAAAAAAATAATAATAAAATAAAATAAGGTAATTATGTGAGGTAATGGTTTTGTTAATTAACTTGAGTATGTTGATCATTTCACAATAATCTAACAAACATCAAGTTGTATACCTTAATTATATACAATTCCTATGAAAAAGAACACAAAACATAAAATAAGAGTGATAATTAGGATGCTACAGAGTCTTTTAAAAATTGCTTTCACCAGTTACTGCATGAAGTTTTCAGCACTTCACAGGAGAAACAAAGGCACAGAGATTATTTGATAAAACATTCTAGAAGCATTGAGTTTAAACTTGAACATATTTTCAGGGCTTCAATACTCTTCCACTTTATACAGCATGTACAAAATTATCACTGAAATTTAGCAAGTAACAGGAAAAAAAGTAAAATGTCCCCAAGAAAGTCACCACCAATCAAAACAGAGGGGAATGTCAAAATTAACAAATAGCACCTGCAGAAAATGAATATATTAAGTACTTATAATGCTTTATTATTTTAAATTATGGCACCACTAGCTAAGCTCGCAAGTATTTTTTTTCCTGGTTATTGTATCTTTAAAATTATGAATTCCATCTTGACTGCCTCTTTAAATAAGATTAATTCATAGCATTTCCCATTTAATTGCTTTATCTGTTTTGGTCCATTAGATTCTATTCTAGAATATAGCTTTTATGATAAATTAAATTCTAGGGTTTTAGTTTGACATCTAAGTTAATTTTTAATTCTGGAAAAAGTTCTGCCCTAAGCAATTTAGTTCTTTTAGAAGTGCTGGGGGAAAAAAATCATATTTTGGAGCATTGTAAGTGACCCATAAAACAGGTATTTCACAGCCAAGCATCCTCGGCTTTCTTTGGATTTTCTTAGGTCTGAACCTCTCTAATGAAAGGCCTCTTTGAGGTATGGCTGTGTATTAGCTTCTCCTAAGATTTCTGAAGGGAGATTTCAGTAGAGGAAGTTGCTTAGCTGGTGTGCACCTGGCTAAACAGGATGGAATTGAATCCCCACACTATCTTCACTTACATTAATGAAAAGACATCTGAGTCTTGCACGTGGGTAATTCTCTATAAATTAACCTGGGGTTTTCAATGAAATCAGAGCCTCTCTAAGAAATAAAGGGATAAAAATTTAAACAGGAATTGGTGCTTACACTTAACAAAGAAGAGCAAGGAGAGTAGTAGATCAGGGTGGCTGTACTCACAAGGTTGGCAAAAACAGTCACTGATGACTTTAGCGTGAAGTACTGAAGTGTATGGTTGGCTGAGAAACTGCTTCAATTCCCAAATTTACAGGAAGATCCTACCACTATCCCAGTCTACTTCATCAGAGCAGGAGCACATAGATAAGCCTGAGAAGCCATTCCATATGGCTTCTGTGACTTCCCAAGAATAAGGTCTTCTGTTCTCTTCTACCTTCTAAATCTGGAGCTACACAGAAAAGGAGGTTCTGGGAAATGCAGTTCCTGGCTTTTCCTCAGCATTGTAAATAAGATGCTAGTAGTTGTTGGTGGTGATGCCCAGATGGCAACAATGCAGCCTGTCCTGTGAGATGGCTCATAATGTCACACAACAAGGAGATTCCAGTACAATTCCATGTCTTCAATGAAACTGCATCTTGAAATATTATGCTATATTGAAAATCAACCTAGTCAGTGTCAGTCTGGGTGTCTGTTAAGTAGCTGGTGGTGTGGTAAGCACTATGAATAAGGCGACATTTTTTAAGGCACAAAATCCAATCATGGTCTGAAAATATATTTTTAGTTCTGCCTAAGAGTTTGACACAATTCAATCAGCAATAATTTCTGGGGCACTTTAATAGTTTGTTGGAATAAGGAACCTGATTGTTTGAAATCAAGATTGATCCAGAAATGATAAGACATTTGAAGTCACGATTTCTCTACACATTTAAGACATATGGTAGGTGTAAACCTGGAGGAAGCAAGAGAAGGAAAAATTCCACCACTGACATCTGGACTGTTTGCACTTGAACAGTTCATAGGAAGTTGAGCTTTCCAGAAACTATGACATATAATTATGTTCCTCAAAACTGTTTTTTTTTTCAAGTTTTGAATATGTATAGTGCTTCACAATAGCTATTTGTCTCCAGAATGTCTTCACTGAAAGAAGTTAATAGTCATTTAAGTTTTTGGAGGCAGATGCCATATCTAGGACATCTATTTTCATTGACTAACAGAATGCTAGGTATAAGATAGAGGCCTAACAAAAGTGTGTAGAGTTAATATTACAGTACTTCAAACAAGATAATCCTAGGATATATCAAGGGTGCATGTGTGTGATCTCTAGGAAAGCTATAGTAGTGTTTCTTCAAAGAGATCTCAGAGGGTGACACTTATTTTCTTCATAAACTGTCTCACAATGTCTCAGATTATGGCCCTTACCCTTGCAGCCTCAGTAACCTACCTTGTCAGCACATTATGACTGCTTTCATCTTTTTCAAGCATACTCACTTTAACTAAACATTTGAGACTGAGAAGTAAACTCAGGATGTCAGTTTATTCATTTACTGAAATAACACCTTTCTACTGGCAGAATAAATCCCACTCATAGGAAATGAAATCTGCACAGTCTATATTACCAAAATCCATTTGACTTTTCTTCTTGAGAGTAGGTATATGGGGGAAATCAGGTAATTATCAGAATTGGTGAATATTAGATTCAGAAAAAAAATAAGTAATGGAACTAATAGCAGTCTGAGATTGGATTGCTCTCATCAACAAGACATCTATTGGGTATTGCCTTTGGCATCCATCTTCATAGGATGGCCTTGTCAGAGGAACCAGAACACCCAAAGCCAATTATCTAAAGTTCTCTACCCTCTGAACAGTGTCTCAAAGGGCATTGTCAAAATATGTCCATGTGGTTCTATTCCTCCATGGTTGACCCAGTTCCTTATAATTTCTAAATTCTTTCAAGTCACAAGCAATGGTTGCAAGCGTAGGAAAGAATCTATCTCTTTCAGGAAGACTTCGTCTCTCTGATCTGGTTCACAATGTATAAATTCTGTAATTTAGCTGTTGGCAAACATTCTTATTTTCCTCATAACCAAATTCCCTAACATCTAAGTATTTGTTACAATATTAACGTCCATCATTTATCCAGAACTACATTTTGTGTCAGATGTTGTTTATATGCTTCAAAGTTGTATTTTTTCTCCCAGTAACCTTGTAAGGTAGACACCATCAACACCACTTGTGGATGATGACAGTGATGGTCAGAATGGTTAATTCTGAACCACAGACATACCACACTGTGAGTTAGCAATCCATATTGAGGAGTGGCCTGTTCACTCTAAAGACTATGGTCTGTACACAATTTGCACTTCAAATTCTGCCTTTTGTTGGACATGAAGTTTTCTCACTGTTTTTCTGGATTCAAATAATTTACTGAACCCAGAATAAATTATATACTACATTACCCATATGTGGTGCAGGAGGCATGCAAAACTCTCAAATGACTACTCATCTCAGTCAGAGTAAAACTTTACTGACTTGCTCTCTACACTATGACTTACAAGTTCCTATATGAACTGGCCTCCTGTTACCCTGCCTTCATGTCCTCTGCTCTCTGCTTTGCTACATCACTGTAACCACACCCCTCCTCACTCTTCCTGGAACTTACCAGGAACTCCCCCACTTCAGAGCATCTGAAATTCCCTCTGCCAGGACAGTTCATCTCCAGGATAATACCTGTGTGGCATTCTCTCTTTCACTGTTCCTTCACTTCCCATCAGCCAATCTAAAATTCTGACTCCCTCTATCCAATATACTCTATTCCTAATAGTTTCCTGACATATAATAGAAGCTCAATAAATATTTTTGAATGAATGTATGAATGAACATTGATTTCAATTAACTTAATCACAGTGAGCGGTTAGGTCGGGGGGAGTGTGGCCAATATACCTGATCAAGAGGCCCCCATAACACCTGCAGAGAGTCACCAAGGAAGCAGATCCCTGCCCACTTTCCATATGGGTGGAACTAATGTACTCTAGACAAGCATACTTGATAGAATATTATTACTAAGAAGGGTGTGCCTACTTTCAAACCTTTGGAAAACTGACTCATATTCCTATTTGGCAGAAATACAACTGAGGATGCTAGGCTTCAAATTTTTTTATAGTTACCTTGAACCTACAAAGAGATTTTCAGAAACTCATCTTTTTAACTCACTAGACATTTGCTCTTATACTCAATCATGGGTTCTTTTAAATATTTTTAATATCATCCTTTTAAATATCATCCCTGTATGACTTATTCACTTTGCATATGGGTGATATTTTTTTTTCCCTATGAAGAGCTTCAGCGACTTGAAATCAGGAATAAAATATAATCATATTTTTTGATGTTAGTTTATATCCAGCCCAACTCAGTAAAAAGAATAGTCAAGAAATATCTTGGGGTCAATTCTTGCTGTATTAATTCAACTCAAACAAAAATTAATGGTTAGGTGTGGGTTCAGCATTGTACTTTAAGATACAGTATCAGCAATCTATGGATGCTCAGACTATTTGGACAAGAACAGTGATGTTGTAGGGTTTCTCATCTGTTATCTGTATCAGGCACAAGAAGGATTCAGAAAATGTTTATGGTGCTTTTGATTTCATAGTGCTTTGATAGCATTAAATACTGGACATCCAGGGATGTTCGATAGCCTGCAATGTGTGGGACAGTCCCATAAGAGCAAAAATAATCATGCTGCCCAAAATGCTAGGAGTACTCCTTGTTGAGAAAGACTGGTTGAAGGCATGATGGGGATTAGACTTTACAGGAAATGATAACGTATGCTAAAGAGACTGGACATTATCTTCTAGGCAACGGGGACCATCAAGTGTTTTTAAGTATTGTGGAGAATTGATTAGCTTTAGTCTTTAAACAGGAAACTCTGAACTAGCACAGACACAAAGAGGAAACAAGGAGATCACATCGTGGGAAATGGCAGTAGTACAGCTAAGGAGTTGTGTTTGGTTTCTTATCTTTAGTTTAGCTCTGTCCAGGGCCCTGTTAGCAATACAATCACATAAAGTAAGGTAAATCCAGGAAAGAAGAGTCCAGAAAAATCAAGATGGCCCAGAAACCCCAGCAAAAATGTCATGCTCATCTCTCAGCAGCTTAGCAGGCCTAGGTAATGGGACATGCTGATTGGCATATTCTAATCAGACCTGTTAGAGCTGGGAGTATAGCCAATCTAAACAAACCATCTACTTGAAAATAGAGTCACTTTATAAGAAAATTCAGTGTTCTTTTGGATAGTCAGGAAAAGAGGGAATAGGAGCACAGAATGGAAAGATAATATATAAAGGAATTATAGAATAGTATACAAAAACATATATGGGACTTTGGAAACTTGTTCTTCCAAAAGCTCTTGTAGTACTTGCAGTATTTCACACAGAACCAATCATTTAGTGGACATCCAATCAAAACATGCTCCTGTATTGCAATAAAGTAACACATTTTAATTTTTGCAAAAGAAAGAGCTAAAATTGCTCAGTTGATTGCTAAAATACATTGAGATATCTATGTAACCAGTAAGGTACTAAATATTGTTTTATCTGAAGGTAAATTATAATAGTAAAGATGTTTATATACTAGATGGAAAGATAAAAATGAAACCCATGAAATAAGAATAAAACTAGTACTAAACTGGGGGTGTCTGATGACAAGAGTGAGAGCAATTCAGAAATGAGAGATTGATAGAAACTGGAGCAATCAGGGAAGTCTTCATGGAGGATGGGGCCTAGAAAGACAGAGAGAACTTGAATAAAGGGGTAAAGGAAAGTGGCTACAATAAATAAATGGGGTCAAAAAAGATGAACGAGCCTAGTTCCAATGTCACTTTTACTTGGTAATGGATCGCATTTGATCTCAGATTTCTGATCTGTAAAAAGTGAGCAATGATGCGTATCCCAGGACTGATATACTGATTTACTGAGATATTTGACATGACTCTGAACTGTGCTTAGAATGTTTAGTCAGGTATTCTTAACCACATGTTCATTCTTGGACTATATATCTCTCCTATATATGAGAGATGTAGTTAGGTTTATGAAAAATGGTAAACTTGAAGTTTTCACTGTAACAGAAGTCAAGGTTTTGAGTTGTGTGTTTCAAGTCATCTTCGGATCAGCCCTGATTAGTTCAATCTCCTTCAGCAAGATAGCTGAGCTCCCACACTGTGAGATTGGGTATTGCCTTACCAGGAATAGATTTCATTTTTATGAAATTTTATGAAGTTACGTGTCTATGCTTTTCACAGAAATTTGAGGGAAAGACACTTGTTCTCATTACCCCACAGACACTGCCATTATCCAATCCTTGCACAGAAACCCCTGGTCAGAAATAGGTTCTCATATAGGACACCCAATCCATCTTCACCGCCAAGTTTCCTTGACCAAGTGTGCTATCGACTGAATGTTTTCATCCCACCCAAATTCAAATGTTGAGCCCTTATTCCACAATGTGAGGTTATTAGGAGGCAGGGTCTTTGAGAGGTGATTAGGTTTAGATGACATCATGAGGTCCTTATAAGAAGAAACCAAAGGGCTTTCTCCCTCCACTCGCCCTGCACCTTGCCTCTGCCTCCCAGCAGCCATATGATACAGCAAGAAGGCAGCCAGCTGTCTGCAGTCAGAAACAGAGGCTTCATCAGGAACCAAATAAGCCAGCACCTTCCTCGTGGACTTTCCAGTCTCCAGAACTGTGAGAAATAAATGTATGTTGTTCAAGCTGCTCGGTCTATGGTACGTTGTTACAGCAGCCTGAGTTGACTAAGACAAGCTCTTGAGAGAACCTCAGGGATCCATGCCATGGGACTACAGATACTTGAAATAGAATCCAGCACCAATACTTCTACTGGGTCTCCTGGTTATGTAACTTGAGAAAGCCACTAGGATCCCTGCTAGTAAGGTGTGCTTTCTTCTTCCAACTGAATAATTTATCTCCAATATTTTGTATGCTTTTATAACCTTTTTCTAAGAATGATTATTTTTCTAGCCACAAATTGTATGTGCCGGAGTTCAGCTCCAGCTGGGGTGAGGTATCGAAGGGGAGTGAGACGGCGTCAGCGAAGGTAGTGAGGACACAGACACTAGCAAAGATGCTAAGCTGGTCTGGCCCCCTTTATTGTCAGAAACCTCAAGCAATATACAGGGGACTGGTTACAAAAAATCACCATAAGACATGTGTCATTCAGTGATTTATGGCATATTCTAATTCTTGGAATGTTCCCCTGCTTTCTCGACCATGAAAGGTCGCCATGTTTTCTTCTTCAAGATATTTCTGTTGCTCTCATACCTTTAGATCCCTAATCTCAGATTAAATTTCTACAAGGCACTACAGTGCTTTGTGTCTTGAGACTTGTTTGACCGGACTCTCACTTAGGCTTACTGTGAGGGCGTGTTTTTTCCTTCCAATAATATCCTGAAACTATTTATGGGAGAATGAGAAACACTCATTCTGTTGATTTTGAGTATAACAATGCTTACTGTAATTTCTATAGTAATAATTCATAAGGGAACTCTACCAAGATTTTTCCACCTGTTTTCCTGACCCACACTCAGTCACCTCTTGTTTTTCCTAGGAGCTAAATTGACCAAGGAGGGGTACTCTGAAGTCACCTGAACTTTCTTCTATTTTCTAACCCAAGGATAATAGCCCACCGGCCTGAGGGGAACGTGCAGGGTCACAAGCTGAGTTTTATAAGTGCTCTACGGCTCCTGACAGGCTTTTCTCTAGGGGCTGTTTCTGATTAGTGAGGGCTGTTCAGACTGGGGAGATGGTCAGACTAAACAATAGAAGAGATATGAGTAGCTTCCCCTTTGGAGGCCCGCTGTGCGGCATCCATCCATTGGCCTCCTGGGCTGTGCCATCAGGCAGGCAGAGTAGGTCGGCTTCCAGCATCTAAATTCAATTTCTCAGAAGTAGAACTTACAGGATGTTCTCTAACCACTGAACAGAAAAATATTATTATAAGAATGCAAAGAACAGCAAGAACTAAAATAAAGAGAAATGAGGGGGAACAGGTCAGGCTCCTCCAGTTCTTCTGGGGTCGCCTCCGGGCCTGGACTCTGTCAAACGGCTCAGATGATCTGGTTCCCTTCAGTATGAGTTCCAGAATTAAGAGAAACAGACTTAATTCTCTTCTCTCTGCCATGTGTTACTTTACATTCACTTATTTGACTCCCAGTTTTCTTTGTCTCAATCTCCACCTTCCAACCCTCACCCCATATGACCTGTTTCTTTCTATTTCTTCACTTAATTTTCTGTGGTGATCTGATCCATCTCTGGCTAACTCCAGTCGTCATAGGAAGGATGGCAGCAGAGTTGGGATCAGACCAGATTCCAGTGACAAGAGCTATTCTTCAGTCAGAGCAGGTGCCCATAAAGCCAGAGGGATGTTTGGGGCAGTCAAGGCCATCAACTCGTTCAGCACTGAGATAGCTGCCCATGCCTTGCTTAGAGCTCATTGCTTTAAATGAAAGTTGGCTTTAAACATTCATTTAGATCGATTTATTCAAAAGTGTTTAAGGTTGAGCCGACTTTATTACTACAGATGTGGTTGGGGCCCTTACAACTGAGCATAATGTCTCACCAGTTGCAATGCCAAACACACCCAGGTGACATGTGATATCTGTTTACAGGGGCATGGGGGTCTTTTATGGCAAAACAGAGATGGGGGGGAGAAGGTTTGCTGGTGAACTTGTTTTCATAATACTCTGAGGGGGTTAAAGTTTATGAAGATTTTAAATCTTTTCTCTTGGCTTGAATTCTCTCTCTCTCTCTCTCTCTCTCTCTCTCTTTTTTTTTTCTTTTTGCCCATCCCTGTCTCCAAAGAAAGCAATAAGCCTGTCAAAGGAGGAATTAATTAAGCAAATCAATCAGTCAGTTTTATTAAGGAATTACAAAGCCCAAGTGGAGCATTAATTATTCAGATAATGGGACATCTCTGAGCCTTTCTTTTCAATTATTGATAAACTGCTATCTATCATCCAGACTGCTTTAGTACTGCTTTAGTTGTGAATGAATCCAGGTCATTCAGCCAGAGCATATGCTAGTTATGAGGCCTGCCAGGAGACTGGGGAAAGCAATGGGCAGAGGCTCTGTGCTCCCCCACTGTGAGTGCAAACAGTAACCACCCCAGGCAAGGACCAGGCTACACTGCAGACATCTCAATGAGAGACTTACCATGCGGCCATCATCCAACTGCTCAACGACAGGTGCTGAGACAGCGATGCTGGGCATTTCTTTTTGTTTACCAAACCTAGATTTCTTATTGGCCTTATAATATAACAGCTAAACAAAGCATTTATAATAAAGTCAATACCATTGTTCAACAGCTAAGGAAAAAAATACTCTTCATTTTACATCTAGAGAAAATTTAACTATTTTTCTTCCCAGTATTAGGGGGAAAAAAAACCTTTATTTCAACCTCAAAATTACCTGTAAGACTCTTGGTTTTAGTGACTGTAGGTGTACTGATATGAACAGGCATATAAAGGTGTAGGAACAAAAGTTTTGTTAACTCTTTTCTGATTTGTATCAAGAGTTCGATCACTTATTCTTACATCAAAGGTTTATTCAGTACCTACTATGTGACAATGCAAACAGTGACACCTTAGGGTACTCATGGTGTTATGCTAAGGCATTTACAAATAAAAGATAACTTTTTAAATAAGACAACAGTCCCTCAAAAACAAGTTCAAAATAAACAGAATCAAAATCTTAGTGTAGTAAATAAAATCACAGCAATAAGTAAAATAAATAGATAATTCATTCCTTATGAATCACAAAAGAAATGTATAAAACCCAAAGTATCCATCAAAACTTTAAAGAAACTTCTGTGGAATAAAAGGATGTGTGGCTGGCAAGAGGAGATGGTATAGGCAGAGCTTGAAAATGTAGGAATATTCCTGGCTTTTCATATCACTAATGGTTTTCTTAAGGGCTCACTGGTCACAGATAGATACATTTCTTAAACTTAATGTGCTCAAGCCAAATCTTGAAGCATTAACAATATATCTCAATACTTAGAAAAATCTAGAGTCAGCAGCGGTTTATTGGAAAGCTGTTAAACAACATGGCAAAACTCTCTACTTCTAAGTGATATCTCCCTCCCCCGAACTCGTATAGAACTTTATATCACTCATATATCACTTAGCATATCCCTATGGATATTCAGGCAAAGCTTTAAGTATGATGCCACATTCAAAGTTCCTTAAGGCAATACCAAAAGTGTGGGCTATAAAACAGATAAACTGAACTTCATTAAAATTAAAAATATTTGCTTTTGTAAGCAAGGTCGTCTAGCTGAAGGTGATGGATCAATACCCAGCCTCATCTCCTTTTACTCATCTTCTCTCCTCAACATCCTTCTAAAATTAAAAATGATTTTTTAAAAAGGGCAATAAAAAAACCCAATACAAAATGTGAAAGCTAACAGCAAACATAATGTGAATAGACTCATCAGTATACTTGTAAATTTCTAGAATCAGGAAATACCTGTGAACTTCTAGAAGTAGAGAGCAGAGAAGGTATAATTGACACCAGAAGACGGAGAACACATAAAAGGATTTAAGAGCAAGAAGAGAACTTTTCATTTTGTGTCTGTAGAAACTAGAGAAATTCCAGATTCAGGGAAAGTCTGAATATGAAACAGTTTGCCTTCTTTGATGTTGCCCATTTGTTTTGGAAGTTTATTAATTACCTCTAGATTATGCCCATTTATTCTACTTAGTGAGACTGAGGATGTGGCTCTTGGCAGGCTTGAGTGTGAATCCATAACTTACCACATACCAGCAATGTGCCTTCCGCTGAGTTACTTCATCTCTCTGAGCTCCAGTTTCCATACCTGTAAAACTGGAATAACATTATTTTCTTCAAAGAACAGTAGCTGAAATTAAGAGAGCTGGATTTCAGTGTTCAGATCTCTTTGTGTCAGTGTTATGTATATGCATTTTTACTGTGTTTTCTGTGTTACTTCTTTGGTTCTCATCTAAGTCCTCATTTCTAGATACTTATTTGCCTGGCAGTTTGGCTAAATTCTCATTTTGCTCTCCCAAGTCTTGCCACAATTCCAGGGCACTGATGATTTTTTATGAACATCTAATATATTATTTAGTTCATTCCTCTGGTATTTATGAAGCCTCAAATATGGTGATGGGATAGAGCACTGGCATTTAGGCCAGAAGTTCTTGATTGAATCTTTAACTTACTTTACTAGCTCTCCCTATTACCTTGGACTATGATAGCCAGGTTGAAGTTTGTATCTGTTAGATCTTTAGTTCTCCATGAAACACTGCTGAGTGTCTGGTCTTCAAAGCACTTTTCCAAAAAGCCATAAACTTATCCAAGCAATTGGCCAACAATTTCATGGAGTTTCCTGACATTTCTTCATGGAACTTTTGGACTTTTTAGAGCATGGTTTGAAAACCATGAAACCATGGCATTGACTTAATGAAACTCATTTATTTTTCTATTCATTCATTTATTCCACAGATATTTACTTTCAATGACTAAGTGCTGGGTTTGATAGGAAGTTAATAAAAATGATTCTAGTTATAGAAAACAATTATTCTTTTTCTTCAAGTGATTCTCAAGTCCTCAAAATGAAAACAAATCTTCTCCCCATTCAATACCCCTCCCTAAACACACACACAACAAACACGCTCGTACGCACTCATGTCACCACCCGCAGCTGCCAAGCTTCCCACGTTCCTCCTCTCTGCTGCTCCTTTATGAAGAGCACCCCTCCAGTGAACTGAGGCCAGGCCTCGGTGGCAGAGCCATCCTCAGTTTGTCTCAGACGTATTATTCCTCCTACCAGCCATTTTCAAGCACATCACAGCCCTCTGCATTTTCTCCAACGTTCCTCCATCTCATTTATTTTTTAGTATTTTTTCAATAGTTCCTCCAGATGCTCTCATTAAGTGGTGGGCTAATTAACCTCCTGTTTCTGAGCAGGGGAGCTGTGGTGAGCTGCATGGCCTCACAGGAGGGCTTCCCCTCCTTAGGAGGAAACCAACAAGGTGCCAGTCAGTTTATACACCTGCAAGAGTTCACAGAGGCCCTGGCACCTACTCAGCAAGGTTGTTTCTTGTTTTTTGTTTTTTAAGCTTCTGCACTTTTTTCCAGACAAGGGCACACTGTGGCCGCAATCTTCCCCACTCACTGACAATACCAGGGATTGAAATCTCTCAGCCCGCAAAAGCGGAAACTCTCTAATAACTTTACAGACATGTTTTCCATGCTGCAGACCCAGTAGGCACTTAGCAGATCCTCTCTAAGATGCTCCGGTTCATGGCTAAGAGCAGCTGATGCAGCCAGAGCCACAGGGAGCCGTGCAGTGAATCGAGAGCGAGGGATCACTGGGTTGTCCTGGAAATGTGAAGCAGTTGAACTGGCACCTCACCATGGCGTAGCTTCCCTCCCTGTTTTCATATCCAAGCCAAAGTATATTTAATCTTTTCTCCTAGATGTTGGGAAAATTTTTTGGGTCACAGTAGTAGGAACAAATTCTCAGGACTGAGCCCCACATTCAAGGGAGGAAACCAGTAAAATAACACTTTCTCCCAGACCCATTACCTGTATAGCTAAGATACAAATCTAATATTTTGCCCAGCCCTGGCTGCATCTAACTAAGATAACTGATGAGCTACTCTTCATTCATCTATCTTGCACATCCTGTGGATAAACTTTTTCCAATAATAACATCGTACGTTATTGGATGCTTCTAGGTTTCCTTCCTTGCTCTAAATAACAGTAATGTATCACTTTATAGTTAACAAAACACTTTCAAACCCATGAGCTTATTTTTCCTCAATTGGGTGAAAGTGTTATCATCATCTGAGATTTAGGAAGACTTGTCCAAAGTCACCCAAACAACAATGGGAAGACCACAATTAAAAGATAGACCCTCAAATTCCAAGTCCTAGGTTCTTGTTCTTATACCAAGCTGCCTTCCTCCTTCTTCCATCCTTAAAATAATGTGTCTTAAATGTGATACTTTCTGTTTTCAGAACGTCTTCACACACACGACTGCCATTCTCTCCCTGTACCTGAGAGCCAGCTAGCCCATCTTTTGGCTGCTGCCATGTGGCCAACTCCACTAGATGGGTCTAACTTATCATCACAGTACCTCACATTATCTAATGTGAGTCTAAACATAACAACCAAAAAAGTACCTGTGGCCATGATACTTATTTCATGAATAGGAAAATTAAACCCCTAGGTTTAGTGACTTCCTCAACTGCTACTCATGGTGTGGCCTCAATCAACCCTTTAGAATGGAAGGGTACCATAAGAGGATACAGAAGTAAAACACCTGGACTCTACTACCTCTCCGGCTACTACGACTGGCACGTGGGGAAATACTTCGTGCCTTCTTTGCAACCCTCACTGAATACAATGGCCATTGTTAACCCAGCAGAAGGGACCGACCCTATTTATTTCACACGAACTAGTGAAGCTTGCTCCAAGGAAGGCTTCAGAACTTTTAAGTGCAAATATTTAATTGTCAGGTTCAAAGCCACACAAACTGGAGTGATTGATAGAATTATGTTCCTGCTTTAGTTACTTTATTTTACTGTAACATTATAAAGGAGAGCAGCTTGGTTGACTAAGCCTCCGGAGGGTCCAGTGGTGGCCGCTCAGGTCTCTGGGGTCAGCCTCAATATTCACTTCCTGCATGCCCAATTCTCACCTCTCACCTACAAACAGCAGTCCACTGCGTCCTCTCTGTGGGTCCTTCCCCCTTCCCAGAGCACGGCACAGACATTTTCAAGGCCAAAATCTATGTATGTATCTGATAGTTTTCTAAGTCTCCTCTCTCTGATAAATGTCAAAGCTATTCTTCCCCTGTCTGACAAGAGGAAGACATACTTGATTCTCACTATTGTTGAGGTGTTACCTTAGAAGTGATATACATGAGAAATTAATATCATTCCTACTTACATACTGCTTTATTTTATCACAGGTGAACCAATAAGGCTAACACACTGTGATGTAAAAGCATTACCCTGCCCTGGTGGCACCACCAAGCGTTCCTAGCCACACCTTTGGGGAAGGGAAGTGGACACAAATCTCATCTCTTAAAGCCCTTAGTTTCTCTCAGGATGACTGAAAGGAGAGGAAGGGAAATAAGGTTTCGCTGCTGCAGAACATGGAGCACAGACTCAAGCCAGGTTTTCC
Source organism: Smutsia gigantea (assembly GCA_032199065.1). Classification (NCBI taxonomy): domain Eukaryota; kingdom Metazoa; phylum Chordata; class Mammalia; order Pholidota; family Manidae; genus Smutsia; species Smutsia gigantea. Next base: position 132,431 of record JAVSCE010002875.1, read on the forward strand.
TCTTCTAATCGCTCCTGTGAAGCTCACTAAACCCAACCTGGCATGACATCTCATAACTCAACTGAGAAGAGGAGCTAACATGATTTCAGAATTTCCTTTAGCAAGAAAATGCCACAATTTTACTTCATGGGGTAGTCTGTTTCATGGCTCAATGACTCATAGTGTAAAAGAAACTTATTTTTTTCCTTTGAACCAAAGTTCATTCACTCTCTACTATTTGATATCAACTACACTGTTGCTCTCCCTTCCTTCCTCCACACAACAGCACCTCAAGTGTGTGGAAGTGTTCTACTTTCCCTACGTTACTTCCTCTTCAGGCTAATTAATTTTCCCATCAGCGTATGTGGCTTTGTCTTAATACTTGGTCTTAAATAATTTGGATGCATCATTAAAATATACTATGGTTTGGGGATATACCTTCTTTAGAGTAAAGGTAATTACAACCTATGTATTGCTCTGCTTCTTTTATAGTATTAGTCTTCCTTCCATAGGATTACATTTTTTTTTTCCTAAGGACATTAGGAGCATACAGAAACGCCATGAGTTATCTAGGCTGTGGAATCTCTGACCTCCTGGGACCCTAGCTGCTCCAGAGGCTTGCCCTATGCTCCTTGAATAGGACTGGATGAGTGACCAACCTCTCAGCAATACTGAGGATGTCTTAGAGAAGAGAAATGGCTAAGGATGCATTTCCGGGAATTTGGAGAAGTGGTAATCTCATTTTTGGATGAAATAATAAACAACTAGTCAATAGTGGAAGTGGAATTAAGCCTCATACCTGTCTGATTCCAAACCCCAAGCTTTAACCATTAGATTAACAGGGGTGGTAAGCATGAAAGTAAGTTGAAAAGTAATACAGCAGTATCTTTGACTCCAACGTAAACTCAGTTAGTGAAAACGTCCTAACTCTTAGCTGAAAGACTAAGGACAGATTGTGCATGATTCATAGTAAAGATCCAGATAGCTTTGATTGTGATGAGGATGGCAGAAGGTACATGTTAACAGCTCCCAGTGTTATCTCCCTTCTGTCTTCAAGCCCAGTGCAGTTTCCAGGTAAGCAGCTAGAAACATGGATAGTGAAGGACCCAACAGATACCCTGGTTTTCCTCCAGTCTTGCTGGCTGTTCCTTCTCAGACCCCTTCCCCATCTTCTGACTTCTAAATGCCTGACTGTCTAGCACTCCACTTAACCATCACCTCTCCTGTATCTACTCTCTTTCCCTAAGTGTCCTTCAGTCCAAGCTGAAATCAGCCTCTGATCTAAAATCATGGAGGCCAAAATTTGGGAGTTATACAGCCTATACTTACCATCAGTCAAACAGCAACTGATGCCTCAGATAGTTTTGCTCTCTTGCTATTAAAACTCCAACTCTTAATTTGCTGCCTTTTATTAAAATACAGCTATATTTCAGAAAATGACATTAACTAGGTTTCCATTATCAATATGTTGGTGTGAATTATTTACCCAGTACTTTGTCTGAGATAGAGAGTACGATGATAGAAAGCTCAGCCAATGTATAAAGCATGACCTCAAATGTGCAGCTCACAATGCGATGTCCTCAGAAAACCAGGATGCAGCACAGAGGAGATGTGAGGCGAGGAGAAGCAGGTCACAGGGACAGGAGTGGAACTCTCTGGACAGGTACTCTGCTAACATCCTCTGGGGTACCTCACTTGATAGTCATAATAATCCTACACCATAAATCTTGTTATCTATATGTAACATGTAACATGTAATAGTAGAAACATTCTCAGAGAGGCTCATTAATATACACCAGATTACTGAGCCAACCTATGATGTTACAGAGATGAGAATCTGTTTTCCTCCAAATTTCCTCCTCTTTCTCACCTATCAGCCTGCCTCCCTAATAAGAATAATGTTTAGCACCTTGATATTTCCAGTGGACAAGATTTCTATGAGATGACAAGAGATGTTATTAAGTAAACCTCTAAACTGTTCCAGCATTGTATCTAGCAGACTCATCTCTGGCATTTGGGGAAAGCCAGAGCAGCTTACTGATAAGGTTTACCCTCTTTACCTTTCCCTTCTGTCTCATGTGCCCACAGCTGTCCAGCTTTTCTTCTAATAAAATCCACATTTAGCTCCCTTTTTGACAGTGAGGTTTCCTGTTCTCTCCCTATCAACCTTCCCCTAAATATCTTTATAATATTTGTAGATATCTATACCCATATCTAAATATGGGTATCTTCTCCACTCAGAAGTTGACACTTGCTGATGGTAGTGTGGTATATTTTCCAAATTTCAGAAAAAAATGGTCTGAGAATCACTTGTTTAACATGAGAAGCTCCTGAAGAAAAAAATGGCACTTCAACAGAGATTAGAGCATAAAACTAAAAGAATAAAGCTTGAAAAGCAAGTTTGGAGGCACATAGCTTTGGAAAGAATAAGGGGTTTGTGGTGGCATTCCAAGATCTCTGAGATCATGTCTCAGTGGCATGAAGTTAGTTCTTGGGTTAAATTTGGACTCTTAAATATATTTTCTATATCATAGAAAATTAAACTTATTTTCCAGTCCTTTATGCATTTTCCCCCTATTGTATAAAAGACAGGTTTTCATTTCCTCTGCAGTGAGCCCCACCCCAGAAGTCTAGCCACATCAACCATGCTCTGGAGGAGGTGGCCACATTTGGAAGAGTTACAGTAAAAGTTTAACCCTAAATTTTAAGGCCACGTCACTTCCTTTTTTCTCAGTTCATGCACATGACTCACATTTGTGTCTGTGTTCACTATTTTTATTTATTCAATAATTTCTTTCACAGCGAGCATGATTCTGGCAGCCAGCAGCATGAGAATCACCTGAGACTGTCTGCATACCAAGCTCTTGGAATTTGGTCTGCACTCAGGGAAAAGATCACTCTGAAGGGTTTCAATCCTCACTTAGCAAATGTACTTTGGATACAATTTCTTCTCAATAATACAGGTAATGAGCCTTGGGAATGCTCCACATCATATCTATTCCTGCTGATAGCATTTTCTAACTTTTCAGAGATGGCTCAACGAATAAAAACTATTTTTGCCTTAAGCCCAGCTTTCTACTTTAGGCATATAAGAGGTCTTATGAAAGTATTCCCACACCTTCCCATGATATTATATAAGACCTTATTTTCAGACCAAAAAGTTTTCATAGACCATTTTAAAATAAGTTGCAGGTACATAGTTGTGCAATATTTATATGATGGATATTATCTGTGTCAAACCAACTTTGCTTGTTCGGATTTGACCAAAAATTCTAAACATGAGTCGCATTGTTACCTAATCCAGCAGGAACCTCCCCTCAATTTTTTTTTTGCATAAATATAAGCATCTCAAGAAACTAACAAAGTACTTGGAGCTTGTGACTTTGAAAATCTTGCTCAGAACATGAAACGCTATAAAACATCCCTTCCCTGCCCAGCACAGTTTAAAGAAGGTGACGATTGCAGGAGGGCATGGTTACATGACAACATGGCTGCCCCTGAGGAAGTTAAAATTCTACTCCCCCAAATGCCTAATCTCATTCATGTCAAGAGAGTACCTCTGTAATCATTTAAATTGTGTTTTGAGATACAGAGTAATTTGAGATATTGATTATGAAATCATTGATATAATGAAGAATACCATATAAGGATACAAATAATTCTGGATTTTCTCAGTATAATTTATTCTCCTCAAGACCAATTACACTGATTTCTTTTTCACAAAAAGAGATAACTATAATTTTTCCACTCTTTGAAATAGATCCAGTGAGATAAATAATTATTTTCCTGGAAAAAGAAATGGAGGTAATAATAGCAGCTTGCTCATAACACTGAGGTTTAAATATAATAATGCAATATAAAGAGCTATTTATAGCACTTAGCACATGGAACATATTCTATACACAATTAATGATAGCTATTAATAAGCTTCACACTTCTTAACCTACCATTCTTCCTTGTCACAAGGTTCTGCAACGCCTAGAAAGAAAAGGAACATTCCTTTAATTCATTTAGAACATTCTCTAAATCTTCTTTAGAGTATTATAAACAATTTAAAAAGTCCCTGATCTCAATATCTGCTTACTATAAAAATAAATAAGTAAAAAAAAAAATTAAAAAGATTTGTTAACCTGACTGTGTGGTATTTTTTCAACAATTGACATGCTGTGAAACAATCTCACTGATTATTCAGAAGGTCTTTGGCTAGCAGGATGGAATTCTCTTCCAAGTTCTGAGTCAGATTGTTGGGGTCATAGATGCCAAATGTCTGACCCAACTCTGAGAGTAAGTCAAAGGAAACAATTCTAAGCTCTACAAGGGCATTTGCATCAATAAGATTAACTTACTCTGAACCAGCAACCTCACTGTTTAGGCCTAAAGAGACACCACTGTCATCATCTCAGCTGGATTGTACTGACTACTCTAGGATGTGAATGAAGCCATCACAATAAAGACAACTCCATACATTACAATGTATACACTCTGGGAAACAACTAGGCAGCATAGTTTCACTTTTACTGACCACCCTGATTTTGTAAGAGCTTCACCTAGAAAATTTCCTGTTATCTATGTCATCTGACAGTCTGTCCCTCAGGAATGAAAGAAATCTAATAATCTCATTACACTAAGGTGTTAAGGACATCGTGCATTCACAATACTAAGAGGAATTGCCTTTTAAAAGAGGAGAATGGACAGGGCAGTAGTTAATCAAAATCAGTGAAGATTAATACATTTCAGAGGTTGTAAGTGAGATATTTGAAACTAGGGAAGTACTTGCATTGATCAAATCACACCACTTAAAAGACTCCTCTGAAACATAATGGGGTTTTGTAGCTATTTATTCATTTACAGAAAAGTATTTAGTAAGAACTTAGTGTCGTCAAGTTATAAAACTACAGTCATAAACACAGGAAGCAAGATGGACACTCAACAATAGATTAAAGAATTGCTACAGCATAGTATAATGAGAGTGTGGATCAGGACCTGAAGAAGTTTGGGGAGTCAGGGAAAGCTTCCTTGAAGGCTTCTTCCTAAGTTCTAGTAGAAATTACATATGACAAACCCCGGTGAAAGCCCTTAGGTGAGACAAGCACACTCTCTGCAAACACTGACTGAGGGGATTGGCGTGAACAGAGAAGAAGTGAAGGAAGGAGCCCAAAGGTTATGAGATGGGCAACAGACAAAACTCCCCAGGCTCTCTTTCCTTATAAAGGGAAGCCACAGAATATGTAAAACAAGTAAGTGACTTGATTATATCTATACCTGTAGAAAAATATGTCTGGCTTCATTGTGAGGAAGGGGTTAGGTGGAAAGAGGAAAAGAGGAAATGAGGAGGGACCACATAGGAAATGAGCAGAGGCCTGGTGACAAGTGACAAGAGCTTGAACAAGAATGGAGGCAGGAGATGAAAAGGAGTGGGAGGGTTTGACAGACAATAACAAGGTCCAAGCCCATGAAATTTTGTGCTTGACTATAGATGGAAGATGAGGGCAGTGTAGATATCAAGAATAACTCAGTTCTTTGATTCGCTCAGTTGGATGGGTGATGTTGCCATTCTCACAGGCGGGACGTTCTGGGAATTCCAGGTGCTTCTGGCTCCAGATGGCTCTGTGAGCTTGTACTCTGACCACTCCCTCTGCTTTGCCACACAGTAATTATGGACAAAATATATAATGAGAAAACCAAAAAACATGCAATTTAGGAAAAAATAAAATCAGTATTTCCATGGAACAGAAATACAAAATGAAGAAAAAAGGTGAAGCTATACATCTTCATACCCCAGATTTAAAAACAGAGAGAGATGGCCAGGAATTCTGCTTCTCTGGGGCAAAGGAGAATAACTAACCTGCATTTTAGAAAGGTCACTGGATCCAGGCTATTTGTTTGAAAACACAAGAGGGGATCCCATTGGTACAAATAAACTATGAAAAAATAAAAGCAGTTGACTTTTAATACCTGTTTCTATCTAGTGAAATGAAAACTTGTAGGCTCAATTATATCAAATATTTATGGAAGCTTTATAGATAATTTCCCCAAAGTAGAGACAATTCAAAGGACCCTCAACTGAGAATTCAGTAAGCAAACTGGCCCATTCATACAATGGAATTCTATACGGTAATAAAAAGGAATAAAATATGGATACATACTACAACATACAGAGAATTAAAATGCATAAAGCTAAGTGAAGAAACCAGAATAAAAAGACTATATACTTTATGATTCCATTTACATGGCCTTCTGGAAAAGACAGAACTACAGGGATGGAGAACAGATCGGTGGTTCCCATGGGTTGAGTGGGTGGAGCATTTGACCATAAAAGGGTAGCAAGTGTTAGTGAAAGAATTAGACAAATAGATCAGTGGAACAGCATAGAGTCCAGAAATACACCCACATAAATATTATCAACTGATGTTTCACAAAGGAGCAAAAGCAATAGGATGAAGAAATAATCTTTTCAACAAATGGTTCTGAAACAACTGGACATACACATGCACAGAATTAAATATGAACATGGACATTACACCCTTCACAAAAATTAACTCAAAATAGATCATAGATATAAATATAAAATGCAAAACTATAAAACTTCTACAAGATTCCACAGTAGATGACCTTGGGTTTGGCAATGACTTCTTAGATGTGGAGGCAGAGAGGCATGATCTATGAAAGAAAGAATCGATAAGATGGGCTCCATTAAAATAAAACAATATGCAATGCAAAAAACACCATCAAGAGAACAAAAAAACAAGCCACAAATTGGTGGAAAATATTTGGAAAAGACACAACTGATAATGGACTGTTATCCCATATATACAAAGAATTCCTAAAACTCAACAACGACAGAATAAACACAACTCAATTAAAAAATCTGCCAAAAGCCTTAACAGACACTTCACCAATGAAGATATGCATATGGTAAATAAGCACACAGAATGGTGCTCCACATCATATATCATCAGAGAAACACACATTAATACAACAATAAGATACAACTACACACTTATTAGGCCACAATTCAGTACATTCACAACACTAAACATTGATAAGGATGAAAGACAACAAGAACTCTCATTCATTGTTAGTGGGAATGCAAAATGGTTAAGCCACTTGGAAGACACTGTGGCAGTTTCTTGTAAACATTTACCAAATGATCCAGCAATAGAGCACCTGGGTATTTACCCAAAGAAGTTGAAAATTTATGTCTACACAAAAACTTGCACACACATGTTTATAGCAGCTTTATTCATAATTGTCAAAACTTGGAAGCAACTAAGATGTCATCCGGTAGATGAATGGATAAATAAATTGTGGTACATTTAGGCAATGGAAATATTATTCAGTGCTAAAAGAAAATGAGCTATAAAACCATGAAAAGACATGGGGGAAACTAAAATACATATTACTAAGTGAACGAAGCTAATTTAAAAGGATACATACTGTGATTCTAGCTATTTGACATTCTGGGAAAGGCAAAAGTACAAAGATTGTAAAAAGATCAGTGGTTCCAGGGACTGTGGGGTAGCAGGGAAGAATAAATGTGACACAGAGTCGTTTTAGAACAAAACTACTCTTTATGATACTATAATGGTGGATGTATGTCATTATAAATTTGTCCAAAGCCCAAGAATGTACACCACCAAGAACAGACACTAATGTAAACTATAGACTCTGGGTAATGATGTGTCAGTGTAAGTTCATCAACTGTAACAAATACCACTCTGAGGGGGGGATGCTGATAATAAGGGAGGCTATGCATGTGTGGAGGCAGAGGGTATGTGGGAAATTTCTGTGTCTTCTGCTCAATTTTTCTGTGAATATAAACCTGCTCTAAAAATAATTAATTTTTTTTAAGGAGGAAGGAATTTGTGTGTGTGTGGTGGGGGTTGGTGGAGCTGTTCTGTATCTTGATTTGTGGTAGTGATTACAAGATTTCATGCATTTGTCAAAAGCCTGTACTGCACACTGAAAATAGTGAATTTTGACGTATGTTAGTTTAAAAATAAATAACAATTAAGCCTGAGTTACGGATCTAAGAACAATGTGCAGAAAGGCACAGACATAGACAGCAGGTGTCTGAGCAAAAACATGCCCACTGGCACTGGCTAGATCTGCAAGGCCTTTAATATCACAACCAACAGAAAACCATATCTACATCTATGAGACCTGGTACTGCAAGGCTGGGGGAGGTTGTTACAACAGGAGGAATAAGAGGTGAGACTGGGGCAGAAAGAGGACTAGAGGACAAAAAGAGAAAAGTCTTTGCAAAAAAATATGGCTATAACTCAAAAAAAAAAAAACACAGACTGGTGTTGCCATGGAGAAAGGATTGGAGGGATGTGTGAAATAGGTGAAGGGGATAAAGAGGTACAAACTTCTAATCATAAAACAAATTAGTCGTGGGGATGAAAGTACAGCATAGGGAACATGGTCAATCATAGTGTAATATCTTTGTAGGCTGACAGATGGTAACTATACTTACCGTGCCAAGCATTTGGCAATGTATGTAATTGTTGAATTACAGTGTTGTACACCTGAAACCAATATAATATTGTATGTCAACTATATTTCAATTAAAAGTAAATAAAAAGTAACACAACAGCAAAACAATAATATTGCCTACAACTCAAAATTTAAACATAAGACAAGAAAATTTAATACTAAGTCAATAAAAAACAAAAACAAATCAACAGACAGAAAACCCTACCAGAAGGGTCATTTCTCCATGTAAAACTAAAGTTATAGGCTAGTTAGATAAATAATTTAGGGTAATAATGTTTTAGATGCTTAAGGTTATAACTGAGGGCACACCTATCATCACCTTAGAAGAAAAAAAAAGGACAGAAATAAAACATATATGGTTATAACATATAATGTGTATATAAAAGCAAATAACTCAAAACTCTTGTTTGATCAAAATGTTTTCATTAATATGAAAACAAATTCAAAATAGATCGCTATCACAATAATAGTTAGATAATTGGAAAAAAATAGGAAAATCCTCAAATAGATTCCCAAAATACAGCACAGAGAAGCAAAGAGATAAAACTAGACTAAAATATTTTAACAAGGAAAACAGCAAGGCCATTTAAGAACGGAATTTGGATACAAAAATCCTAAACAAAATATTACCTATTTGAGTTCACTATCATATGTACAGAAAACATAATACATCATGACCAATTTGAATTTATCCCAAAACACACATTAATAGATTAAAAGAGAATATCAATATCATTGTTTCAGTAGATTCCATGAAATGCTTTAAAATAAAGTTAAATATAAATTCATGTTAAAAGTTTCCAGCAAAATAAAAGAGAAGAAAATTCTCTAACATGAAAAAGTGTGTGTGTGTGTGTGTGTGTGTGTGTGTGTGTGTGTGTGTCTTGGCAGGGGTGAGGGGCATGCAGTAGAGAAAGCATGATTATGAGATTAAAAGGAGGAAATGTTATAAGAATGAGGAATGATATTACATACAATAAACCAACTCCAGATACTTCTGTGTGGGAGTGGGTATGAATTTAAAAATGCACTTCAAATATAACTTGTGCCAAAGAGGAAATTGTTGCAGAGAAGTTATAAAATATTTAGAACTGAATGACAATTAAAACATGATGTAACCAGATTCAGGAGTTACAACTAAAATAGAACTAATATTTAGAACTAGAGGCAATAATTAAGAAAAAGAAAAAAGAATAGGATGGAAATAATAGAGATAAGATCAGCAAATTAAAGATAATAAGAAACAAATAATATTTAAGATAAATACATTTAAAAATGAACTTAAAAGCAATTTCAGCCAAATCTCCACCAAGACTGATGAAAAAAAGGGGGAGAGAAACTAAAAATGAGAGAGAGAGAGAGAGAGAGAGAAAAGGCATATGCCTATATTAGGATTAAAAAGGAATAAAATATAGATATAGTAAATATTTTTTAAATGAACAGAGAATATAATATTTAAAAATTATGTTAATACATAATTAACATTAAATGAACAATTTTCTAAAATAATATATAAATTGGCAAAATAGCCAAAAAAATCAAATAATTTTAAAATGTAAGTTGTAATAAAAGTCTTTCAAAAAGAAACCAGTCCCATATAAATAGGCTGCCAAGTTTTGACAAACTTAAAAATTAAGAGTCTGACCTTCAGTTTCTCAAAGACTAGGAAATGTGACTAAATGTAATTAAAAATGACTAGGTCATTTTTCAATGCTAATTGAACCTTAATCCTAAAACTAGGTAAGGGTAAATATAAGAAAAGATCATTACAATCCAGTTGTATTGATGAGCATATTGACAAATTCCTAAATGTTATGTCAGCAAACCAATTTCAGCATCAAGTTCATGTATTGTTTATCTTGGGAACATAGTCATCACTTAAATCAGAACATTTATTAAAGTAATCTATCATATTAATAATCAAAAAGAAATGAAAACTAGGATTATTTCATCATACTTAGTTTTCAGTAGAACCAAAACTAATGATTACATTTGATTAAAATCAGATTAAACTTTAAATTTGTTCATAATAAAATTTTAGCCAACAAAATAACAGGAAACTTAAACTTCATGCAGAGTACTATGTTAGTTTCCTAATGCTGCTGTGTCAAATTATGACAAATTTATGGCTTAAAATTGTACACATTTATTATCTTACAGTTCTGTAGATTAGAACTATGACACAGGTGTTACTGGGTAAAATAAAGATGTCAGCAGGGCTGTTTTCCTCCTGAACTACTTGCCTTTTCCAAATTCCAGAGGCTGCCCACATTCCTTGGTTGGTGGCCTCTTCTTCCATCTTTAGAGCCAGTAATAGCTGGCTGGTCAAGTCCTTCTCATACTCCATCACTCTGACTTTCTCTTCTATCATCCTTTTTAACTTTTAAGGACCTTCATAATTCCACTGGGTCCACCTGATTAATCTGGGGTAGTAATCCTATTTTACAGTCATTTTAAAGTTAGCAATCTTAATTCCCTTTTGCCATGTACTGTAACATATTCACAGACTCTGGGGATTAGGATGTACACATCTTATAGAGGCCATTATTCTATCAGAAATACATATAAATTAATTTATTTTTACCTGAGACTACAAAAATCCTACCAGAAAGAGCTTAAATAAGTAAAATTTTCATTTGTTTCATGCTATATGAATTCTAAGAAGTATCAGTCCAGGACAGTATGGCCATACAAAAATGACATCACAGTCTTTTTCTACTTTTCTGCCACATAATCTTTGATGGTAAAAAATAGCTTAATCTTATAGGCATCATATCTGTATTCTAGGCAGGAAGAAGGAAGTAGAAGGGGGTATGGGCAGTACCCATGTCAAGAATGCAAAAAGCTTTCCCAGAAACCCTCAATTTAAATGTCATTATCCAGAACTGTTTTTAACTGCAACAAAGTTTGAAAATGCAAGATTTTTTTTTTAATGCAGGACATATTGCTGACCTTTTTATTATCTAATTATCTTATAGGAAGATGAAATAAAGTAATTAATGTTGCATAGGCAACTAGCAATGTCAGCTACTGGATTACTATCATCATTTTTAACGGTGATATTGTAGAAACATTCCAATTAAAGTCAAGGGTAGGTTAGAAATATCCATTATCACTGCACCTACTCATGCTATTAGAGTTTCCAGTCAATGAAATAACAAGAAAGATAGTAAGTATAGGAAAAAAAAACAAGATGAGCATATTGGCAATATGACATCATAGATTCAGTTTTGCACAAGATTTTGAGGCATCAGAAATTGTACAGTTGGAAATAACACTTAGGCAGTTGAATACATGTGTATAAAGTTTAAAGAAAAATCTAGGGTAGGGATTCAAATTAGAATCATTAGTGAACAAATGAGGAAGTTCTATGATTGCTTATAATTGCCTGAGGAAAGAGTAGAAAGTAACTTTTAAAAGGGAAGAGCACTTAAGACTGAATATTAAAGAATTATGATATTTGAAGGCAAACTAAGAAGGAATTTCTACAGAAGTAGGAGTAAATATAGGAAAGTACAGTGTTGATGCCCAAAACAGAAAGAGAACTTCCAGGGGAGAGAGCTAGAAATATTTGATTTTCCTGCAAAGTCAGGATTAAAAGAGGAAACACAAAATATGTTCAACTGATTTTAGGACACGGTGGACTTTAGTGACCAGGACATTTGGTTGGAATAATAGGGATTTTGATGCAACCCTGATCAAAATGAGCTCAAGAGTTCATGGGAAAAGGGAACACTTGAAACAGTATGAAAATCTCTTGAAATTTTTAGTTTTCACATAAGGAGAGATATAGGGTAATATTTGGGGGTTAAGAGTGGAGTGGAACATAAAATTTTGTTTATGAGAGACTTGTTGAGCAGATGCTGGGGATGAGCTGGTGGAAGTTATAACAGAAGAGACATATAATCAAGAATATATTGTTCCTAAATATGTAGGAAGGAAGTGATATTGTAAGAAGATGGATAACTCCTTTTTTTTTTAACAGGTCATATAGAGAAGAGAATGGGTATAGATAGACATGGAAATGGAAAGGCAAGGGCTTCTTATCTAACGATTTCAATTTTCCCTGTTGAGTGAGGAATAAGATCATCTGCTAAGAATGGGTGGGAGCAGATGGGGAGAGCTAGGTCAATGAAAATGGAATAGATTTAAAATAGCCATTTTAAATGTTGGAGAGAAAACTGACCAGATAAACATAATAGAATGATTAGGTAGTACTATTATTGAGGATGAGTTGAGGTTGACAGTCATAAACTCATAGTAAAACTACATTATTCTATTGTGTGGTATTTTCTTCCAATAAAACATGATATTTCCCAGCAATGATTTTATCCGAGAGTTAAGTTTGTCCCAAATGAGAACAGAGGACAGATGGGAAACAGAATTTACCATTTGTGTAAGGTTTCACTGTAATATCAGAACAAATATCTGAGCTGGGTAGGAAGGAGAGTGAAGCAGGTTAAAAGCATATGAATATAAATAAATAAATATATAAACAAATAGGGGTCCAAAAAGTAAAAGTCTGAACATTTATCAGTAAGGCTCCTTGAACAAGCAAGCTGGGAAGATGGGAAATTGAGGCTAGAAAGCAGTGACTTTGTACTAGTGATTTTAGAAATGAAATTGTTTCATGTCCAAGGTAAGGAGCTGAAAAGAATATTTAGGAAAGAATTTAAGACTATGAAGAAATATGCTGATCACAGCATAGACATTCCAGAAAGGAAAAGAATGGGTTTGGGTTAAAGTCAAAGCAAGACAGTACAGAGGATATGGGCAAGATGGTACAGTTTCCATTGTGGGGAGAGACCAATATGGACGCATCTGTTGGGTGATGACCAATGGCAGGATCAAACGCTGGGCAATGTCGCGAAATGAGAGCTCCTACTGGCTACAGCAGCAAACTGGAGTCTTGTGTGGGATGCTTTTCTGCACTGAAAGAATATTCCACAAATAACCAAATAATGTTCCCACTTGGATGAATTGTTCTATCTGAATGAAAAGTGGCATCTTCTATTATTTATCAATTTCCTGAAGAGCCTATACATAGAAAACTAGGAAGCACAAATGATGCTAAGTGATATCATGATGCATAGCACTTTATCTGACTCTGACAACCTTTGCGACAGTAGGGGTTTGGGTGCAATGGACATCCTTGACCATCTCCAAATAACACACACACACACACACACACACACACACACATACACACACACATTTGGCTATCCTAGCTCTAAGCTTTTCAGTCTTGCCTCTTGTTTCCCAGAAGTCTAAAAGCAACCCCAGGGTTCTTGTTTCTACCCTCTCCTGTACCTAATGCAACCCCAGGGTTCTTGTTTCTACCCTCTCCTGTACCTAATGCCATTAAAGAGTAACAGTCTATCTAGATTCTCATTCCCTTTGGTTCCTGATGGTGACTGATAGGCTAATCAGTCAAAGCAATTTATGCAGTAGCACAAATGGCTGAAGGTAGCCCAGTGCATTATAATGTCCTGCAACCAATTCTTAACTCAGGTCATCGAGCTTTACCTAACAGAATGACTAATGGTACAAGTTGCAAGCACTGTATGAGAGAGAGTTGGAAAGTCTTTTCCATCAAGGAAATATTTTTACATTTCCCAAATTCATTCTTTCATTTATCCAGTATTTGAGAGCCTGTTGTACCTCAGACATTACTCAAGATGCTGGACAGAGAAATGACTAAGCCAGTGCTCCATGCCTCAAACAATTCATAGTCTGGAGAGAAAACAGAAAAGTTAGAGCAAAAACTTTAGGGTAATAAGTGCTACACTAGAAAGAGACATAAAGGAGAGTGACTAATCATTCTCTTATTTCCTCCAGTAATCACTTAATTAATGACCCTTCTCTTTTGTTTTCTTTCTGTTTCTTCTCTACTAGCCCTTACTACTGATCCTGTAACTTAAGTCCCTCTCACTGGAAAACAAAAGACACCACCACCATATATTTTTTTCTATTTTTCTGTTTTTTTAAGGTATTATTGATATACACTCTTATGAAGGTTTCACATGAAAAAACAATGTGGTTACTACATTTACCAATATTATCAACTCCTCACTCACACCCCAATTCAGTCACTGTCCATCAGTGTAGTAAGATGACACAGATTCACTGTTTGCCTTCTATGTGCTACACTGTTTTCCTTGTGATTCCCCACACCATGTGTACTAAACATAATACCCCTCAAAACCCTTCTGCCACTCTCCCCACGCACCCTCCCCTTTGGTAACCACTAGTTCCTTCTTGGAGTCTCTGAGTCTGCTACTATTTTGTTCCTTCAGCTTTGCTTCATTGTTATACTCCACAAATGAGGAAAATCATTTGGCACTTGTCTTTCTCCACCTGTCTTTTTTCATGGAGCATAATACCCTCCAGCTCCATCCATGTTGTTGTAAATGGCAGGATTTGTTTCCTTCTTACGGCTGAATAGTATTCCACTGTGTATATGTACCACCTCTTCTTTATCCATTCATCTACTGATGGACACTTTGGTTGCTTCCATATCTTGGCTTTTGTAAAAAGTGCTGCAATAAACATAGGGGTGCATATGTCTTTTTGAATCTGAGAAGTTGTATTCTTTGGGTAAATTCCAAGGACTGGGATTCCCGGGTCAAAGGGTATTTGTATTTTTGGTTTTTTGAGGAACCTCCATATTGCTTTCCACAATCGTTGAACTAGCTTACATTCCCACCCGCAGTGTAGGAGGGTTCCCCCTTTTCCGCATCCTCGCCAGCATTTGTTGTTCTTAGTCTTTTCGATGCTGGCCATCCTTACTGGTGTGAGGTGATATCTCATTGTGGTTTTAATTTGCATTTCCCTGATGAGTAGTGATGTGGAGCATCTTTTCATGTGTCTGTTGTCCATCTGAATTTCTTCTTTGGAGAACTGTCTCTTCATATCTGCCCATTTTTTAATGGGGTTATTTGCTTTTTGGGTGTAGAGGCATGTAAGTTCTGTATATATTTTGGATGTTAACCCCTTGTTGGATATGTCATTTACACATATATTTTCCCATACTGTAGGATGCCTTTTTGTTCTGTTGATGGTGTCCTTTGCCATACAGAAACTTTTTAGTTTGATATAGTCCCATGAGTTCATTTTTGCTTTTGTTTCCCTTGCTCGAGGAGATGTGTTCAGGAAGAAGTTGCTCATGCTTATATTCAGGAGATTTTTGCCTATGTTATCTTCTAAGAGCTTTATGGTTTCATGACTTACATTCAGGTCCTTGATCCATTTCGAGTTTACTTTTCTATATGGGATTAAACAATAATCCAGTTTCATTCTCTTGCATGTAACTGTCCAGTTTTGCCAACACCAGCTGTTGAAGAGGCTGTCATTTCCCCATTGTATGTCCATGGCTCCTTTATAATGTTAATTGACCATATATGGTTGGGTTTATATCAGGGCTCTCTAGTCTGTTCCATTGGTCTATGGGTCTGTTCTTCTGCCAGTACCAAATTGTCTTGAGTACTGTGGCTTTGTAGTAAAGCTTGAAATTGGGGAGCATAATCCCCCCAGCTTTATTCTTCCTTCTCAGGATTGCTTTGGCTATTCGGGGTCTTTTGTGGTTCCATATGAATTTTAGAATGATTTTCTCTAGTTTGTTGAAGAATGCTGTTGGTATTTTGATAGGAATTGCATTGAATCTGTAGATTGCTTTAGGCAGGATGGCCATTTTGACAATATTAATTCTTCCTATCCATGAGTACGGGATGTGTTTCCATTTATTGGTATCTTCTTTAATTTCTCTCATGAGTGTCTTGTAGTTTTCAGAGTATAGGTCTTTCACTTCCTTAGTTAGGTTTATTCCTAGGTATTTTATTCTTTTTGATGCAACTGTGAATGGAATTGTTTTCCTGATTTCTCTCTCTGCTAGGTCATTGTTGGTGTATAGGAATGCCACAGATTTCTGCATATTAATTTTGTATCCCGCAACTTTGCTGAATTCAGATATTAGATCTAGTAGTTTTGGAGTAGATTCTTTAGGGTTTTTTATGTACAATACAATGTCATCTGCAAAGAGGGACAGTTTAACTTCTTCCCTGCCAATCTGGATGCCTTTTATTTCTTTGTGTTGTCTGATTGCCATGGCTAGGACCTCCAGAACTATGTTGAATAGAAGTGGAGAGAGTGGACATCCTTGTCTTGTTCCCAATCTTAAAGGAAAAGCTTTCAGCTTCTCGCTATTAAGTATAATGTTGGCTGTGGGTTTGTCATAGATGGCCTTTATTACGTTGAGGTACTTGCCTTCTATACCCATTTTGTTGAGAGTTTTTATCATGAATGGATGTTGAATTTTGTCAAATGCTTTTTCAGCATTTATGGAGATGATCATGTGTTTTTTTTCCTTCTTTTTGTTGATGTGGTGGATAGTGTTGATGGATATTCTAATGTTGAACCATCCTTGCATCACTGGGATGAATCCTACTTGATCATGATGGATGATCCTTTTGATGTATTTTTGAATTCAGTTTGCTAATATTTTGTTGAGTATTTTTGCGTCTATGTTCATCAGGGATATTGGTCTGTAGTTTTCTTTTTTTGTGGTGTCTTTGCCTGGTTTTGGTATTAGAGTGATGCTGACCTCATAGAATGAGTTTGGGAGTGTTCCCTTTTCTTCTACTCCTTGGAAAACTTTAAGAAGGATGGGTATTAGGTCTTCACTAAATGTTTGATAAAATTCAGCAGTGAAGCCATCTGGTCCAGATGTTTTGTTCTTAGGTAGGTTTTAGATGACCGGTTCAATTTCGTTGCTGGTAATTGGTCTGTTGAGATTTTCTGTTTCTTTCTGGGTCAGCCTTGGAAGGTTGTAATTTTATAGAAAGCTGAACATTTCTTCTAGGTTATCCAGTTTGTTAGCATATAACTTTTCATAGTATTCTCTAATAGTTCTTTGTATTTCTGTGCTGTCCGTAGTGATTTTTCCTTTCTCATTTCTGATTCTATTTATGTGAGTAAACTCTCTTTTTTTCTTGATAAGTCTGGCTAGGGGTTTATCTATTTTGTTTATTTTCTCGAAGAAGCAGCTCTTGCTTTCGTTGATCCTTTCTATTGTTTTTTCTTCTCAATTTTATTTATTCCTGCTCTTATCTTTATTATGTCCCGCCTTCTACTGACTTTGGGTCTCATTTGTTCTTCTTTTTGTAGTATCGTCAATTGTGAGTTTAGAATGCCCATATGGGAATGTTCTTTTTTCCTGAGGTAGGCCTGTATTGCAATATACTTTCCTCTTAGCACGGCCTTTGCTGCTTTCCACAGATTTTGCGGTGTTGAATTATTGTTGTCATTTGTCTCCATCTATTGCTTGATCTCTGTTTTTATTTGGTCATTGATCCATTGATTATTTAGGAGCATGTTATTAAGCCTCCATGTGTTTGTGGGATTTTTCATTTCTTTGCATAATTCATTTCTACTTTCATTCCTTTGTGGTCTGAGAAGCTGGTTGGTACAATTTCAATCTTTTTTAATTTACCAGGGCTCTTTTTGTGGCCTAGTATATAATCTATTCTTGAAAATGTTCCATGTGCACTTGAGAAGAATGTGTATTCTTCTGCTTTTGGGTGTAGAGTTCTGTAGATGTCTGTTAGGTCCATGTGTTGTAATGTGTTGTTCAGTGCCTCTGTCTCCTTACTTATTTTCTGTCTGGTTGATCTGTCCTTCAGAGTGAGTGGTGTGTTGAAGTCTCCTAGAATGAATGCATTGCATTCTATTTCTCCCTTTAATTTTGTTAGTATTTGTTTCACATATGTAGGAGCTCCTGTGTTGGGTGCATAGATATTTATAACGGCTGTATTTTCTTGTCAGACTGACCCTTTTATCATTATGTAATGTCCTTCTTTGTCTCTTGTGACTTTCTTTGTTTTGAAGTCTATTTTGTGTGATATAAGTACAGCAGCTCCTGCTTTTTTCTCTCTATTAGTTGCATGAAATGTCTTTTTTCATCCCTTCACTTTTAGTCTGTGTATGTCTTTGGGTTTAAAGTGAGTCTCTTGAAGGCAGCATACAGATAGGTCTTGTTTTTTTTATCCATTCAGTGACTCTATGTCTTTTTATTGGTGCATTCAGTCCATTTACATTTAGGGTGATTATGGATAGGTATGTACTTATTAGCATTGCAGGCTTCAGATTTGTGATTACCAAACGCTCAAGGTTAACTTCCTTAGTATCTAAGAGTCTAACTTAACTCATTTAATATGCTATTACAAACACAATCAAAAAGTTCTTTTTTTGTGTTTTTTTTTCCTCCTCCTTTTTCTTCCTCCTCCATTATTTTATATTAGGGATCATATTCTGTACTGTTTGCCTATCCCTTGATTGACTTTGGAGATAGTTAATTTAATTTTGCATTTTCTTAGTAATTAGCTGTTCTACTTTCTTTACTGTGGTTTTATTACCTCTGGTGACAGCTATTAAACCATAGGAACACTTCCATCTATAGCAGTCCCTCCAAAATACACTGTAGAGATGGTTTGTGGGAAGTAATTCTCTCACCTTTGGCTTATCTGGAAATTGTTTAATCCCTACTTCAAATTTAAATGATAATCTTGCTGGATTAAGTTATCTTGGTTCAAGGCCCTCTGCTTCATTGCATTAAATACATCATGCCACTCCCTTCTGGCCTGTAAGGTTTCTGCTGAGAAGTCTGATGATAGCCTGATGGGTTTTCCTTTGTATGTGATCTTATTTCTCTCTCTGGCTGCTTTTAATAGCCTGTTCTTATCCTTGATCTTTGCCATTTTAATTACTATATATGTCTTGATGTTTTCTTCCTTGGGTCCCTTGTGTTGGGAGATCTGTGCACCTCCATGGCCTGAGAGACTATCTCCTTCCCCCGATTGGGGAAGTTTTCAGAAATCACCTCCTCAAAGACACGTTCTATCCCTTTTTCTCTCTCTTCTTCTTCTGGTACCCCTATAATGCGAATATTGTTCTGTTTGGATTCGTCACACAGTTCTCTCAATATTCTTTCATTCTTAGAGATCCTTTTTTCTCTCTGTGCCTCAGCTTCCTTGTATTCCTCTTCTCTAGTTTCTATTTCATTTATTGCCTCCTCCACTGTATCCAATCTGCTTTTAATACCCTCCATTGTGCTCTTCAATGATTGGATCTCCAACCGTAATTCATTCCTGAGTTCGTGAATATCTTTCCGTACCTCCATGAGCATGTTAATGATTTTTATTTTGAACTCCCTTTCTGGGAGAGTCATGGGGTCAGTATTGTTTAAATCTTTCTCAGGAGTTGTATTAATAATTTTACTCTAGACCAGATTCCTTTGGCATTTCATATTTGTGTATGGTGCCCTCTAGTGCCCAGAAACTCTTCTGTCTGGAGCTGCTCAGCCCCTGAAGCAATGTCGGGGATTGCAGGGGAGTGGTATTGGTGCCTGCGGGGAGGAAAGAGCTGTTTCCTGCTTCCCAGCTGCTATGCCTGTCTCCTCTGCCTGAACCAGTGGGCCGAGCACACAGGTGTAAGCCTCTGTGCTTTGCGTTTTTAGCTGCTGTAGAAAGATCTTACATCTGGCTGGCCTAATGCCAGGGTAGGGTTTCCTGGTTTGCAAGCCTGGTGGAGCTGGCCAGGTGAAAGGTGCAGTAGTCTGCCTGTCATGGAAGGGGTTGTTGGAGCTGTGTAGGCAGCCAGGGAGCTGGAGCATCTGAAGATCGTGAAAGCTCCCAATCTGCTGGGCAGAGTGCACCCGGACAATTTTGCCTGCCTGTCCTTTCTCCTGAGCAGTAAGCTCTGTGCAGTCCTTGCCCCTTTAGCAGCACTCTTGCTAAGGGCTTCTTTGTTGGGAAGTCTCTCAGACTGCCCACCTTTCTTTTGTCCCAGAGCAGCTGGATATGGATCCCTGCTTTCCACGAGCAGCTGGAATCTTAGTCTCTCCAGGAATTCTGCCTGTTTGAGCTTTCCAACCCCCAATTACAAGAGTATCATGCAAGCACCATGAAATGTAGGTTTGTGCTCCCAGAACAGATCTCCAAAGTTGGGTATTCAGAAGTTCCTGATCTCCACTCCCTCCCTGCTCCATTCCTCTTCCTCCTGCCAGTGAGCTGGGGTGGGGGAAGGGCTTGAATCCCACAGGACCACAGCTTTAGTACGTTACCCTTTTCCATGAGGTCTGCTCTTGTCTCCAGGTGTAGGCAGTTTTTTGCAGTCCTCTTTTCTGTTGCTCTTTCAAGAGTAGTTGTACTAGTTATATTTTCATATTATATGTGGTTTTAGGAGGAAGCCTCTGTCTCACCTCTCACACCGCCATCTTTAATCCTCTCTCCACCTGATATATTTAATGCCACCACCACTATATTATTAACTTTGGATAGCCTTCCATTTCTCTATTTCTCTTCTAGCTTTCTTATCTAAAATATCCTTAACTTTGGTTACATATTGCAGTCACCTGAGAAGCTTCAAAAATATAGATGTCTGATCCCTGCCTGCCAGAGATTCTGATTTTATGGATCTGGAAAGTGGGCATCAGATTTTTTTTTAAGTTTTTTCATGTGTAATCTACTACATAGCCAAGGACAAGAATTGGTAAAAGATGGTGAAGACTGAGCAATCCAACATATGTACAGTGAAGTATATATTAATCACTCAATAAATAACTGCTATCATTGCCTTAATCAATAAACATTAATATGCCTTCTGTAAATGGATGTCATAATCTAGATAATAGAAAACTAGTAGACAGATTTGCCTGACTGAGGTTGTCTCGGAAACTGCTCTTTCAAATTTGTTTCACCTTCAAAGTGTTAACAGCTAAAAGGCAATACTCTTGGCACTCAGTTTCTCCATCTACAAAATGGGGAAAAATCACTTTGAAATCTTTGGATTGGTGAGAGGATTAATTAGTTCGTCTTTGTAAAATGCTCTGCAGAGGGAAAAAAACATCTACAAAAGCTAAGAATGATGGTCTCCTGAAAGCATCTATAATTTGTAGAGACATTTATAGCCAGACTATCCAGTGAAGCCTGCAGTTTGGAGCCTTATCCTTACTTCTCAGCCTTGAAGCACAGAGTGTAACTAGGCTCATCAGCCTCCATTAAGCCGCTGGCAAAATGGCTATGAACAAGTTGCTGTTGAAAATGTCCATGACCTTTATTTTTTTATGCTCTGGGGTGGACCGTCAATCCTATGTGCTCCTCAAATGCCAATGTCTACTCTTCCTCTTGGGAAAATGAGTGGTGGATGTGGGGAAGAAGGGTAAATGGCTGCCCCCTCCCCTAGACATATTAATTGGATGAGGTTTCTTGACAACTAAACTGGACCTTTACCTCTTTTCCTGGAGGAATTCCTAGTAGCTGGTTTCCTATCCCATTTCAGTAATATTTAATGTCTCCTCACCTTCCTGTTGTGCTCAAAGGTCTTCATAAGGACACTGAAATAAAAAGGATGGTTCCTGGCATCTGCACAGAGTGAATCAAGAGAATATTGCAAATGAAAAAATAGAGCAGGGGTCTGTTTCCTTTCTTTTGGCAAAAAAACCTGCTATAGAAACTAATGTAGATGAGGGGGCACTGAGCCATATATAAGTGAGTAATTATCTACTGTTACAGGCCTTATTATCTCTCCAAATGTTTGCTAAAATTCTGTTGGGCAACCATCTGGACCTGGAGATTTACCCGTGAATAGAGAGTGGATTGTTGTTTTAACTTGAGATGGGAAAATTTCTTTCTCTAATTCTTTTCTGTCATCTTTTGTTAAATAATTTAACTGAATATCTCTCAGATAGCTCTCTGTGAGTCCTCAGAGTAAGTGGATTCTCTGTGATATACTCATATAAAATATTCTTTGTATGTTTTTTTTCCCTTTCCCCCACCAGAGGATCCAAGGACAGTTTGCCATCTGTTGTAAGAATTTAATTAACGCACCTATTTTCTCTTCCTTTTTGCAAGAGTGGTCAGTCCAAATAATTTGTAGCCCTCTTCTGTTACTAGCAGGATTCCTGTTAGGGGAGGCCTGGAAGCCTCACCCCATCACAGCTAAGTCCCTGCTCTCTCATTATGGTTTTCTCTCAGGTGGCTTTGTTAGCTCATAACAACAAAGCCTGTGTCCCAAAGCCTGGCTGGGTATCAATAATTTAACAACATGTCATAGACAATGGTGAACCGTGCTGCTAGGGTTGAAATATTCCTCGGGCTCACCATCTATGATGCTCCCTTTCTCAGTGCGCTGTGAATGGAGTACAGGTGGGCCCAATATTTTCCCAAATCAGAAATTTACAAGATAATATAATGGCACAAGGGAGGGGTTATTTGCATTACAAAAGGATTCTGTGCTTTACCAGAGCATTCACTTTAGATTTTCTTATATTAAGAGCTCCTTGTCAGCATTTAAAAGTTTATGAGCTTATTAGTTTGGGACTTACAGGAATATACTCCCAAAGAAGAAATGCTTTATGTAGGTGCTACAGTCTTCCTTCAGACTGGACTGAGCAGAAGTCTGAACACAAAGCATTTGAAATATAACAACCCATAACCAAAATTTTTGCTTCCAATTTTCTCCTGGTCCAGATTTAATCTCAGTCTGATACATACAAGTATAACTCTGAGTCTGCTGCACCTGATCCCAATAGACTCACCCCATGTCCTCATGGTCTCTCTTAGCCACAAGACCCAATTCCTCTCCTCAGTGCCCAGAAAAAGTGCCCAGGCATAAAATGTATAGGACAGCAATGTAGAATGTTCTTATGTTCCAATTATTACCTTTGAGAAAGGAGATGGAGAAAAGTTACAGTGCATACACCTCAGCACACACCACACAGACACCCAAACAGAGATTAATCTTCCCTAAAGTCCCTCTCCAAATGTCACAGGTCCTCTCCTATCGGCCCTCCCCGACGCGGTGCCCAGGCTCTGGTCTCTGGTCTGCAGCCTCCTGGAGTCAGTCCCCATTGCCTTCAACTAAATTACACAGAGAATTCTGCTCTGTCCAGTCCAACTTCTTCCTTCATACTATTACCCATCACTGAGCTTAGCTCAGGAGTTCTCAGGACAACAGAATCCATCATCTCATCCCTCTTGCCTCTTTTCTTTTACATAGTAAGTGTATTTTTGGGTCTTAATTAAACTGTCCCATCTTCCCTGGGGAAGTCTACAGCTTTTGAGACTAGCATGCTCTCAAATATCAATTAGGACAGGTCCAAGTTCAGGGCAAAACACTGAGTCATTCAACACAAATATACAGAGCAGTTTGGATAAGGGACAATTATCATATGCCCATGAAAGTCAGAATCATTGCAAAATAATTATTTCTTACATAGTTCTGAGTTATTTATGCCATTTGTCTTAGATCAGGTCAGAGTGATTAAGAGCTTCAACACCTATTCTCAAGCTGGACTAGAGTTGGCTCCCTGATCATAGGTTGCCATCATTAAAGACTGTGATTCTGTAGTATTTGTACTAAGAAAGGTTTCAGAACTAACTGAGGAATGGGAGCCATCAGGGGCCGTAGGTCAGTTCAGGAAGAAGAAAATGCTCCTTTCCTCCTGGGCCCTGTTTTTGTTCCTAGGATATATATGGAACTTTCTACTCTTGCCTCTGCCATTGCCACCTGAGTCTAAGGTGCTCCCAACAAGAGCAGTTTCCTTGCTGTTCTTCCCACCTTTCACCCTCTTCAAGCCTCCTGGATGCCATGACCACGGAAATCTTTCTAAAGCACCACTTCTATCCCATTATTCCCCCTGCTCAAAAAGCTACACTGCTCTTTATTTTCCTGCATTAGTTATAAGAGATATGACCATATAACTTATTGGACAAACCAGGACATATTTGAAAATGAAAAAAAAGCACTTTCAGTATTTATGTAGGGACCACAAGTTTAAATGGAGATTGCCTCAGGTAAACACGAAGGTATGGTCACCTTACATATTAACCCCCTACCTTGTATTTGAGATGGTATGCATGTAACCATATCCCATGCCACTTCAATCAACCCTAACTTATTGCAAAGGTCAGAACACCACTGCTACTAGTAAAAATTACAACAGCAGTGGCAACTGTAATACTAGCAACCTCTCGTGGATTCCCCTCATAGCAAGCACTGTCTTAACAGTCGTTTCTTTCATTCTCCACAAAATTCCTAGGAGATAGGTACACTATCATTGCCATTTTAGAAATGGGTAACCTGATACAAAGAGATTTAAATGCTTTAGCCAAGATAACCCAGCTAATAAACGGCAGAGCTGAAATTTAAGCCAAGGAATGTTTCACTCCAGTACTACTGTCTCAGTCAATGTCATCTCCTTAAAATCTTAAGTATTTTGTAAAGCACATGGAGAATATTTAAAACTCTGATCAATGGAATGTTCTCCTGGTCTGAACACTGTCTCAGCTGTATTATTTAATGACATGCACGAATGTCATTATTAACATTACTGTGCTGTTATCTCTAAATTTATTGCCCTCCTATGTTCTCCATGTCAATCCATACTTGATCCATCCAGCAAAGCCTAGTTTAATTTCATACCCTCTGTGAAACCATTGCTGACTACTCAATTAACATTAATCCCTCCCACCTGTATCCTACAGCTTAATTATCCTCAGTACTGCACAAATTGGCACTAGGTTATAATTTTCCTCTTTGGTTCTCTAATTTTGTTTGTTATTTTTCTTTTCCATAACTTGTATGCAAACCCATAAAAAACAGGGGAATTCCTAGAACTTTATTTGACTTGAAATTTGTCCAGATTAATATGGCTTGAGCATTATTGTTTTAAGGTGAACAAACCCCCAGGAGATTAAATAACTTATCCACAATTCCATCCCCAAAATGGTAACCCTACAAGGATTGTTAAAAATTTAATAGTTTTCTGCTCCAGACAATGAGATATTCTTTATAGCATTATTAAAAGATTTTGAAACAAGATTTTTATTTTAAATGAATGGAAACATAGTGACCCAGTGATCTCAAAATGAAATAGTGTTTTTTTATTAATATTTGAGTTTGAGTTGTCTCAGCCAATGTAAGGGGAAAAAATAAACCTCAGCATTTTCCACATACCTTCAATGGGAAGAAAACATTATCCTACTGTCTGGACTGGCTCATCCAGGCATTTTGTAGCTTCAAGTTCGTTAGAAACATATCTGGGGAGACCAAGGAGGCAGCTGGCCTCAAAAAGCTGCTTTGCCATATTGCCCCAACCACAGTACACTGAAATTCCCAGCAAAGCTGAACAATGTCCATACCATCGGCTTTACTCTGCCTTCGTTCCTTTCCCTAATAGTATGACTTTTCCTGGCAGTGCTAGGGTCATCTGTCAGTTTATGACTGATGATTATACATGGAAAAATAATGCAACAAAGGCCACTCGGATGGTCAGTGACCTGCTGCCACCTCTTTCTCCAGATCCAGGGAAGCATGTGAGCCTTGGCTTCACGGGGTCATGGCTTCAGGCCTGGTGCAGTGGGGTACTGGATATACTACCTTTTAAAGATCCTCAGCTATGAGGAGGAAAAAATGAACAAAGGAGACAGGAGGCATTCAGGATACCACAGGTACAGTATATTATGGCTACTAATTTGCAAAAGATTATTTGGTAGGAAGTCCTGCTGTCCATTCGCAAAACAGTGCTCTGAGTTACTCTAAAGAGCCAATCCAGTGAAAATTTGCAAAGTGAGCAAAGGTGCCAAAGGTGCTTGTCTTGCCAATGAGTTTCAGCCCTGGGCAAGTTTGCTATGGATTCAGTGTGACCAAAGAAATGACAATAGAACGTTTCTTTGGGGTGAAAGGGCTTATTACCAAGCTTGTTCTCCCAGGGCGAGGTCGAGCACTAGCGTCACTGCCTCCGCCCAGAGCACTGGGCCAAGCTCTGTATATAGCACAATAATAGCTTATTGCCTAAAGGTGTGGAAGCGGTAGCCTAGCAACAGGCCAATTACATCATCAGGTGGTTTAAGTTCAGTGAGGATCCTGGCCATAGGAACCCCAACTTCCCCACAGTGCTCTTTCTCCCTCCTTACCTCTTTTTCCTTACCTTCCTTCCTTTCCTTTCCTTTCCTTTCTTTTCCTTTCCTTTCCTTCCTTCCTTCCTTCCTTTTCTTCCTTCCTTCATCTTCCTTCCTTCCTTCTTTCATCTTCCTTCCTTCCTTCCTCTTCCTCCCTCCCTTTCTTCCTTCCTTCCTTTCTTCCTTTTTTCTTTTGTGCATGTGTGACAACATCCTTGGGGCAGTTCTGATACTCACATCCTTATGCCCCTCACTATTCTTTATCTACCTCTCCATCACTTCTCATAGTAAAAATAACAATAGCACACATTTACATACTGCTTATTGTCCAGGAACTACACTAAATACTTTTCCATCAGTTGCCTTTTTGATCCTCACAGCTACAACTTGAAATTGGTTATTATTATTTTTATCTTATCTTTAGAGAATCAAGGAAACTAGGCTGAAAGTGGTTGAGACACAGAGCTGCATAAGTGGCAGGGCTAAGATATAAAGCCAAGGGGGTCCACCTGAGTCCTCAGCTTCTGCAGCCACATAGCACATGTGCCCAGTTCACTCACATGGCTATTTTTCTGCCAAAAAGGAAAGTGGTTTTAGAAACTAGTTTACTCTGAAATTACAGATTGATTGGTGTTCCTCCTAAAGTTATTTGCATTAAAAAGAAAGTTCAGGGAGAAAACACTACACAGTGTCTAATTGAATACCATCCCCACGGTAGATAAGACTTTTCCTGTGTATAAAACCAGTCTTCTTAATCAGTTTGTGAATAGTCTAGGACAGTTTTAACCTCTATTGATCACAAGATAAGAGGGTGAAGCCCTCTTCTGAGCTTTCCAGAAGCTCAGGAGACTGACAGATTTGTAACCCCCTTATAATCTCCAAATTCAAATCCAGAACTCTTATATATGTGCACCTCCCCTCCTCATTTCCACTAACAACTCCTTTATAAAAATTTTGTAAAAATTCCTCTAGTTCAAGACTAATATTTTCATCATATATCACTTCCAACCCAATCATAAATGCCTTCTTCACCTCACACACATAACTCATTCCTTATATCTGAGTCTTACACATGATTAACTCTATTACATTGTTCCCTAGTTAATTTATGCCTTAGTTCCTATCAGAATTCTGAGTTCTGCAGTGAATGGAGGAGAAGCAGATTGGGAGTATTATTTCTGTTTATTTCCAGCACAAATTAAATATGAGGAGATTCTTAAATGAGATAATGTATGAAACTGCCTAAGAATGGCTGGCATGTAAAATGTGTTAAAAAAAATTACCTCTCTCTTCTTTTTCCTTAAAAAGCATTTTAAGGAAACAAACAAAAACCTCACTTTTGATAAAGAAATTCAAATATATATGTTTAGTGCAATGAAGCATTTTGGTTATCTTGCAGTCCTGTTCATAAGAGGACCTGAACAGATGGTTAGGGGTCTGATCTCAGACTCGTCTCCCTCACCTTGAAATATGATGCTCCTTCATTTAAGAAAGCTCCTGAGGGTCTCATTTCATGAGTAGGCTAGTCTAATTATGCAAACTCAAGAAGCTTTCAGAATGTAGACCAATATAATCAACTGTCCTCACTTGGGCCACCATCACCTTTGAAATCAGTAGAGCCTATCTCAATGCCATTTACTATAGTAAGTAAGTTTGCTCAGAAGGTACCTGGCAGGACAGCCTAATTAAGTATCTACCCTGGCAGCCAAACTAGCTCTTTTGGGCTCATTGTGGTTTGTCAAACAACTACAATTAATTTCCTTAAGTAAATAGAAAAATGATGTATTTAAGAAAACACCATATTTGGACAGTGTTTGATATAGTCATTGAATAAGCCGCTATTTTTTTTAATGAATGAATGTTATTTTATCTCAGGCACATGTCCTTGTTTTAATGGCAATGTTCTCATGAATGATCTGGGGTAAAACAGTCATCAGGAGGCTCTGACAAGTAGACATCCCGCACCTGGGTAACTTTACCTGTCCTCACTTTTTAATTCATGAACACATGCCTGACACTCAAGTTCTTCCATTGCCTTCCATCAGGTAAAGAAGAGAATATGTGGTTGGGTCTATGGCACAAAGACTCAGGTTTTAAAATGGGAGGAGAACAAAAAAAGGAGAAGACGCTTGTTTTTATTTGAAAATTCCCTCTTGAGTAAGAACTATTCAATCATGTAACTAAATAAGTCAACATTTAAAATATATTTTAAGGAAATAACTAGTATTCAATCTTATTAATTCCTAAAGCATTTTCAATCACTTGATTTGTATCTGTTTTTCTTCTAAATGCAGGAAATGCTTACCTATATCTTCTTAAATACCACATAATTATTTTTATTTACGATTTTGCAGTGGCCACAAGACTTCAAAAATAAGATAGCATTCTTAAATACCAGCATGGACTCACTTAACAACAATGTGTAGCAAACCAAAGGCTTTCTAATTCTTGCAGAGGTATTAGACCAGCAAATCACAAGAAAAACAGAGCAATTCTTTAGAAAATATTTCCTCGAGCTTGTATTTCTTCCTGATGTCAAATGTTTTTGCTTGTTTTAATGAGACTGCAAATAGAAATGACCATTATTGTTAGGCCATATTATTACTCAGGCATCAAGGTCACATTTCATTGTCTCCACCTTCAATTCCTCTTCAAAAGAATACTTAGGCCTAATTAATTTGCCCCATATTTATTCACATCTGCTTTTCTAAATAATACCCATTCTGAAACCTGACATGATGATACTCACCATGAGTTTGCCCTTCAATAAGGCCTTTCACTATCCTTCCACCCCTTAAAATTTGTCCTACCAATAACTTCCTTCTGTCCACAATTTCAGCCACAACCAACTTCATGAATCCCCAATACTTTTACACCACTAGACCTAAGCCAACAATGCATGAACACTGTTGTTTAATTCTCAGCCCATCTGTGGGCCTTCTCTTTCCTTCTTACCCAGCTCAGACTCCACAGTCAGTCCTTTACTCATTCTCTTGCATACAACCTTGCCTCTTTGCCCTCCCCCTCTCCTCTTGGTCAAACTTGATTCCTTACCTAGCCCACATGTGCACACAATATGGGACGAGGGGTAGGCATGGGGGAGCAGGGGAACACTGATTAATTTCACTTTAAGTTTATAATCCTCCACCTGCTACAAGTTCTCAGAATGTCCCTGCAGTCTTGCTGTATTTCCCTAATTCCTCCACTCTGAAAATTTCCTCTGGAACAGTCACCACTTTTCTGTTCTCCTCAAACTTCTAAACCCTCCCTCATCTTCCTCACCCTGTGGATGATTTCACCCTTCCTTTTGGTGAGAAAACAGAAATCAGAAGAGAACAACCTCCTCGTCACCCATCACCAAACTCACCAATATACCTGCACCCTCACTTCACGACACTTTCTTCCATTACAGCGAATGAACTTTTCCTGCCCACTTTGAAAGCCAAACATTCCCCTCACATACTGAATACCCTCCTCTCTGAAATAGTCTAAGGGGTTTGTTCCTGCAGTTTTACTTCTCTCTACTGCATCATCAACCACCCTCTGCTATATTGTTCTCTTCAGTCTGTATATGGGTCGTAATACCTCTCATTTTAACAACTTCCTTGGCCCCACATTCCCCTCACTCATGTCTCTTCCCCTTTATAGGAAAACTCAGAGAAAGCTATTTATACTCATTCTTTCCATTTTCTCAGCTCCAATTCTCTCTTGAGGCCATTCTAATCAAGCTTTCATCCAGTGATTCCAGTGACGTTGTTCTTGTCAAATCAACAAAAACTCCCATATTGCTGAACCATTCATCATTTCTCAGTCCTAATCTTCCTCTCCCTATGGCAGCATTTGGCACAGTTAATCACTCCCTCATCTTTAAAACACTTTATTTACGTGACTTCCAGGACACTTCGACCTCCTGGTTTCCACTTAATTCACTGGCTGCTTCTCAGTCACCTCGGCCAGTTTGGCCTCATCTTCCCAACCTGGGGTTAGATTTCTCTCTCTTCTCTTCTTAGCAATCACTCTCTGCCTTGGTGCATCCATCCAGTCCATGGCTTTGAGCATCATCTGGCCACTAACACCTCCACATTTAGGGTCCCAGCCCAGGCCTTTCCTTCCAAGTCTAGAATTAATTAATCAAACTCAACATAGTTGAACACAGAGTTTTTGAGGCCTTTCTCTACCACTTCATACTCCTATTCAAATCTGGTTATTCCGCATCTTCATAAATGGTCCCACAATTCAGGTAGTCCCAAACCTAAGTATCACTTCTGATTTGCCTCTTTACCTCACATCACTGACCCAAAAGATATTACATAATTATTTACATTATTTTTCTGGTCTATAAACGCCATTAATTCAGGAGCTTTTATTACCTCATTCACCACTGTATCCCAGTACCAAAAAATAAGTATCTGTCACCTGGTAGTAAATATTGGTCTTCACAATGAATGAATGACATCCTCTCATCTCTGAACATTTTGGTTTATGAGTTTTAGTTTAGAATTGTGTTATGTAATTGCTTAAGTTGTATTCATTTTCAATCTACATTATTTTATTTAGCATGTCCACATAATCTGGCAGTTGATCATACAAAATTGTGTGGTTGTTTTTTGGTACTTTACATATACATGGATCATTTATGCCCTCTAAATAGTAAAGATTATTGAAGGCAGAAATCACATCTACTTTCCTATCTCTCTTAGTTTCTCACATTGTGTTCAAAACTTTAAAACTAAAGAAGGACACTGCTTCTAAAGCATTAAAGCCTTCTTCCAATTATTTCTGATCCCAAAGTTAGAAACACTCTAATATTACCTGAAATAGCTTTCCATTTACTTGGTTCTGGTGCAAAGCTTATGCACCTGGAGGCCATAATAGGCATCAGCCACTAAACACAGCAATACTACAAAAATTATTCTGATAAGGAAAAGAGATTAAGTGAAGTGCAATGTTAAATAACAGTATTTGCATAATTCATTAGTACTTTCCACGATGTTGAATTCTGATATTTCTAAAAATTGTGGATTTAACATTAGAAATTATAGAAAATAACTAGAAGTTGCTTTAAAGGGGAAAATATCTCTTCTATATATTTAATATTTCAAAGTCTTTGGTGTATTATATCCATCTTCGTGAGCAGTCAAGAAGGGGAGGAGCCAGGTGCAGTGGTGAGAGGGGTCACAATTGTCTATGTCAGTGTATATATGTCAAGCAGCAAATTCCTCTGGACATTATCAAGGAAGATATAACTGAGCAAAAAATTAACAAGAGGCCAGTGTAGATTAATTGCATTAGCATAAGAGAGCAGATCATGTGCACATTCTGTTTCTTCTAACATACAAATGTTGGATCTCTAATTATTACAATTGCCTGAGAGTAGTCATCAAATTCTTCTCTTCATACGCTTCATTTAACTTACTAGGGTTTATCTCATGGCATTCCACATAGAAGTCACCTGTGGAGCTATAAATAATACCAAAGCTCCCTCTTCAGCAGGAGAGGCAGCCATCCTAGAAGTGTGTCTCCTCTTTCAACTTCGGTAACGCTTGGGAGGTGGAGCACTGAAACGCAATGTCTGTGAGCTTCCACCAGCTACCTCTAGTCCTCAAAACTTACATTTTTTTGCCTTGGCAAAGAGTGCATGGTCCCCTTATAACATTTCCAATTCCATGTAGCTCTCTCTTGTACCTTTTAAATGTCTTCCAAATCTGTTTTTCTGTACCTGCATTTCTTTTAAGGAAATTTCCTGAACCAATTAAATGGATTTCGAATCAGTTTTTATTCTATTTTCACCTGGTCACCAGAGTGATCTTTCTAAAATGCAAGTGCCCTAACTGAATTCCACTTAAAGGCTTTTGTGTATCTTCATCACCCGCAAAGGAGAGTCCCCAGCTTCTAGCATGGCACTCTAGATCATCACATGGCATGGCTCCAGTCTACCTGCTCAGCTCCACTCCTACCACTCCTCCATGAACAACTTATGCTCCAGTTCTATTAACCTACCTCTAGTTCCTTGGTCTTAGCACACTTTCTCTCTCCCCTAAGGCACAGTGTACACCACTGTCTCTGTAGCACATCCTCTATGAAGCCTCCGCTGAAAGCTCCAAGCAGAGTTTGATTTTCATTCAGGATCCTATATGTAGTATTTACTACATTCGTGAGCGCTTTTGCTTTTGAATTATGTGGCTTCTTCACTAACCTGCCAACTCTCAAGGTTGAATATCCAGGTCATCTCTTCTTCCCCAGCACTTGGAATAAAGAAATGGAGAGTAACTAAGTGAGGAAAGAAGATAAAAGGGAATAATTATCTGTGTACACTGTACTTGATCTTTTACATATTATTTAATCTTTGTAATAATACGATAAAGTCATTATTATCCTTGGCTCACAAAAAGGGGAAATTGAATTCTGAAAATAGGAAATAATTTGTCAAATGAACCATTAACAAAGCAAATGCCCAAGCCTAAGTTTGTCTCAGAGCATAGTTTCCTTTTATTTTCCCATGATCCCACTCTTCCTCCCAATAAGCATTCATTAAATAAATGAGCTAATGAAAAAGTGAACTTTTTAAAGCTGAAATCAGTTTATTTATAGCTCATCAGCACTACATACGGAAATTTTGCTCTTTGGCAAAATCTCTGTCACTAGTTCTCTCTCAAATCGATGTACCAAGAATTTCTGATTCTTGTCTGTAGAAATTCCTTTCTCTACTGATCAATTTTTCTTTCTTCAAAGCAAAAGGGATATTGTTAATTTTCAAAGTGAATCTGTGTGATAACTGAATCTACATGGAATAAAACAGGCTCTTTGTAAAATCTTACATTCCTCAACTTTTTCCTTAGAGAGTTTGCAGTAACTTCCTTCTTGGATTTGAGATATCTAAAGGAATTTCCAATGGTATGTGTCTGTTTCTTGAAAAGGCATACTCTACACTTTTTTTATTAGAATTATAAAAGTATGTTTCTTTGTGACTGGAGGCAAAATTCACATTAAGGACACAAATATGTGGACAGGAACTCAGGTGTCTGACCCAATACTGAATCATCTTGAAATGGAGAAAAAAATGCCAGAAGTAATGATGTTTAAAATTGGTAACAGGGGATTCATGATGACGGCATGAGAGGCAACACAGAGAACTTCTCCCAAAACCACAAATAGTACAAAAATATAGTTAATTAATACAACTAACCCAAAAACAGCAAGAAGAAAGAAGGCTGAACCAGACTGCATACAGACCTCACAAACAGAGCACATCTCACGAAACAGGGTAACATATGAAAGCCTTAATCCAGTGGGACCCAGGCCCTTCCCCCACCCCAGCTTACTGGTGGGAGGAAGAGAAACACAGTGGGGAGGGGGTGGAAGCCTGGGACTGCCGAACACCCAGCCCTGGAGATCTGCTTTGTGAGCAGAAGCCTAAATTGTGTGGTGCTCTGGTTGCTGGGGAGCTCTGACAGGCAGAGGACCTGGGAGACTGACATTCTGGCCGTTTGTGGAGGACAGGATCCACACCCAGCCACTCTGTGTCAGAGGAAGGACGGGTGGTCTGAGAGGCTTCCTAGCAGCGAGAGGACTGCTGAAGGGGCGGGGATTGCATGGAGCTTGCTGCACAGGAGAAGGGAGAGCTGGACAAGGTTGTCTGGGTGCTCTCTGCCCAGCTGGTTTGGAACTTTGAAGAGCTTCAGGTGCTCCATGACCCTGGCTGCATACTCAGCTCTGAGGCCCCACACTGTGACACACAGCCTGCCGATCCTTCCTACTGGCCTACAGGCACCTGGTTACAAACCAGCAGTCACTGCACTGGCGTCAGGCCAGCCAGAAGGAGGCCCCGCCTTCAAAACCTAGAGATGCAAAGCACAGAGGCTTCCACGTGTGTGCTTGGCCCACTGGCTCAGACGCTGGAGACAGGCACTGCAGACAGGAACCAGATCTTTCCTCTCCCCAGGCAACAGCTCCACTCCCCTACGACCCCCAACCTCACTCTAGGGGCTGAGCAGCTCCAGAGACTGGAGTTTCTGTGCACTAGTGGGCACCACACAGAAATATGAAACATCAAAAGAACATGGTTCAGACCAAAATCTCACAAACAACAGAAAAAGGGCCAAATAAAACTAAACTCACAAATCTTCCTGAAAGAGAATTCAAAATAAAAATTATAAACATGCTTATGGAGATACAGAAAAATATTCAAGAACTCAGGAACGAATTTAAGTCAGAGATTCAATCATTAAGAAATTCCATATCTGAAATGAAACATACAATGGAGGGATTTAAAAGCAGATTAGATGTAGTAGAAGAGATGGTAAATGGAATAGAAATTAGAGAAGAGGAATACAAAGAAGCTGAGGCACAGAGAGAAAAAAGAATCCTTAAGAATGAAAGAATATTGAGAGAGCTGTGTGACCAATCCAAATGGGACAATATTTACATTATAGGGGTAACAGAAGAGAGAGAAAAAGGTATAGAAAGTGTCATTGAGGAGGTAATTGCTGAAAATTTCCCCAGTCTGGGGAAGGAGATAGTCTTTCAAGCCATGGAGGTACACAGATCTCCCAACAGAGGGACCCAAGGAAGACAACATCAAGACCTATAATTAAAATGGCAAAGATCGAGGATAAAGACAGACTTTTAAAAGCAGCTAGAGAGAAAAAAGATCACATACAAAGGAAAACCCATTAGGCTATCATCAGACTTCTCAACAGAAACCTTACAGGCCAGAAGGGAGTGGCATGATATATTTAATGCAATGAAGCAGAAGGGCCTTGAACCAAGAATAATCTACCTGGCAAGGTTATCATTTAAATTTGAAGGAGGGATTAAACAATTTTCAGAGAAGCAAAAGCTGAGAGAATTTACCTCCCACAAACCACCTCTACAGTGCATTTTCAAGGGACTCCTATAGATGGCAGTATTCCTAAGGCTAAATAGATGTCACCCAAGGGATAGACAAAGAGTCCAGAATATGATTCATAACATAAAAGAATGGAGGAGGAAGAAAAAGGAGGAAAACAAAAGAACCTTAAGGTAGTGTTTGTAATAGCATACGAAGGGAGTTAAATTAGACTGTTAGATAGTAAGGGAATTACCCTTGAATCTGTGGTCACCATGAATCTAAAGCCTGCAGTGGCAATAAGTACATACCTATCGATAATCACCCTAAATGTAAATGGTCCAAATGCACCAATCAAAAGACATAGAGTTACTGGATGGATAAAAAAACAAGACCCATCTATATGCTACCTACAAGAGACATACTTCAAACCCAAACACATACACAGACTGAAAGTAAAGGGATGGAAAAATATATTTCATGCAACTAATAGAAAAAAGCAGGAGTTGCAGTACTTGTATCAGACAAAATAGACTTCAAAACAAAGAAAGTCACAAGAGAAAAAGAAGGACATTACAAAATGGTAAAAGGGTCAGTACAACAAGAGGATATAACTATTATAAATATCTATGCACCAAACACAGGGTGACCTATATATGTGAAATAAATACTAACAGAATTAAAGGGGAAAATAGAATACAATGCATTCATTTTAGGAGACTTCAACACATCACTCACTCCAAAGGACAGATCAACCAGACAGAAAATAAATAAAGGGACAGAGGCATTGAACAACATATTAGAACAGATGGACTTAACGGACATCTACAGAACACCCCATCCAAAAGCAAGAGGATACACATCCTTCTCAAGTGCACATGGAACATTTTCAAGAATAGATCATATACGAGGCCACAAAAAGAACCTCAGTAAATTCAAAAATATTGAAATTGTACCAACCAGCTTCTCAGATCACAAAGGTATGAAACTAGAAATAAATTACACAAAGAAAATGAAAAAAACCCACAAATACATGGAGGCTTAATAACATGCTCCTAAATAATCAATGGATCAATGACCAAATAAAAACAGAGATCAAGCAATGTATGGAGGCAAATGACAACAATAATTCAACACCACAAAATCTGTGGGACACTGCGAAAGATGTGCTAAGTGGGAAATATATTGCAATATAGGCCTACCTCAGAAAAGAAGAACAATCCCAAATGAACAGTCTAAACTCACACTTAATGAAAGTAGAAAAGAAAGAACAAATGAGGCCCAAAGTCAGTAGAAGAAGGGACATAATAAAGATTAAAGCAGAAATAAATAAAATTGAGAAGAATAAAACAATAGAAAGAACCAATGAAAGCAGAGCTGGTTCTTCGAGAAAATAAACAAAATAGATACACCCCTAGCCAGACTTATCAAGAAAAAAAGAGAGTCTACACACATAAACAGAATCAGAAATGAGAAAGGAAAAATCACTATGGACATCATAGAAATACAAAGAATTATGAGAGAATACTATGAAAAATTATATGGTAACAAACTGGATAACCTAGAAGAAATGGACAACTTTATACAAAAATACAACCTTCCAAGGCTGACCCAGGAAGAACCAAAAAATATGAATAGACCAATTACCAGCAAAGAAGTTGAATTGGTAATCCAAAAACTACCTAAGAACAAAATGCCTGCACCAGATGGTTTCACTGTTGAATTTTATCAAACATTTAGTGAAGACCTAATATCCATCCTCCTTAAAGTTTTCCCAAAAGTAGAAGAGGAGGGAATACTCCCAAACTCATTCTACGAGACCAACATCACTCTAATACCAAAACCAGGCAAAGACACCACAAAAAAAGAAAATTACAGACCAATATCCGTAATGAACATAGATGCAAAACTACTCAACAAAATATTAGCAAACTGAATTCAAAAATACATCGAAAAGATCATCCATCTTGATGAAGTGGGATTCATCCCAGTGATGCAAGGATGCTACAACATTTGAAAATCCATCAACATTATCCACTACATCAACAAAAAGAAGGAAAAAAAACACATGATCATCTCCATAGATGCTGAAAAAGCATTCAACAAAATTCAACATCCATTCATGATAAAAACTCTCAACAAAATGGGTATAGAGGGCAAGTACCTCAACATAATAAAAGCTATCTATGACAAACCCACAGCCAACATTATACTTAACAGCGAGAAGCTGAAAGCTTTTCCTTTAAGATTGGGAACAAGACAAGGATACCCACTCTCCCATCTTTTATTCAACATAGTTCTGGAGGTCCTAGCTACAGCAATCAGACAACACAAAGAAATAAAAGGCATCCAGATTGGTAAGGAAGAAGTCAAACTGTCCCCCTTTGCAGATGACATGATAGTGTACATAAAAAACCCTAAAGAATCACTCCAGAACTACTAGATCTAATATCTGAATTCAGCAAAGCTACAGGATACAAAATTAATACACAGAAATCTGTTGCATTCCTATACACTAATGGTTAACTAGCAGAAAGAAAGATCAGGAAAACAATTCCATTCACAACCACATCAAAAAAATAAAATACCTAGGAACAAACCAGCCAAGGAAGTGAAAGACCTATACACTGAAAACTACAAGACACTCTTAAGAGAAATTAAAGAGGACACAAATAAATGAAATTCATCCCATGCTCTTGGCTAGGAAGAATTAATATTTTCCAAATGGCTATCCTGCCTAAAGCAATCTACTGATTCAATGCAATCCTTATCAAAATACCAACAACATTCTTCAATGAACTAGAGCAAATAGTTCTAATATTCATAGGGAATGACAAAAGACCCCAAATAGCCAAAGCTATCCTGAGAAGGAAGAATAAAGCAGGGGGAATTATGCTCCCTGACTTCAAGCTCTACTACAAAGCCAGAGTAATCAAGACAATCTGGCACTGGCACAAGAACAGACCCGTAGACCAATGGAACAGCATAGAGAGCCCAGATATAGACCCAAGCATATATGGTCAATTAATATATGAAAAAGGAGCCATAGGTATACAATGGGGAAATGACAGCCTCTTCAAGAGCTGGTGTTGGCAAAACTGCACAGCTACACGTAAGAGAATGAAACTGGATTACTGTCTAACCCCATACACAAAAGTAAACTCAAAATGGATCAAAGACCTGAATGTAAGTCATGAAACCATAATTCTCTTAGAAAAAAATATAGGCAAAAATCTCTTGGACATAAACATGAGCAACGTCATCATGAACATATCTCGCCGGGCAAGGGAAACAAAAGCAAAAATGAACAAATGAGACTATATCAAAGTAAAAAGCTTCTGTACAGCAAAGGACACCATCAGTAGAACAAAAAGACATCCTACAGTATGGGAGAATATATTCATAAATGACATATCTGATAAGGGGTTGACATCCAAATTATATAGAGAGCTCACACACTTCAATAAACAAAAAGCAAATAATCAAATTAAAAAATGGGCAGAGGAGCTGAGCAGACACCTCTTCAAAGAAGAAATTCAGGTGGCCAAGAGGCAAAAGAAAAGATGCTCCACATTGCTAATCATTAGAGAAATGCAAATTAAAACCACAATGAGATATCACCTCACACCAGTAAGGATGGCCAACATCCAAAACACAAACAACAACAAATGTTGGTGAGGATGTAGAGAAAGGGAAACCCTCCTACACTGCTGGTGGGAATGTAAACTGGTTCAACCATTGTGTAAAGCAGTATGGAGGTTCCTCAAAAAACTCAAAATAGAAATACCATTTGACCCAAGAATTCCACTCCTAGGAATTTACCCTAAGAATGCAGCAGCCCAGTTTGAAAAAGACATATGCACCCCTATGTTTATCACAGCACTGTTTACAATAGCCAAGATATGGAAGCAACCTAAGTGTCCATCAGTAGATGAATGGATAAAGAAGATGCAGTACATATACGCAATAGAATATTATTCAGCCATAAAAAGAAAACAAATCCTACCATTTGCAACGACATGGATGGAGCTAGAGGGTATTATGCTCAGTGAAATAAGCCAGATGGAGAAAAACAAGTATCAAATGATTTCACTCATCTGTGGAGTGTAAGAACAAAGCAAAAACTGAAGGAACAAAACAGCAGCAGACTCACAGAACCCAAGAATGGACTAACAGTTACCAAAGGGAAAGGGACTGAGGAGGATGGTGGGAAGGGATGGATCAGGGGGGAAAAGGGGCATTATGATTAGCACACATAATGCAGCAGCGGGGGACACAGGAAAGGCAGTATTTATAGAGAAGACAAGTAATGATTCTATAGCATCTTACTACACTCATGGCCAGTGACTGTAGTGGTGTTTGTTGGGGGGACTTTATAATAGGGTGTCTAGTAACCATAATGTTGTTCGAGTGATTGTACATTAATGATACCAAAATTAAAAAAAATTGTAACAGGTACAGAGTCTTTTAAAACATAGACCATTTTATACAGAGGGTCTGTTAAATAAGAGACTATAAATAACATAGAGTAATATTAAATTGTTAATATTTCTAGTAAAAAGGGTCTTAAAAATATAAGAATAGCATGTATAATTACCATATCATGTCAATATTTTTCCTTTATCATATAAATATTTTTTACCTACAAATTTTTATCATATGCATTTTGTTGGGACATGTCAATTCTAGCCTGTCTTTCTTGTTAGTCTTACTTATGAACTCTGTTCATTCAGTTATTCTTAACTGAGTCTCTTAGTTATCCACCCTAGCACCACTGTTCTTCCTATAACATAATTTTGTGAAGTTATGAAAGTTCTTTTTGGCAATTTTAACAAATGTGAACTATGAGTTTCAAGCAGAGAATGAAACTTGGTATTTTGGAATAAAAGTATATCATGTCCTCCTTTCTATAAGCTTTTAATCAAATTGAAACACACACACACACACAAGGTCATACTGATGAACAAGTATCCACTTTATATCTGATAAAATTCGATCTGAGAATATGGCTAAGATACTTGGCCGTAATTTCAGACTTCCTGGTATTTTCCCTCTGGGTCTGGACCTCAAGACAACCCCCCAACCCCCACCCCATGAAGAATTTTGTGTTTAAGTTTGATATACTTTGCCCAGGATCACTGCTCTCCACACACTGATGTGTTCATTCATTTATTTATACAGCAAATACTGCTTGAGCACCTACTATATGCCAGGTTGTCAATGCTGTAAACCCTATAGTGAAGCAAACAAAATAATTTCACTCAAAATTTTCTCACTGCAGGACAACAGAAGCTGATAAGACTCTGCCCATCCTTCAGCCAGGAAGATCTGCAAATGGAGAAAGAGAATGGGCTGAGACCGTGTCTCTTCCCTCAGTCTCATCAATTATTGAACCATTCCCCTTCCTCCTTCAAGGAGGACTAAGTGGGAGGATGTGGAGAAAGAACATTGACATGTTTTTCCTATGACACTCTCTCCCAGGGACTACAAGGGCCATGCAAAACATGAAAAAAAGAAAGAATATAATCAGTTTTGTGAATTAGAAAGATTATCCTATCAGCAGAATGGCAGATAAAGTGAAGAGGAACATGTTAGTCCCAATGGTTTCTGTAAAAGATCCTCTTAAAAATCTGTGGACAACAAATACCATTTGACCCAGGAATCCCACTCCTTGGAATTTACCCAAAAAACACAACTCCTCAGGTTCAAAAAGACATATGCACCCCTATGTTTATTGCAGCACTTTTTACAATAGCCAAGATATGGAAGCAACCTAAGCGTCCATCAGTAGATGAATGGATAAAGATGTGGTACATATACACAATGGAATATTATTCAGCCGTAAGAAGGAAACAAATCCTGCCATTTGCAACAAGATATATGGAGCTGGAGGATATTATGCTCAGTGAAATAAGCCAGGCGGAGAAAGACAAGTGCCAAATGATTTCCCTCATTTGTGGAGTATAACAATGAAGCAAAGCTGAAGGAACAAAATAGTAGCAGACTCAGAGATTCCAAGAAGGAACTAGTGATTACCAAAGGGGAGGGGTGTGGGAGGTGCGTGGGGAGGGTGGGAGAAGGGGATTGTGGGGGACTATGTTTAGTACACATGGTGTGGGGGATCACGGGGAAAATAGTGTAGCACAGAGAAGGCAAACAGTGAATCTGTGTCATCTTACTGCACTGATAGACATTGACTGCATTGGGGTATGGGTGGGGACTTGATAAGAATATGGGTAAATGTAGTAACCACATTGTTTTTTCATGTGAAACCTTCGTAAGAGTGTATATCAATAATACCTTAATAAAAAAAATCTGTGGACAAGTTGTCTTCGTTCTGGATGCACAGTAACTGCAACATGAAGTGACTTCTGTCTAGAACTTAGTGTCATTGATAAAGGTTAATGAAGATAGCGTTTGTCCTCAATTTCTTTTGCATGATCACTTTTCGTGGACTAGATATTTTTTCTAGAATTGCTGGAGAATGTGAATATATTATTACATTAGCAGCCCACAGCTTTATATTAAAATCACTAGAATATGATAGGAATAATGAACAGAATTTACAGTGAAATTATTAGCAATGCTGAATTTCTTCCCTACTTTATGATTTTTCTATTGAAAACGAAAATAACTGCCAAGGACCTTGCAATTTTACTTAGTCACAATAAATGCTGTTGTTCTTTCTATGCTATAGTTCTTACACATCTTAAATTATGAGAAAATTTGGTAATATCTTCCTAAATCACTGACAGAGCTTGCTCTTGTATCTCTAAATATGGTTAGAAGAATATTTTTATTATAGAAAAATACTATTCTTTTCATTTTCCACGCACTTTTTCATCAGGACATAGCAACGAACTGTGTGCCTCTGTGGAGTGCTATGTTTTGCTTTAATTCTTTTTCAAATTGTTTTGCAATCTGTATTCTCAAAAAAAAAACTTATAAGAGGGAACAAGGGCACAGTTCCCATTTTACAGATGAGGAAACTGAGACACACAGGGGTTCAACGTCTCTCCTAATTCCATGTGAGTAGTTATGGAAAAACGACGAAGGATCAATTTTCTGGATTCTTAGTCCGTGAACTCTCTTCTGTAACAGGCTGCCTTCAAACTGTGGTATTAGTCTGTGGCTTGGATTGTGATGGAGTCATGTCAGAAAGGCCAGAACAACAAATTTAATGACACAGCTGGGAAAACTTAAAAGCCTGTCCTCAGCTGGGTCATAAGTGGAGGTTAGTCTAATGGTGTCATTAACCATTGACATAGCACTTTGCCCGCCTCCCAAAACCACAGCACAGTTCAGGAGAATCAAAAATGTTCCACTGGGGTTTGGCTCAGGTCTGAATGAGCAGCTGAGGTCAGGATAGAAATGTGGAATAGACAGGCAACTGCTGAGACCAATACAAAGTTCAAAACTGCTCAGCAAATCCCACGTGACCCAAAGTCTACCTTCACCTGCCAATTAAATGAAAGAGCTCATCCTCAAAGTTTAAATCAAGGTAGCACGCTGGTTCTTGGGCTAAAGACCTGGAGATTGGAGGCAACTTATTTCTAAATCAATCCCCTTTCCATGGTAACATAATTGAAATAAGGCTGTATTGCCTGTCCAAACTATTTAGAAAAAACTTCCACTGCAACTAAATATAACATTTCAAGGTCCCATTGCACATTCTGTACCCCCTGTCAGGCACTATACCTTTAATTTCATAATATATGCAGTTTTAAATTCAACATTTATTTTTAACACCTATATTTTAATGAAACATGAAATATAAAATGAAACTCCAGTCTGCCTTGTATGAGCATGAAGAAAAATCCTAATTACCTGTTTCAAAAGTGTGAAGCGCTTTCTAATTTTCCACCAGCCAGTTTCCTTAGACAGCACTCAGTATTATAACTATTTATGCCAATTGTGCTATTTCATGCATAAAATTACTGCATTATTGTTGGAATAGATGCCAGAGAGATATCTAAGCAGGGTGCAATCACTTCACTTTCTATCAAATTGGGCTCCTGAAAGGTATCATAAATTTTATTAGAAGGCAAGGGGCTAATGGCAGCCAATCAGTGTTAATGCTGACAAAATTGCTGTATTTTACATTATAAAAACCAGATGATATTTTTGTCAGAGGGCCACCTTTTGTTTTATTAAGAATGCATCATGAAAACTATATTGTAATCACATAAGATACTTAGGAAAGCTGACTGCCTTCCCCCAGATTGGGGGTGACATCTCTCTTGGGGTGCCCTGGCAGCATTTGGTGAGGCAGCTTTTGCTCTCTGCTGCCTGATTAATGGTAGTGTAAAATGAAGCAATGCAAAATGCATCCCCCACACTACGGGTACCATAATTCAATTGCATGCAGCTTTATTCTCTCAGGGTCCACTCTTTGGGAAACAAATGTTAATGTTCCACTGTTCCCAGGTCCTTTATTGTGCTATAAAAAAATTGTTTTCGATTAACCTGCCAATTGAATCTGGAGAGCTGGATGGTTTTTAAGACTCCCTTGCCTCTTCCTGAGGCACCACAGTAAAGAGTGGCAGATTACGATGATACTGGAAAAAGAAAAAGAAAGTTTGGTGCTGAGTTCTGGCCCCTTGAAACAGTGCTGAGTTCTGCTTTGCCAAAATTATTGTTAATTTCCATGAGTTGAAGGCTAAAATGTGTGACCTCGGGCAAATCATTTAGTCACTCCACTGTCTTTGTGTCCTTATCTCTAAAATGATGGTATAACATACAACAGTTTCTAGGGCATCATCCAGTTCTAAAAGTCCAATATTCCCACTACGCACCCTTCATGCACACACACACACACACACAAACACACACACAACCTGGAGAAATCACTTCCTCTCTTACCTTTGCCTGTTAGCCACTCCTCACCTAAACTGGATCTAAGAGAATCACTACTGTTGTCAGAACTGAGGACGCGTGGGCTGCTGCTCTGGTCCGCTGCTGCGGCTCTATTCTAGGAAGGAAGCCCTGCGACGGTGCAGCTATCTCCAACAGCTAGCAACAGTAAAAACAAATGAAATAATCATTCGAATTACCCTTCATACATTCAGAAACTTAGCATATTTGGCTGTCTAATAAATGAGTTGGATCACCCTAATTTCTAATTTCGATCAAGAATAAGATGCAATTTAACTCTTGATTGCACTAAGACTCCTGTTGCCTTGTCACAGATCCAACCAGATGTAAATTCCTCAAGGAAATAGACCCATTTTCTACTTCTTTTGGAGACTCTTACTGATCAACATTAAGAAGTCACTCAAAAGTTCCTTTGGGACTCACTGATCATGGTAAGTGTTGTCAGAACATGTGGAAGCCATTGGTTGACTTACATGATGGAGCCCACCAAGCAAGTTGTGTTTGCTAGAGGA
This sequence comes from Smutsia gigantea, assembly GCA_032199065.1. Lineage (NCBI taxonomy): Eukaryota > Metazoa > Chordata > Mammalia > Pholidota > Manidae > Smutsia > Smutsia gigantea. Next base: position 177,076 of record JAVSCE010002875.1, read on the forward strand.
AGTGCCTTCTTCAGTATAAATCCACTTAAAATAATAAGTTGTATATTTGTTTACTTCCCTTAGGTTGATTGTGATATTTCCCTATAGAACCACTGATGGCTCCTTTGTTCCATGACTACCTGCTGGACCTAGTAATTAGGTACAAGTTTTCTTAGGAGACTGGGGAATTGTATTAACAAAAGAAACACATATTCATGCAGCTAAACAATACATAAATGTTTATATAATTGAGATCAACACATGTTATATATAGTAAAAAATGACCAACGTTCTGGGACGAATACTATAATGTTGTGCTACCCAGACAGGGCTGCCGTGTATGTTCGCACAGGTTGCGTGTCACACAAAGGTAAAGCCAAGAGGATGAGTGGTGGCACACCAAGCTGTGCACCTGATGTGAGAAGGCAGCCAACAGAAGGAAGGCACACCTTTATATTCTCATGAAGACATTACCTGCTCTCCCAGCTATGCACTCACAGAGGGCTGGTGTGTTTTTCCAAGTCACTCAAAGAGGCCATAGATCTACAGACACTAGTAAAGCAAATGAACTAAAAAACCCACTAAGAGGCCCTTACATGCTCAATTTCAAATGATCTCTAATTCAGTTCATTTCTATAAGCAACAATAGCTATAACCTGAGAAATTTTATATCTCCTGAAGAAAAATTCTCCAGACCCTATCCCCACTGCCACCAAATAAAACAATGTGTGCCTCCATCCTCCAGTAAGACAATTTTTACTTGCACTGACCTGAAGTGGTGATGGGGATTAAAACAACCCACACAGAGTTACCCAGAAACAAATGAAACAATGAGTTCAGAGAACAGGAGGGAGCCAGGAATGCACCCACAGACCAGCCTGTACAGAGAAGAGGCACCATATTCTCATTGTGTACACATGGTACCCTGTTCTCAGAAGTCTTAACGACCTAGGGATAGTTTTCCATTAGGATTTCCATTAGGGTTTCATTAATTATTCCCACCTTAACTGTCACCTTTACACCCAGACTAAGAATACTTAAAGAACAGTGTATGAATGATTCTGAAATGCATTAACTATAGCTGAGCAATTGCACCATTCAACTAGAATGCAAACATAATTCAAGGTAATGAATCCTTGACTATGAGTATGATAGAAAAATTGCCTTTTCTACAAAGCCATACAGTTAATACACTATGTGATACACAATTTTGCATGTATCACCAATTTTTAGAGGTGTTAGTTATTATTTGGAGGCGTCCAAAGGGGTTAGGACATGTTCCAAAGCTGAACATTGTAATTGGCACCATTTTTATGTATTCCATTTAAATAGCCAAACAATGAAAGAAAAATATGCTAGTTACCTAATTAACCATGCAAGCAACATACACTCTTGCCCTGTCTCATATCTGAATCATACTCCATTCCTAAGACCTGCCACCATCCCTCATACCATATTCTTGAACTTCATATCATCTCAGAAATTGGTCATCCCTCATGCCAATCCTGAGCCACCTTCTACCATAAATCTCTCCTCTCAGTAACTTAATATTTGCTTTTAAGCCACACCAAAAGGTACCTGAAATCAAAACAGATGCTTCACAGAATGCCATGTGACCAACACAGACTAGACCCTTGGGATGTTTAAATGTAAACATAGTTGGGAAATTGAAATTAAGCCCATTGAAAATATAAATAACAATGATACTTTAATAAATATTGCAGTGGGAAAGTTATCAAAAGCTGATGCATGACTAATATCAAATAAGTGAATCTGAAAATAACTGATCTAAGAGGTCAAAGAAAGGACATCTATCGTGGGGTGTAATCAATAGTGTAAGACAGAGGCACTTCCAAATGTCAGGAAAGAGGGGCCTTGTTTTCCCAGTGGGAAGTAAGAATCCTTAAGACCCCATCTCACTCTTAAAGGATTCAAACATGGATCTTTTGATGACATGGAAAATCGGCCAACTTCATAGGTCATGAAACCTCCTTACATGCATTTTACAGAAAATTTACTTAAGGGTCAGGATGCCCCTGGTCCAAGTTGTAGTTAGGGAATGGGGCCAGATGAAAGGTCACTGTAATTTGAATGCACCCAAATGTAAAGGAGTCTAAAGCTGCTTTGTTTTTAATTTTTGGTAGTGATAATTGTTGATACTGTTTTAAATTTTTCGATTTGGAGGATGGGTGGTAAATCTCCCAATACACCTGGAGGAATCACTAATAGAAAAGGAAAATGAAGTGGATAACAGGTGAGCTGGGGTAGAAGCCTGAATGCTGACTTACTTCTAGAAACAAAGTGAATTCAATGAAAGTTTTAGCAAATGAATCATGCTGTGTAAGTGGTTTTACAGAATCAAAACCAGAGACTTGGACAGATTATGTGTATGTGGATGATGACACTAGACATATTTATGTAGACTGCAGCCACTATTTCTATAAAATTATCTGTGATCTCCTGAAACCTTAGTGGTAACAATAACATAATATTTGAATCCTCAGTGGGCTAAATCTTTCATGATTCCATACACATGCTGATTACATGAAAACTTGGTAATACACCCATGTCCAATATATCTTAAAATCCTGATTGGTTTATAACTTGGCAATCTATTTGTACCCATTTATTATCTTTTATAAAAAATCAGATATCTTGAAATGTCTCTGATGCTGGATCTAAAGAGTTGAAAAAAGAGGAGTTTAGGCCACAGGAGCCTTTTTTTGCAGAGAAGATATAATGCAAAAGATCAGTAAAGCAATAAAAGGGTCTGACTGTCCCATCCCTAGTATATGAAATTCAGTTAAAAATATAACACCAGATTTTTTAATAAAGGGATGGAAGTACATGGCTCATGTCCTTGAAGATTCTAGTGCCAGATTAGCTTTACAGTTCAGACCTTAGGAAGAAGGGGGAAGTATATGGAAAAAAGAAGAACTAATAAATCTCTAAAATTTGACAAGTGACAGATCTTAGCTTGGTTAACTGGCTATGCAAAGATTTTAGTAGATTCCTCTGTCATTCCCAATTCCACTTATTCATAAGAATTTTATAATATTTTAATGACATGAGGGAGGGCGATCTTATATTTGTTTTTCAGAACATTCAGATGTGCAATCATATCACACCCTGTACTCCTGTTTCCAGCATTCTGTTTAATGGACTTAAATCAGGAAAGAGAAAAATGGCACACATGCATTTTCATTGTTTCATAATATAGTAACATTGCTAAAACAATGGAGCATTTACTTAGAGCTGTTTTCAGCTAAATGTCTAAATGCAACCGTCCCTGAATTGCTGCATTATTCTTTCCATCTCTTTGTTTCTGAAACCCTACCGTAACTCTCCATCTTTTCCTTTGTCTTTGTGTTTGTCATTTTTCTCTTTCTCCACCCTGATCCCAGTAGCCACTCCTCCCTTAGTCCTCATGAGTCTTCATGCTTTTCTTATCCTGAAAAAGGAAAATGAATGCTTTTGCTTAGCTACTTGAATTTCCTTCTAATATACTTTTAGAAAACTCCAAGTAAAAGCAAGACATTCAAGCCAAACTCAAGAGAAAAGTTTCAAAAAAGTGGCACAAATTAAAGCAGGGATGAGAAAAAATATTGTCAAGGTACTGGAATTATTTTGAAGAACCATGATCAGTATAGAGAGGGGACAAAGGAACTGATTTGAAGAAACTGGAATAATTTTGATGAATGAATGAAACTGAATGCTTTTAAAAAGAGGGAAAGAGCTCACAGGTTGAAGGGCCCATTATGGGATCAGACAGGTCTGGCTTGAACCCTGCCTCTGCTCTTTGTGACTATGGGTTCTCAGTAAGGCTCTTTTATCCTAAGACTGCTTACTCAGTAGAAACAAAATACTGTACCACCTAAACTTAGACAATTGATGTGAGTAAAGTGCTTGGGACAGTCTCTAGCACGTAGATACATGCTCCAACATATTAGTCATTATCAGCAACATTACGGTTTTCATTATTTTTATTGGCTACAAGAACAATTTCTACATTATATATTCAAAAACAATTATCCATCCCAGAATTTCATGTTCTTTTCTTCCATGAAAGTGTAGCTAGTTCTTATTTTAATTTAATTTTATTTGTACAAATGTATATATCTATAAAGTTTAATAGGCAAAGGCTTCCCCAAATTCATGCGAAAAATAAAAGTGTTTAGCCTTACCTGTTTGCACTCTGAATTCCCAAAGAAGCAATTACTTTGAATTCTTTTATATTTTTCTGAGTTTTTCCCCATTCATATATCTAAATAAGTTATTTATCGTAACTCTTTTCTTTCAGTTTTTATTATCTGTTGAATGCCTGCTATGGAAAATGAGAATCTGATAGGCTTGATTTCTCCACATATTCAGAATATTCATCCACACTTCCACTTTTCTCAGCCTCCTAACAGTTTGTCACAAATTTTAGTTAAAGCAATATTCAGTGTTTATATAATTATGACTGTGTAAATATTATAGTTGTACCCACTTGGTGTATGATTTGATTTCCTTTCTCGTAGAATATTACAGGAGTTAATATTTACCTGGTTATTTTCAGTTGCTTTGTGTTCCATGTACTTATTACTAATTCACACAGAACTCTCCAACAGAAATTGAAATCTTTTCTCAATATGTTTAAACATATCAGGTATTCTATTAGATTCATTTCTTATTTGTACAGGACCCTCCTAAGGTTTTCCATCTCCCTGTTCTAGTATGAACTGACTGCTCTCTAGGCTGTTCAGATACTATCATCCTGATAGCGCCCTTCACTAACAAGGTGGGAATTCTGTTTGTTTCTCTCCTGATTGGATCTTCTATTTCCAGTGCTTTGTTTTCTCTTTATTACTGTCAATCCTAATTCTGGTGGATATATTTATACAATACCTTTTTAGAATAGGTTATAAGGAAACAAGAAATTTTTTTCCATGATTTCGCTTATCCGAACACATCTTTATTCCATGGGTCAACAACTATGACCTGCAAGCTAAAATCCTCCCATTTGTATAAATAACTTTTATTGGAATAGAGCCATGCCCATTTATTTACTTATTGTCTGTTGTCATGTTAAAATGGCAGATTTGGATAATGGCAACTAACACTGGGCTATAAAGCCTAAATTTTTATTATTTGGTCCTTTATGAAAAAAAATGCTAACTCCTCCTTTATGCTATGCTTCCACCAGACTCATAATTGGGCTACACATAGCATTTTAAAGGAATTACTCCCTTGTCTTCTAGCTTCCACAGGGAATGTTTAAAAGTCCAGCACCATTCTGATTCCTTATCCTTCATATGAAAACTCTTTTTTTCCTATATCTGAAGTCTTCTTCTTGTTCTTTTTTTTTCCTATGATGCAATTCTTTTTTTTTGGTATCATTAATATACAATTATATGAGCAACATTGTGGTTACTAGATTCCACCCATTATCAACTCCCTACCACATACCCCATTACAGTCACTGTCCATCAGCATAGTAAGATGCTGTAGAGTCACTATGTGTCTTCTCTGTGCTATACTGCCTTCCCTGTGCCCCCCGCTACACTATGTGTGCTAATCGTAATGCCCCTTTTTCCCCTTATCCCTCCCTTCCCACCCATCCTCCCTAGTCCCTTTCCCTTTGGTAAACTGTTAGTCCATTCTTGCATTCTGTGAGTCTGCTGCTGTTTTATTCCTTCAGTTTTTGCTTTGTTCTTATGCTCCACAGATGAGTGAAATCATTTGGTACTTGTCTTTCTCCACCTGGCTTATTTCACTGAGCATAATACCCTCTAGCTCCATCCATGTTGTTGCAAATGATAGGATTTGTTTTCTTCTTATGGCTGAATAATATTCTATTGCATATATGTACCACATCTTCTTTACACACTCATCTACTGATGGACACTTAGGTTGCTTCCATATCTTGGCTATTGTAAATAGTGCTGCGATAAACATAGGGGTGCATATGTCCTTTTCAAACTGGGCTGCTGCATTCTTAGGGTAAATGGTTAGGAGTGGAATTCCTGGGTCAAATGGTATTTCTATTTTGAGTTTTTTGAGGACCCTCCATACTGCTTTACACAATGGTTGAACTAATTTACATTCCCACCAGCAGTGTAGGAGGGTTCCCCTTTCTCCACATCCTTGCCAATATTTGTTGTTGTTTGTCTTTTGGATGTTGGCCTTCCTAACTGGTGTGAGGTGATATCTCATTGTGGCTTTAATTTGCATTTCTCTGATGATTAGAGAAGTGGAGCACCTTTTCATGTACCTGTTGCCATCTGAATTTCTTCTTTGGAGAAGTGTCTGTTCATGTCCTCTGCCTATTTCTTAATTGGATTATTTGCTTTTTGTTTGTTGAAGTGCATGAGCTCTTTGTATATTTTGGATGTCAACCCCTTATTGGATATGTCATTTATGAATATATTCTCCCATTCAATAGGATGCCTTTTTGTTCTACTGATGGTGTCCTTTGCTGTACAGAAGCTTTGTAATTTGACATAGGCTCACTTGTTCATTTTTGCTTTTGTTTCCCTTGTCCATGGAGATATGTTCATGAAGAAGTTGCTCATGTTTATATTCAAGAGAGTTTTTCTGGGTTTTCTTCTAAGAGTTTTATGGTTTCATGACTTACATTCAGGTCTTTGAACCATTTCAAGTTTACTTTTGTGTATGGAGTTAGACAGTAATCCAGTTTCATTCTCTTACGTGTAGCTGTGCAGTTTTGCCAACACCAGCTGTTGAAGAGTCTGTCATTTCTCCATTGTATATCCATGGATCTTTTATCATACATTAATTGACTATATATGCTTGCATTAATATCTGGACTCTCTATTCTGTTTCACTGGCCTATGGGTCTGTTCTTGTGCAAGTACCAAATTGTCTTGATTACTGTGGCTTTGTAGTAGAGCTTGAAGTGGGGAAGCGAGATCCCCCCTGCTTTATTCTTCCTTCTCACGCTTACTTTGGCTACTTGGGGTCTTTTGTGGTTCCATATGAATTTTAGAACTATTTGTTCCAGTTTGTTCAAGAATGCTGCATTTTAATAGGGATTGCATTGAATCTGTAGATTGCTTTAGGCAGGATGGCCATTTTGACAATATTAATTCTTCCTACCCAAGAGCATGGGATAAATTTCCATTTATTACTATCTTCTATAATTTCTCTTAGAAGTGTATTGTACTTTTCTGGGTATAGGTCTTTCACTTCCTTGGTTAGGTTTAGTTGTAGGTATTTTATTCTTTATGATGTAATTCTGAATGGAACTGTTCTCCTGATTTTTCTTTCTGCTAGTTTATCGTTGGTGTATAGGAATGCAAACGATTTCTGTGTATTAATTTTGTAACCTGCAACTTTGCTGAAATCAGATATTAGTTCTTATAGTTTTGGAGTGGAGTCTTTAGGGTTTTTTATGTACAATATCATGTCATGTGCAAACAGGGACAGTGTAACTTCTTCCTTACCAATTTGGATGCTTTTTATTTCTTTGTGTTGTCTGACTGCTGTGGCTAGAACCTCCAGTACTATGTTGAATAAAAGCAGGGAGAGTGGGCATCCTTGTCTTGTTCTCGATATGAGAGGAAAAGCTTTCAGCTTCTCACTGTTAAGTATGATGTTGGCTTCGGGTTTGTCCTATATGGCCTTTATTATGTTGAGGTACTTGCCCTCTATACTCAGTTTGTTTAGAGTGTTTATCATGAATGGGTGTTGAATTTTGTTGAATACTTTTTCAGCATCTGTGGAGATGATCATGTGTTTTTTGTCCTTCTTTTTGTTGATGTGGTGGATGATGTTGATTTATTTTCAAACGTGTACCATCCTTGCATACCTTGGATGTATCCCACTTGTTCATGGCGTATGATCCTCTTGATGTATTTTTTTATTCAGTTTGCTAATATTTTCTTGAGTATTTTGCATCTATACTCACCAGGGATATTGGTCTGTAGTTTTCTTTTGTGGTGTTCTTTGCCTGGTTTTGGTATTAGCGTGATGCTGGCTTCATAGAATGAATTTGGAAGTATTCCCTCCTATTCTACTTTTTGGAAAACTTTAAGGAGAATGGGTATTATGTCTTCTCTAAATGTCTGATAAAATTCAGCAGTGAACTGGTTTGGAAGTTTTGTTCTTGGGTAGTTTTTTGATTACTAATTCAATTTCATTGCTGATAATTGGTCTGTTTAGATTTTCTGTTTCTTCCTGGGTCATTCTTGGAAGGTTGTATTTTTCTAGAAAGCAGTCCATTTCTTCTAGGCTATCCAGTTTGTTAGCATACAGATTTTCATAGTATTCTTTAATAATTCTTTGTATTTCTGTGGTGTCCGTTGTGATTTTTCCTTTCTCATTTCTGATTCTGTTTATGTGTGTAGATTCTCTTTTTTTCTTAATAAGTCTGGCTAGGGGTTTATCTATTTTGTTTATTTTCTCGAAGAACCAGCTCTTGGTTTCATTAATTTTTTTCTATTGTTTTATTCTTCTCAATTTTATTTATTTCTTCTCTGATCTTTATTATGTCCCTCCTTCTGCTGACTTTGGGCCTCATTTGTTCTTATTTTTCCAGTTTCAAAATAGTTTATTTAGACTATTCATTTGGGATTGTTCTCCCTTCTTAAATAGGCCTGGATTGCTATATACTTTCCTCTTATTACTGCCTTTACTTTGTCTGACAGAATTTGGGGTGTTGTGCTGTTGTTTTCATTTCTCTCCATATATTGCTTAATCTCTGTTTTAATTTGGTCATTGATCCACTGATTATTTAGCAACATGTTGTTAAGTCTCCAGATGTTTGTGAACCTTTTTGTTTTCTTTGTACAATTTATTTCTAGTTTTATACCTTTGTGATTTGAGAAGTTGGTTGGTAAAATTTCAATCTTTTTGAATTTACTGAGGCTCTTCTTGTGCTCTAGTACGTGGTCTATTCTGGAAAATGTTCCATGTGCACTTGAAAAGGATGTGTATCCTGCTGCTTTTGGGTGTAGAGTTCTGTAGATGTCTGTTAGGTCCATCTGTTCTAATGTGTTGTTCAGTGCCTCTGTGTCCTTACTTATTTTCTGTCTGGTTGATCTGTCCTTTAGACTGAGTGGTCTGTTGAAGTCTCCTAAAATGAATGCATTGCATTCTATTTCCCCCTTTAATTCTGTTAGTATTTGTTTCACATATGTCAGTGCTCCTTTGTTGGGTGCATATATATATTTATAATAGTTATATCCTCTTGTTGGACTGATCCCTTTATCATTATGTAATGTCCTTCTTTATCTCTTGTTACTTTCTTTGTTTTGAAGTCTATTTTGTCTGATACAAATACTGCAACACCTACTCTTTTATCCCTATTGTTTGCATGAAATATCTTTTTCCATCCCTTCACTTTTAGTCTGTGTATGTTTTGAGTTTGAAGTGAGTCTCTTGTACGCAGCATATAGATGGGTCTTGCTTTTTTATCCACTCTATTACTCTGTGTCTTTTGATTGGTGCATTCAGTCCATTTACATTTAGGATGATTATCGATAGATATGTACTTATTGCCATTGCAGGCTTTGGATTCATGGTTACCAAAGGTACAAGGGCAGCTTCTTTACTATCTAACCACCTAACTTAACTCACTTATTATGCTATTATAACAGTCTGATGACTCTTTCTTTCTTTCCCTTCTTTTTCTTCCTCCTCCACTCTTTATATGTTAGGTGCTTTATTCTGTAGTCTTCGTGTTTCTCTTGACTGATTTTTTGGATAGCTGATTTTATTTTGCATTTTGTTAGTATTTGCTTGGTCTACTTTCTTTGCTGTGGTTCTGTTTTCTCTGGTGACAGCTATTTAGCCATAGTCATACTTCCATCTAGAGCATTCCCTTTAAAATACATTGTAGAGATGGATTGTGGGAGGTAAATTCCCTCAACTTTTGCTTATCTGGGAACTATTTAATCCCTCCTTCAAATTTAAATGATAATCTTGCTAGATATAGTATTCTTGGTTTGAGGCCCTTCTGTTTCATCAGTGAATATACCATGCCATTCCCTTCTGGCCTGTAAGGTTTCTGCCGAGAAGTCTGATGATAGCCTGATGGATTTTCCTTTGTAGGTGATCTTTTTTCTCTCTTTGGCTGCTTTTAATACTCTGTCCTTGTCTTTGATCTTTGCCATTTTAATTATTATATATCTTGGTGTTGTCCTTCTTGGGTCCCTTGTGTTGGGAGATGTGTGGACTTTTTGATCTGAAAGACTATTTCCTTTCCAAGCTTGGGGAAGTTTTCAGCAATTATTTCTTCAAAGACACTTTCTATCCCTTTTTCTTCTCTTTTTCTTCTGGTACCCCTATCATATGAATATTGTTCCATTTGGATTGGTCACACAGTTCTCTTAATATTATTTCATTCCTGGTGATCCTTTTTTCTCTCTCTGCCTCAGCTTCTCTGTATACCTAGTATCTGATTTCTATTCCATTAACAGTCTCTTCCACCTCATCCAGACTGCTCTTAAATCCTTCCATTGTTTGTTTCATTTCTGTTATCTCCCTCCTGAATTCATCCCTTAGCTTTCAAATATTTCTCTGTAGCTCCATCAGCATGCTTATGCTCTCTGGTGTTTGAGATATTTTAGACTGAACAAGGTTCTTCTGTCTTTTCATGGTGATGGGAGTGGTCACCAGTGAGTGGTGCATGTGTCAGCTGGGAGAATAACGTCCCTTACTGCTTGCCGGTCACATTGCCTATCTCCATGGTCTGTGCCAGTTAACTGCACACAGGGAGCAGCCTCTGAGTTAATCCCTTAAGCTGTCGTGGGTGGGGCGGCCTTTGAGATGGCCTAGGGCAATGGCAGGGGTCGCAAGCCAGCAGCACATGTTCTTCCGCAAGAGCAAAGCCCCTTTGTGCTTTCTGGTCTCCACACCCATCTCTGCTGTCTGTGCCGGTCAACCATGCGCAGGGAGCAGCCTTCGGTTTAATACTCTGAGCTGCCATGGGCATGGTGGCCTTCGGAATGGCCTAGGGCACTGGCAGAGGTCACAGACCAGCAGCACATGTTCTGCAACAAGAACAGAGCCCCTCTGTGCTTCCCGGACTCTGCACCCATCTCCGCTGTCTGTGCCGGTCAACCACAGTCAGGGGGCAGCCTCTGGGTTAATCTCCTGAACTGCTGTGGGTGGGGCGGCCCTCGGAATAGCCTAGGGCACTGGTGGGGGTTGCAGGCAAGCGGCGCATGTTCTGCCACGAGAACAAAGCCCCTTTGTGCCTTCCAGACTCTGTGCTGGTCTCCACCGTCTGTGCCAGTCAACCGCATACAGAGAGCAGCTTCTGGGTCGGGGCCAGTTAGTCGTGTGCAGGGAGAAGCCTCTGTGTTAAGCTGGGTGGTTGTTGTAGGCGGCGCTGCTCCCTGACTCTTCCACAGCAATGGTGGGTCAGTTGATTTGCTTGCAGTGCCGGCAGAGGGGGGAAGGAACGGCAGGCTGCTTATCTCTATGAGAGGCTTTGGAGGTGCGTTGCCACCCAGGGATTTAGGGCGACTGAAGTTCCTTAAAGTTCCCAGCCTGCTGGGCTGAGTGTGCCAGGACAATTTTGTCCACCTATTAAACTCTTGCCCCTTTAAGACTTTTAAAGCGCCTGCTTTTCTTTTGTCCCAGGGCAGCCGGCTGTGGGAACCTGTTTTCAGTCTCAATCTCGGACCTTACTTTTCCACTCCTCCAATATCCAGTGCACCATGCAATGTGTGTCTGTGCTCCCAAGGCAGACCACCAGGGCTGGTTATTTAGCAGTCCTCTGCTTCCACTCACACCCCACTCTGATTCCCTTCCTCCCACTGGTGAGCTGGGGTGGGGATAGTACTTGTGTCCCGCCAGGTCACAGCTTAGTATCCTACCCTTTTCCGTGAGATATTGGGCTCTCACAGATGTAGCCTGGCTCGTGTACTGTATCTTCTGGTCACTCTTTTAGAAATAGTTGTATTTGCTGTATTTTCAAAATATATATCGTTTTGGGAGGAGATTTCTGCCACCCTACTCACGCTGCCATCTTGAGAAATCCCTGTATCTTCTTCTTGTTCTTATGTGAGCCCTTTTTCTTTTCTTTTTTTTTTCTTTTCTTTCTTTCTTTTCTTTTCTTTTTTACTGTAATAAGCATTCAGTGGACCTGTTCACTCTAAACCAAATAATATCTTTGATAATTTCTTATCTTCAATATTTTCTTTTCTCTCTGAAATTCCAACTAGTCAAATTAGACTGACTTTGTAATTCTATTCATTGTTATGTTCTATTCCCCTGGAATTTAGATCTTTCTGGAAAATTTCCTCAAGTTAATCTTCTGGTCTTTCTATAATGTTTTAAAGTTTCTGCTGTCATATTGATTTCCAGGAGCTTTCTTTGTTTTCTTTTTTAGCATCCTATCCTTATTTCACAGATATAATATCTTCAATATTTCACTGAATAATTACACCCAGCAAAAATATCTTTCAAAAATAGAGGCCAGATGAAGATTTTGAGACACAAAAGTTGAAAGAATTTATCAATAGCACAACTTCATTGCAAGATATGTTAAAGGACCTCTTCCAGTTAGGAGAAAAATGATATCTGATAGAAGTATACATAGGGATGAATAAAATGAGAAATCATAACTTTGTGTATAAATATGTGAGAGTTTTTCTTATTTTTAAAAAAAATCTCATTATAAATTCATTTTCTATTTAAACAAAAATAATTATAATATAAAATAAAGGCACAGCAGTAGCACAAAAACAGCTTATAACAAAGTAAAATGGATGAAAATAGCACAGAAACAAAAAAAAGAAAAAGAAGTACACTATTATAACATACTTATACTAAATGTGAATTAGTACAATATCATTTGAAGATAGACTATGGTAAGTTAAAAATGTACACTGTAAACCCTACAGCAACCACCAAAATAACAAAGAATAATAAGCCAATATAGGAAATAAATGAAATCATAATAAAATATTGAATTAATGGGAAAGAAAGAAGATAGAAGAAAAAGAAGACCAAGAACATGTAAAGAAATAGAAAACAAAAGCAAGAGTAGAAATCAATAATCACATTACATGTAAATGTTCTAAAAACCTGAAGTCAGAGATTATAAGATTAGATAGAAAGAATAAGGCCCACCTATATGCTATCTATAAGAGGTTCCTTCAAAAGAAAAGATATAAGTAAGTTAAAAGTAAAGGGACTGTAAAAGATGTAAAATGCTGACACTCATTAAAACTGGAGTAGCTATATTAATATCAGACAAAGTATATTTCCAAGTAAAGAATATTGCCAGAGATACAATATGGAAGCCCATTTTATAACAGCAAAAGGGTCAATTCATCAGGAAAACATAGTAATCCTAAGTCCTAAGTCTGTATGTACCCAAGAACAGCGCTTCAAAATACATGACTTAAAAACTGATACAATTGCAGGAAGAAATATAAAATCCATGCATGCAATCATAACTTTCAAAACTCTTCTATTATAACTGGTAGAATTAGAGGGAAAAAAATCATAGTATATAGAAAATATGAACATAGTCAATCTACTTAATCATGACCTTTATAGGATGCTCTACTGAACAACGGAAGAATGGGGTTTTTTTTCAAGCGTACATGGGACATGTGCCAAGATAAAATATTCTTGATCATACTGTTACTGACTGAGATGCTATGTTTCTCAGGATCGTGTCTCAGAGGCTACAAAGAATGAAGCCAACAGACAAAAAGTATAGAGCAACCAGTAATGCTTTTAACAAGAAGTGAAAAGAAAAGGGTTCTTGCTAGTCAGGTGGGGGTCCAAGGGAGGTTGCCACTAGTGCTACCATGCCAAGCGTTTATAAGCACTAGAAGGAGGGAGTTCGCATGTTTTGCCAGGGCTTGTTGCTAGGGTTGAACATGATATACTGGCTCTCTGTACCAATTCTTTCAGGATGAGGATGTCTTGTTGACCAGGGTCCTGCTTGGCCAGCTGAGTACAATGCCTAGCACCAGCGTCCTGTTTGACCTCTACCAGGGCAACATATCCTGTTCTACTTACTCCATTGGCTACTTCCTGTCTCAATATGACAAGTCAATACATTTAAAATGATACAAGTCATACAAAGCATGTTTTCTGCTAAATTGGAATTGAAGTAGGATTGAATAACATAAAGATATCTGGACAATCTGGAAATACTTGAAAACTAAATAACATACCTCTAAATAGCTCATCTGTCAAAGAAGGAATTAAAAAGGCAAATTGGAAAGTATTTTGAATTGAATGAAAATGAAAAGACATTACAATTTATGGGATGCCACTAAAGCAATATTTAGGGGGAAATTTATAGTATTAAATGACTATATGAGAAAAGAAAAAAGGTCTGACGTCAATGACCTCAGCTTTCATGTTAAGAAGCCAGAAAAAGAAGAACAAATTAAATGCAGATTAAGTCAAATAAAGAAAATAATAAAGATCAGAGTGAAAAGCAATGAAATGGAAAACTGATAGAGAAAAAGTGAAACTAAACTGTATTTTTTTTAGATCAATGAAATCATTTAATTTCTGGCTAGAATGATCAGGGAAAACTGACAGAAGATAAAATATTACATATATAAGGAATCAGAGAAGTGACTGCAAGAATTGCTACAGATAACAAAATCCAACAAAGACATTTCATGAAAAGAATACTACAAATAGGGAATGGCAGAATTATAGGGATATTGCCAAACACAAATTTAGTTAATAGAATCCATTTTCTTTAAATATCAAGTGGTCCCTGACCATTTGTTCATATTTAAGAATAGGTCACTAAAATATTAATTGAAAGCTCAGTATACATGGACACAGCTTGAGAAACAGTGAGCCTCTCCTTAAGCTGCTCTTTAGGCTACTTAGTCAGGAACCCTGCTGTTTTTTACAGTGAATGCCAGCTTTCTCTTATAGGGAATCCTTTTCTCTTGGGCTAGTCAGCATATCCAAAAGGCAACACTCATATCTTTTATCTGTAGTGTGTAAGACTAGCTGTCATTTTTAAAGAAAATATGGGGAAAATGTTTATGGATTTGATTTTTCATGACAGAGTAATATGTTCCAGAAGTATTCTGCAGAAAAGGGAATGGGAACGGGGGAATGGTGTAGCTTACAAAGCCATTTAAGTAATTTGGCGGTGCTTAAAATCCTATATCAGCAATGAGTTGCTAATATTTTTTAAAATTTATGGGAACACATACATTAAAATATGTCAAATTCACCACCGTAAGAACATGGAGTCTTAATCCAATGGTAAGATATTACTAGAAACATTCCTGAAGCTTCTTTTGGATTTTCATTTGGACCCACAAGTACTATGAACATTCTCAATACCCTAAAAATAAATTGTTAGGAAAAATGGGCAAAAGGCAAATTAGATTAACATGGACCTTGATCAACCTGGGGATATAATTTGGATCTTGAAATGTTGTCATTTGTAAGTTGTGCAACTGGAACACTAGTTCTGAACGAAATTTCAGAAGAATGACTCCAAATGCATCTTGAATGCTGACAGCCTCATTAGAATAAATGTATCCACTCCTAAAATGACTACTTTGAAAGACAGCTTTCACTCAGATATATAAATTTAGGTGTATCAGCATGGGTAGGAGTAATTAGGAGGTCCAATTTATTTCTTTACGACACACTTTGGGTAAACACACTAGGTGAGGTAAAGATTGTCGCCCCATTACTCACCTGCGAAAGCCTATTAAAGTTGGACTGCCTCCTGAGAATGTGTGGCTGATGACAGCTGAAGACAAGAAGGCTACCGCTTTGATAAATACCCTAAGGGTCTGCAAAATGGCAGTGCTGGGAGGCATGTGCCAAATCATGTTTGGCTTTGGCCCCATAACTTGTGATTCTGTCAAGGACTCATCATGTCAATTGGTGGAAAATGGATTACTGTCATTCTTCAAGGCACAGCACATCATTCCCCATTGATTGGCATGCCAAATCCTTCACAAAGTAATGAGTCAGGGATGATTCAAATCATCACCCAACTGTCAGCTTGATTGCATAGCCCTCTATCAATGGGATTAAACTGGTGTGGCATCCAAAATGTAATGAAAAGCATTACTTTACTTGCAAAGTTGACAGGAAGACAGGGATGCAGGACCCAGAAGGCCCAGGAGGCCTGGGCATATAGAAAAAATAATAATAAAATGGGGAAAGTCAATTGATATATGATATAAATATATTTTTTCAGCCTTACAGGACATGCTGTGACTAAAAGGAATTACATTTCTTTTCAAAGAGAATTAGAACTGAAAGGGATGCTGTAGAAATCACTAGTTGATTATTGTTTTCTAACAAAAGAACAAACTGAGGTAAGGAAGTAAATTAAGTCCTAATGTTAGTTAATGAGGAGAAGTGGGAGTAAATGCAAAAGCATGTTCTTTGGAGAGAAAGAAACTTGGTTTTCAGTTTTGGTTCTTCTACTTACTCGATGTGACATCATAGGCAAGTCCTGCAGCCTCTGCCGCTTCCCCTGTCACATGGGGATATTTATGTTACATATGTCACATAAATTGACATCCACACATATATGTGATACATATATATCACTTACATGTAAAACAGGAGGATTAAGGAAGCAAGCTACTGAGACCATTAGGATCTCATCTCAAATTTTGCCAAGAAAAATATGGAATTATGCTGCTCAATTTCCATAAAATGCACACACAAAAATGCCTGTTGTAGAGGCTCAAACTGAATCTCTTATTTTTCTTTTGCCTTGGTGATCAGCAGTATTTTTTCTTGGAAGAAGGCCATCCTTGCACATATATGTCTCATATATATTATATTAACGTGGTTTAGAGAAACCATAAATCTTGCTAAGGTCGCACACCTAGTAAGAGGTTAGTGTTTTATTAGTGTGGCTTGAAAGCATTCTCTTGATCATGAGCTCTGATGCTCCTCATGGTGAGGATGTTCCTCGTTCATCAATAGCAGAAAACATTCTCCCAGTATTTCTTAACAGTTGCACCAGGATCATGCTGGACCATATGTATCCTGCTGTCTCATGTTCTATGATCCAGACGGTTGTGTTACAAGAGACTTGCCTTGCACGTAACCAGGTACCTATGTGATAGTAAAGTGGAGCTTGCCCATAAATTGCTTCAACATTTACTATGATACACCCTGCTGATTAAAGGTTATTCTTTTTGGATAATGTACATTTGGGTCTTAGCAAATATTTTGTTCTGAGGGGTGGGGAATTTAACACCTCTACCTTTATTAGCTAAAGGAATTATTTGACAAGTAAAAATCTAAGTATCTGAGGTATTATTGGAGTGTTGGAACCTGAAAGGGGAACTATCGTTTTATGAGCAAAAATTATTCCCAGAGTCAGGCATAAGCACCTGGTTGGGAATGTGAATGGAGTAAAATATTAGCCTGTTCCACCTTTAGAAGTCCCATTGCAAGATGTTCTCTGCAAGATTCTTCAGACATAGATTCTGTGCAAAGTTCTGGAAATCACTTTAGAGTGGCATTGACAATTCAGAGTGTATCCAGAGAAGGGAAAGTAACCTTTGATCAGACAAGTTGAGAAAATCTTGTGTACTCTTTTAAAGAATCCTAAATGCTTACTAGCATATTAAAGGCTCTAAGAAACCCATTTAACTTTGTTCAGTATTTCCACAGCTTCACTGACAAAAGAGGTTCTTGTGTAATATCTACCGTAACACCTAGAACAGGGCATGGCATATAGGAGAGGCTTGAGAGATACTGGTAAGAATGTTGTGGAATAAGGTTCCCAATAGATTCATGTCTCATGGTTGTACTACACAAGAAGCTGATTTGATGGATATATATTGTACTGTGGCAGACACTGGAGAAAGAGTATAAAACAATAAATGTGATGTATGTATTGCCCTCAAAGGAGTTTATAGAGTTCAGTGGATAAGGCAGAAAGGTTCATAAATGATAAAGGGAGGCAGTATCACATAAATATTGAGACCACTAGCTTTGATCTTGGACAGAACTGGGTTCAAGTTTTGACATTACCACTTACCAGCTGGATGGTGTAATCACTCCCCAGCTTCAGTCTTCTAACCTAGAAAGCAGAGATAATTATCATATATGTCATGTGAACATTATTTGTGGTAAAGCATGCAAAGAGAAAGGATTATATCTTGTCTTACTATGAACTGTACCATGGAATATACATAGACATCACTCAAATATTTCCTGAATAAACTACCGATGACTTAATTAATTACATATTTGTAATTTCTATCTAGTACAGTGCCTCATATGGAGTAGATGCCTAAGAAAGTATTATTGAATGAATCCAAGAATAAGCAGAGAAGTCTTTTCTAAGCCCAGAACATACATCATTCTCATCTCTGAGTACAGTTTTCCCAACTGCCATTGCATTTGTATTCATACAAATGAGCATTTATGAATATCCACCTTTTTTTATAACTCCCTATGGTAGCTTTGTAATGTATCAACTTGGCTAGGCTGAACTACATTTGCCACAACTCTCCTCCCTGTATGTTTCCAGTTAGGGTGGCCAAAAGAGATCCCTCTTCTCCAAACTCCACATATTTGCAGGATAAAAGCAAAGCAGCAGCATTTTGCAGCCCATACACCTCGTCACTTACTTCCTGGCTCCCATCTTCATGTTGGGAGCAGACGAGTCTACAACTGCCCCCTCTCCCCCTGGATCTTCATTCAGTTTCTATAACTTCTGACCAGGCGCGTTCAACTCCAAGGCAAAGGACACCAACTTCACCTGCCCCGAGGCTAAAAGCAGCAAAAACTGCATAAGTTTCAGCACAAATGGCATAATTTTTTTCTAAAGGGCCCATGTTTCTTCTTTGGTAAGGAGAATCTAGGGAAATTTCTTTGATTCTTATGAATATGATTCCGGTCCAGAGGCCTCTGCTTTCACATATCACCTCCCAACCACAGAGATGACAGGGCTGTGTAAAGTTCCCCCAGAGACACGAGATCTAGTTCCCTCTCTCAACACACCAACCCTGGGGCCCTGGGTAAATCAGTAGTCCTGTGAGCACTAGTTTCTGCTTTAGTCAATGGATGATTTCAGTTCTTCTGTATAACTTAAACAGCTACTGTAGAGGTAGATGATTACATTGAAAGCCAACACACTTTGAAAAAATAAATAAACCTCTAGTATTTACAAGTGTGAATATTATTTTGGTATTAATATTGTTATTATTCTTCCAAATCTATCTTTTCTTATTTTACACCATGGCTCATGCTGAGAACAACTTTCATTTTCCTTTTAGAATAAGCCTTTATTCTCCTTGACATAATGATGAGAAAATAAAGTAGAACTCAGGTAAATTAGATAACTATGCCAGAGTTTTAGCCTAGCCTATCTAACTAAACGGTCATAGAACTTAAACATTTTCTTTATAACATACGCAACACATAGAAAAATTGTGCAAACTTTGTTTTAATGTTGAAAATATGGTGAATTACTTTAATGAGTTGTATAATAGTTATGCTACATGAAGTTGTTTACAATGCATTTTATTGTGTAATGATGTAATATTAAAATGAAAAAATATTGCAATTCAACTCTTGGCAAGAGAAATTGCTGAATCACTTGGCTCATATTAGAAATTTTTCAGATTTAGGAAAGGTAGTGTAACTGACAAAATACTTTAAAGAACTATTCCTGAGACACCAACCATCTATCAATCAAAAAATTTCAGTTGATATTTAAGAGCAGCTGTTTAACTTCAAGCAATAATATTACAATTAGAGAAAATTGAAAGTAAGAATTTGAATATGGTAAATAGCAAATGTGGATTAAATCATTTGTCTTAAAAGGTGATAATAAGGGAAAGATTTTAAGTTTGGGTTTTAAAAAATCAACATGTTATTTTGATACATAATTACCATTGGCCAAAAGTGCTTCAGAAAAATAACATTTAGAATCAGAATATGAAGAAGGCTTAGAGTTTGATTGGGATAATGAAGAAGAAATTATTCATGTAAATAAATATATACTATTTTCTATGTGAATATGAATATACATGGTGTGGTGTGTATGTGTGTGTTTCTACAGAAAATGTATGTTGTGTGCATATGTGTGTATGAGTTTATGTGTTTATGTGTTTTATGATTACTGGTAACTTAGAGTGGAGGGAATTTGGTACATGTATTTAAACCGTTGTTAATTTTAAGTCTTACAGATTTAAGCCAAGGCTCCAGATAGGTAAAATATATTCTAGGTAAACAGTTAAAGGAAATGAATAATGTGAAAACTTGAAATCAAGTGAACATGGTAAAAGATCTGCTTCATTTTAGAGCATGAAGTCTAAGATTTCAGAAAATAAAAGTTAACTAAAATGTCAGTAAGTAAGCCCCATAAATAGTGAATATGAGGGTAGAACAATAATCCTTGATATTAAGAGAGAGAAAATGACAGGAGTCAAAGGGAGTAAGCTAAAATCATTAATTTTTTAAGGGTATTTGAATGGGCAAATTTTATTTCCATAATAAAATGAAATTGCAACTCTGAAATAACTAGTACATAAAATATTGAGGAGTAATTGCTGCAGTCAGAACAATGAGTCTATCCTCCATGAAGATAAGTAAACGATGTAAGTTACAAACTTAGACAGAAAGAGCAATTGAAAGAGAAGATCAGTACATTCAAAAAAAAGAAAGAAAAGAAATCATTAAATATAATTTAATGCAAAAAAAACCTAACAAATCATACACACACACAATGGTTGTTTAAATAATTCATTTGTTAGAAAGCATAACTTGATGATGAATATGGGAGAAATAATATATATACTCATATGGAATATATATATTATAGGAATTATATAATATATATACATATATGTATATTATATATAAGATACATTTTAGGGAAACAAATCTAGAACAGGATTAAAGAAACTTATTCCAAATTAAAAATAGGATACTTCACAGAGGTTTCGAACAAATAAATAGATGCTAATGAAACTCTGTTCCAGACTGAACAATGACTAGACTTTCAAGCAAGTATATGTATGTTCTAATTACTCAACACTGGTGTGTATGGTTATGGTAATACAGGATGTACACAAGATACATTATGATATTGTAAACATGTCAGTAACAGGAAGCAATCAAGTGAATGGAAAACACCATAGAACCATCAAGTGTGTTTGGGAGTGTGCTGTCTACACTGCACAAGTTGAACATTTTCTTACATTCTCATTCTGTATGATAGGACTTCTTGTGATTGTGTATAAATATTATCTCTTTCCAACCCAAGGTAGGAAACTTTTTTGGGAACTAAGAGCTTGAAGCCAGGCCTGGGTAGAGTTCCATTTGGAACCAAACTTTTTGCTCATGGAAATCTGGGTTCCAAGTACAAAGAAAGATGAATCTGAAAAAGTCATATACTAGTCAATAGTACCAGTCCTAGATCTGATGAGAAAAATGAAATATATATCCTCTACTTTCTTTCTTTCACCCGCTTCTCTTTATTTTCTTCCTCTTTCAAAACTCCTAAGGGTCTGTCTTCCAATGCTTCTTAGCAGTTTCTGATATTAGAAAATATTCTTCAATATTATTTAAAATTATCCTGGTATATTTTTTAAGTGGAATTTTAACTTTTTCCTCTAACTATAAAAGTAAACTTCCCTGTTGAAAATATTTCATGTATAATCAACAGAAAGTTGAAGTTTTATAGGAGAGAATGAAAGCTTTACATTGCTCACAAAATCTTCAAATTTGAGGTGCATGGAAGACCTATTAGACCTTCCAATCAACCCTTTGGAAGGCACAACCCTACAACAGAAATGGCTACATGGCTGAAAGGTCTGTGATGCCATAATGCAAAAATGTGAGCAACAACCTTTATCAAACCTAATGCTGCTGGTTTGGTGCATCCTCCATGTTTTTAATGTAATCAAACAGTACTGCTAGGATCCGTTAAAATGTGAGGTGCATAGAAGGCCTTCCTATCAGTCTCAAACCCTCTCCATGCCAGTCTCCCTGTGTTTTCAGAGGCCTGACACTGCGCAGCAGCAAGGTCTGGACAACCTGGAATTCTGGGAGCTTTTTTCTTAACCCCTCCTTAATCTCTCCTTTAAACCATCTCTTCAAGGTCTTCTGGTTATAAAAGGATATATGTAAACAACTATTAACAGGCTAGGTACTATGGGTAATAAAGGTTTAATGAACCCCAACTCGATGATAATTTCAGGACCAATAAGACAATACATTAGTTATATCTTATGTGATAATATATTTTAAAGCAGAGATGCACACAAGTCACACCATATAATCAGATATTTACTACCCTTATGTTTGAGGCTAGACCAGGTTTCATATATACAAACACTCAAAGTTTATATATACAAACATTCAAACTATATTCAAAGTCACTTTGTATGTCCACAGCTCTCAAAAAAATTCCTCTTTCCTTTGCCTGGTGGCTAAGAAAGAGGCTGCTACATTTTTCTTAACTAAGGGTCTCACACATAGGCAATTTTGTCAACCTAGATGTAAACACCACTGCCACGTCCGAATCATAATAAATTTTGTTTACTGTAGTTAGACATTGGGTTTGCTTACATTTTAGTTAAAACAGCCGAAGATTTATCCTTCTGTCAGAGCCACTAGAAAATTGAGAGTCTTGTGCAAGTTGTAAGCTTTCTGCTTAATCTTCTGGAAACTTTTCCAATTTTCCTTTAATAACACCAGGAGGCCAGTGGTATGCCACTTATGGATGGAGGGGGAGGAGTCCTCCATCCCAATCCCCCTCCTTTACTTAGCTGACAGGCTCCACAGAAATGAAACGCGATAATATACATTAGCGCTAACTTATCCACCAGGCTGTCACCATCAGGTAAAATTGATCACAAATTACTGATTACTGAATCAGGAAAGTCATCAGTTATATTGTACTTGATTACTTTCTCATAAGAGGAATGTATTACTGAATAGGGTGAGATTACTCATGCATAAGAATTTGGAAATAACACCCCAGCAGACCACACTCAGGAGGGAGGGAGAATTGTGCTGAAGGGGTAGCCTCTAAGTTCCCTATATAAATTGTTTGAAACCAGTTATTAAATTATGGTAAAGACTGTGACGTATGCTTGAATAATTCTCAACAGTTTTCCAGGCTGAGAACGTGTCCATCAGACATTCTTCCCTCTAGGAAGTGCCATGGTCACTTAACATCAGCTACGTTTCCTGGGAGAAAGAACTCTGATACTGGTCAAGGTTACAAAATTAGGCCAAAATATAACAGGAGATAACTACACTTACCATAGTGAGCATTGTGTAATTTATATAATTATTGAATCACTATGTTGCACACCTGAAACCAATATAATATTGTACATGAACTATATTCCAATAAAAAAGATTTAGGCCAATATAGTTGATGGAATTCATGCTAGGACAAGTTAAGAAATAAAACATTATTTTCTCTGTGATTTATTTTCTCCTCAAGACCCTTTTTCATTTGCCTTTTCTCTACACATTCTTCTTTTCTGTGCCATGGTTGTTTTAAGACATATTGGAGACTGCATCTCATTTTAAAAAGGCTCTTCTGTCCTTGGAAGACCAATTGTGTAAGGATGGGGGTCATGAGACAGATCAGACATAAGCAAAAAAAAAAAAAAGTGAAGGAGATATTGACATTCACACACTTCTAATCAACTTACCAGGATATGGAAGGGAAGTATTCTCTTATGTTAAAGTGTACATTTTTCCACATGTAGACAGTATGATCATCAACAACTGATGGAAGCTGATTGAAATTCAGCTTCTGGGAAAACAGGTTGACTGTATAAAAGATATATAAAGTTAGGTTGGCATCTTATGACTTTTACAAAAATTAAGTGCAGCTGAATGAGGCATGGTATTTCCAAACTGGGGTGTATGTGAGTCTTAGGGACAAGCAGTGGTGTAGAGGGAAGTATGAGAAAGCAAAGGATGAACAGAAAACATTTCTCAGATTGTCCATGTTATACTAAAACTTTGGTATCCTTGCAGTGTTAAAATATTTAGACCAATCTGTATTTTTGTTCAGAGAGTAATATGCTTTTATGTTCATTAAATGATTACAGATATTTCACTTTTTTGTTATATGCCCATCAGTCCCTCCCCTTCTCCAGGTTCAGCCCAGTGGGTGCCATGTGAATAAAGAGTGCTCTGCTGAGAGAGTAGATTATACTAACATTCAAGAGCCCTGCTCTTCCGGTAGTCTAGTGATATTGGCAAGTGGTATTTAGTTCTTCGTGCTCAGCCGGAGTCACAGAGCCTTAGGAAGACCACATTCATTGGCTGGTGTGAGCCTGCATCATCTCCTGGTTATTGACCATACTCTTCATGTCTATGGCCAGGTTTTATCAGCCCCTCACAAGTGTGAACTTATCTTCAGCATTCCTAATTTCTGGTTAAATGACAAATGGATGTACACACAAAATTAGAAATCTTTCTGACTGAATAGGCTGACTGCCTATAGATTGCTGATCCAATATTACCCACAATTTGAATTTTTTTAATATAGGCACCACCACAAATAAGCTCAAGTCTTCCTTTGGTTCCAGAATATGGATATTTAACTACTAGCTGGGGGCCCCAGTTCTAGCACCATACCCTATGAATAATCATGGCACACTCCATTCTTACATAGGAACAAGTGTCCAATACAACTCAGAATTCCACAACTTCGATATCTGTGAGATCTGCAGGACATATCTTCCCAAAGAGAGGGAAGACAGCCTCTTTTCAGATCGTGTGTCATATGACATTAAGAAAACAAAAAAATAACTATAATATGGATGCTTAATTTCTTCATGGTGTAATTTGAAAGGAGATTCATTGTAGTTGGGAATGTTGGGTTGTCTCCTTGTAATTCATTACAAAGGAGTCTGGACTGTGCTTTAGGAAACAAACAAAAAAAATCCCCCCAAAATAACCCCAATCATGTCATCATCAAATGTGACTGTTTATAACAATAGGATATTTAATATTATAGGACAGGAAATAAATGTCACCCAATACATTTTTTTCTTTGCCTGAGCTTTAGTTTTCAGTAAGATATGACAAATATTGGCATTATATGTCACTAAGAAGTAAAAGATCACACTCTGACCTTCAAGAGTCTCCACAATATGTACATTATGTTGATGTGCCCTTTGTTTTGTCTATCTGGGTTTGCTTTGGCGGCCTCTACAGGTTCAGGATGAGCAAGGTTGTTTTACCAAGTTTTCAATGGCATCATTTCAGCCAAGGAATTAACTAAAGGTGAAGACTACTTCCACTATTTATCTGTTTCACTCTGACACAGCTGGAAGGCATGTTGAGAAAGGTATAATGCACAAACGGCACAGATGCTCACTTCGGATCATTTGAGGACTAAAGTACCTTCACTAAAGCAAGTGTAAACTTAAAAAAAAAAACACAGTTTCACTTTAAATGGAAGTCTCTTGAGAAAGGATTTGACAGAGAAGGTCAAATTTTTTGTTTCTTCCTTTTGCAATGGCCATCCACTCACATGTCAAAAATAGGCACCATCTCTAAAGTTCCAGTCACATTCCTCCTACTCCAAAGAAACGTGCCTCAACCCTCTTGCTGTACTCACTCACCTTCTCTTTCTTTAAACTTGTAAAGTTATTTCAATCTTTATTGTACAACTTATCATTTAATGATATTTGCCTTGTTTTTGCCTCAGTGATTTTGTTTCCCCAGCTAGAGGTCAAGCAAATTAAGATGAGTAACCACATCTCTTCCATCCTAGTACATGACGTGGTGCAAACTCTTAATAACACAATTTTATTGGGTTTATTACTTAACTACAGATTGGGTTTAAAGGCAGACAGATTAAATATAACATAAAAATACTACTAGATTCTTCCTTTCTCTTATGAAGTCACAGAACTTTCCTTCTACTATTTACTGTATATTTTTACTTCTCAAAGTATGTTTATATCTGATATGATTGATTCTCACAATCACCCTCCAAGATAAAAGGACTGGTCTTTTTGTGTGTAAGTGAGGGTGTGTTCATACATAAGAGTAGCAGATGCTGGAACTCAAGACTCATAATTCCTAGCTGATATGCTGAACTCTAAAGCCCACTGGCATAATTTGCTATTCATTTAGGAAAAATAAGCTTTAGGTTCTGTCAGCTAGTAATATCATTAATATAGTTTTACTGAAATGGAAAGAAAAGGTGTTCCATTGAGTTTGGTAGAGCAAAGAAATTACTCCCTTCACATTCATGAAGTAGCAAAGTAAAGGATTACACAAGGGCTAAACTAAAATCATTGAGGGAAAAAAAAACAAAAACAACCTCAGTGGACATATAAGAATCAGTCTCAGTTTTGCACTTTTCCTCTCTGGGCATCTGCAATCTCAAGAAAATCAAGGTGTTGATTTCAAACATCCCTTTCAGCCTAATACCTATGTTTGACCTCTCTTTAAAATTGGTAATTAGAAGTAACTTCTTTATTGTTCAAATCTATTATCTGTACTACCCTATTATTTGGGCCTTGGCATAATGCTGTTATTTGAGTAGATACCTGAATTGAGGTAGTATTTATTATCAATTCAGTTCTTGATATAGTTTAACTGGTTTGCAGTTTAATGCTTGGTTCATCTATTCATACATGTTTAAAGAGCTAACTGGTATTCATGCTATTTAAGAAATCAAAATATGTTTCCTAGAGTCATGTGGCAAGTTTAATATAGCTCTACTAAGAAAAAAAAATCTCCATTCCTCTTCAAAGTTTGAGAGTGTTTTGACCAGTTAATATTTATTAAGCACATATTCAGTGCTCTGTAATACTATATAAAGTGGGTTAAGAAATATAAAAAGTACAAGGAAAGGACCTTGTCTTCAAATGCCCAAAAGCCTTGCTAGGAAAGTAAAGCATGTAGACATGAACAATTAGCTGAAAACCCAAAGTAGCACATAATAAAAATGAAATTATTGGCATATTTACTGTCTTATGGTATGCTGGCAAATGTTTAACAACTGACTGACCGGGGTAGGGTGGGGGAGAAATAACCACATCTACAGCATTTGCCTATTTTCATGGTGTAAATATTCCCACAATGGCCAATTTCAAGTTCTCAACAAAAGGTCATTGAACACTGGGTTGGGGAAAGATGCACAAAATAGGTGTGATAAACCGTTCAATTGACTCCAGCACAGCAGACCTCTTGTAGGAATTTAGATGAAGCAAAGATCTCCTGAACCCAAGTTAAGTATGTTCTGTGGACAAACATCTTTCATATCTCTGAAAGACAGTGTCATATAAATGGGGGATTATTGAACAAAAGCCTTCCTGACAGGAGAGATGATAGAAGCAACAGTTCAGAGTCCCATGACCAAGATAGGCTCACAGGATAGAAAAACATAGAGCTGACACAGAATATTTATTTACAAGGAGCTTAGAAAGTAAGAAGAAAACTACTGAGTGGTTTAGATTGTATCATATAGTTTGCCTTTTCAAACATGTGAATCATATCTGTGTCTATATAAAGAAAAATGAAAAAAGTAATGCCAAAAGCAAATTGATTTTTTTCACAATCAACTTGATGATTGTATCAGAGTTATTAAGAATTTTTTGGAGGTGGAAATTACCAAGAATTTTCTTATAGAGAGCCCTCCAAACTACAGGAAATCCCTGAAATATAAAATTATTCTCAGAAAGGAAAGTGTTTTTGGATGAATATCTCTTAAGCCAAACGAGATTAAATTCTTATAGTAGTTATATTTAGTATCACATTGGAGCCTAGAAGATTCTTTTTTTTTTTTTTCTCTCCTTTCCCTCCATGTAAATCCATGTTCTGCCCTAGGAAACTTTCACTTCAACCCTTCTCACAGCAGAATCCATTGTCGTAACACTATTCCAAAATATTCCTATTCTTATCAGAATCCCTGAAGATGAGTCTCTATTTTGATAATTCATGTGGCTGACTATCAAACAGCTACCAGGATATCTACCAACATCTTGTTTAGTTATCAGTTTGTCCCATTTGGCTTGCATTCAAAAGCATCCAAATCAAAACTGAAAAAAATCACAGGACCTTCAAAAGAAATTTCACATTATTTTTGGAAGCATCAAGTATTCTTTCTCAGTTGTTACAGCTAGGAACTATGTTGTCTATGCTCCTCTAGACAACTCTGAAACTTTTCAGATTAAATGTTCCACACTCTTCCCTCCACCAAATGTTAACCTTTCTAAAATACATGTATATACCAGCTTCAGTTTCTCAGAAATGTTAAATATGATAAGGAATAGTAAGTTATTAGTACTCATGATCACTAAAATTCATTTTAATCATTAATTTAATCTACACATATAAATCTAAGAGGATTTCTCATCTGAGGCATTTCAAATTTCTTCCCAGGATTCCTTGCATCTATCCTTCATTCTCTTAGTTTCATGTGGCAGATTTCTGATAATATCCTTCCTTCATGTCTCACAATATAAATTATTATTAAATATCTTCTGTCTCTGCCCACACCTATCCAGAAAAGGGTCTAACATAGCAAATATGGCACATACCTGGTAATAAAACTTCTCCTATACTAATTCCTCTCCTGCAAGCCTTTGTAGGCCATATTCAGTCCCATTGTCTCCCTGATGTTTAACATCTACCTGGAATTCTACCCACTTCAATGAAAATAAAATGCACAGTCTCATTTTAAAATGAATAGACAGATCTAAGGAAGCAAATGATCTTGCAAAGCTATGGTAAATCAATGGCAGACCAAAGATGAAATCAGGAAGATTTGACTCAGCAAACACCACTTTTCCAAGAACTTTTCTAGATTTCAGCAATGACACAGTTTGTGATGCTAAAGCAAGAGTAGAAACAGGTTTTTCACTTCAGAGAAAAGTGTTGCTCAAAAATCAGAAGATCTGGGCATAAATGAATGATTCTATCCACCTTCTTTTTTATGAAAAGAAATAAACACTAGTTTGAAAAGAATAGCATTGCAATTATATCATTTCTTTCCTTGAAAAAGGTCTAATGAAAGAAAAGGTATTACTGCTATGTCCTGACACTCAAGGTTGGGAACTGAGACAATTTTCTATCATAAAGGCCTTAAAACAAATCCCACTTTCCCATAAGTATTTACAAAGTATTGTTTTCAATGAATGTTCAAGTGAATTTCTATGATTTTTTTCTTCCACTTTGTTTGTGCCCCCAGTTTGCTGGAATCAACAACTCTGTTTAGGTCCTCCTCTGTAAGTGATTAAAGGTGACTATGAGAGTCAGGCAAACTGGGTGTCTGGTTTCTAATTTTTACCTTAATAAATTCCCTTCTAACATCACCTGTGGGTAACCAGGACCTGGATTTTTGCCAGTTTGCCACAAACCCATTGCCAAGGTTTGTAAATGCTGCTTCTTCACATCTCTCCTCTCGGGACCAACCACAATCCCAGTGTGTACCTAATCTCCCTCTTGACCTAGGGTGGTCCAGTGCTGAAGGCAGAGTTTTGATAGGTAGGATGAGGTGTCCACATATATGAGCACGAGGCTATTTGCAGTGCAGAATAGATCTGGGGATGGAAAGAACAGGTCAGTACAGAAGGTCGATACCCAGGGCCAGGGCCAGGTGTCCATCACATTCTGTGTGGATGCAAGAAGTCTGAGAATTCTACATGAAAACCAGTCTTTAACATATTCACCACTTCGTTTCATTCATTTGTAATTTTTGAATATTTCAATATGTGGTATGAAGGTCTCCTTCTGTGCTCTTATGACAGCCCTGCAGATGTTAGATTACAGGCCTTCAACTCACAATGGATATGAATGCATATCACTAAGAAGTGTCAGGTGATTTGATAAATGTGGTCAAGAAAAAACTAGACTTCCTTTTCAAAATAATTATAGTTTAAGGATTTTTACCACATATTTAGGCAAAACTCAAATATATGATTACAGAGCATTTTAAGCCTCGTTTTCTTTATGAATTTTGCAGTCAACAGGGATCCATTTGTTGATAGAATATCAAATTTCTACTTCAGGCCTTCTGTAGAGACTCCAAAACAGAAGCTTTTTTAGTTTTTTTCTGCTGTGCCCATTCCGAAAGAGGTAGCAAATTTAGCCTAGCTCTCCATTTCTCTCCATAGAGCAATGGTATTTTTACTGAAATGAGAAATTACATGCCCATTTCAAAGTGCTAATTCTTGCTCAAAATAGCTTTGGCATAGTGTTATGCAAGATTTCTCCCCAAAAGGAAATGCTGAATCTACAGATCCAGTGTGGAGAATTGAGAGGTTGTGCCCAGTAACTTTACTATGTCTGCCAGGGAAGTCCCTCTCACCACTCAAGAGCAATTTCATCTTTGGTTTGAGCAGGGCTTTTGTAGCTTAATGGGTGATAACTTCCCCCTGTCACACATGTCATATTCTGCATGCCCCTCATCTGGCCTGTGTCATATAAAGAGGAGGGAATGTAATTTCCACCCACCTGTAGAAAACAGCTAAGTTTTATTTCCCATGTGATTTCTAATACACTGCCCTGTGAAAGGAATTCATTATACTCAGATGAAGTAATTATCCCCAAGTAGACTAGAGTTGAAACACATAAACTTTTAAATCTGACAGGAATGGGTGTGAAGGCTGGCTCCCCCAGCCCTTACATGCTATATGATCCCTGGCAAATTGCTTAATGTCTCAAACCTTCAGGTTTCTCATCTGTAAAGCAGAAATAATATACCTATCTTATAGAGTAATTGTGAGGATTAGACGAGACAATATATGTAAAGTTTCTGGCACCTGGTGGGCACTCCATAATTACTATTATTATTCAAGCATCTAAATAATTACCATCACCCTGCTGTTAATTTTTTACTGCATCAATCATTTCTATGTGACTGATTCCTATGTGACCTCAAGTCTTTTATCTTTAATAAGGCACCTCTACTCAGATGTCTTAGAATTATCTCAATTCAATTTGTGCAAAAAACATCCTTAAGTTTCCCAAAAGTAAAAAAGATCTGGATACTCATTTTTTTAAGCAATAATAAAGAAGATGTGAAATTTAAAGTGAACATCTGTGGATAAAGTGAAGGTTCCTGTGGCCAGGATTCTCACCTGGCCCTGGTCGGCTTGCTCACTACACACATGTGGGAAATACATTGTTATTGACTCTGCATAAAGAGCTCCACCCAGTGCTCTGGGCACCAAGGTGGCATGGCTGCAAGGTGTCAGGAGAGCACAGCAGAGACTGGAGTGGTGGTAACACCGAGGACAGACTGAGACGGTTGTGTGGGCCGAGAGGCCCAGAGGCAGAGATAGGCTTGTTGCATTCAGACTCGCTCTAAGTGAATGGGATTCTAGTGATTGACTGGCCACCGTGGGAATAAAGTTGGGTATAACCTTTTCACCCCAAGAACATTCCATTGTCATTCTTTGGTCTCTCTGAATCCATAGTGAACTTGCCCAGAGCTAAAACCCATTGGCAAGACAATGAAATATTCATTTATGATTTTAGCTGTGGTAGTCATAGGCACTAGTGACATTCTCCAAATAGTTCCAAGCTCCACCATTTAGGCACAATGGTAGAACTGTATTTTTCTGCTGTGCTTTAAGTTCAGCATGACTATAGGACTTGTTTCAGGAAATATGAGTGGAAGTAATATGTATTACTTCTAGGTGGAGGCTGTAAGAACCAGTATGGGATTCATGGCAATGTCTTCTGTTCTTTTCTGGCAACTGGCAATGCTCCAGATGGGGGCTGCCCAGTAGCCTAAGTCCCAAAATAAAGATGGAGCAGGCCTAACCCCAATGGACATTCAATGTGTAAAAAGTTAACTTTGTTGTTTACAGCCATTGGGATGTTTGCTACCCACAGAATAACCTAGCCTGACTAGTATATAAAACCATCTTGTCTTGGGAAACAAGATTTCAAGTTGATTTGAACACTAACCTCCTATGGCCACCATTTTGGCTTCAGTGATCTGTGATTTAGGTCGTTTTCCATGTCTTTTATTAACATTCATATAGTTTTGTAATACTGTATGGCTCTCACCCAGAATGGTTATGAATAATTTTATGACTTTATTAACCCAGGTCCTGCCCTCCAGGCACTTACAAGATCTATAGTGCATGGAGTTTCCCCATAAATATTCAGCACATACACAAACCACTGGCAAAATGTAAAGCAACGGTGGCATAAAAAGAAAAATTACCAAACGCATTTAGAAACTGAAGACTTAAGGAATGACAAAAAAGGGGGAAAACAGTTTATTTTTCAACACTTTCAGCCTTCAATCCTATAAAACCCTTCCTTTTTGTGGATTACTGTAAGCATTATTAATAGTCGTATCTGGGTTCAGAGAACCCAATGGAAAAATTGCAAGGTCAAAGGGGTTTGTGTTTCTGCCTAAAGCCTTGGCAGTAGTAAAAACTGCTTCTCCATTTCTACGAAACAGCTTTTTCTAGTTTGTAGTCCTCATTCCAAATCGAGCATTCTCTTACTATCTTTTGCTTTTCCTTTGTCAAAATCAAAGTGGAGAACAAAGATATCTATGGCTTCAAATACATTATAATGATAGACAATTTGCATTTGAATCCTTCCTTTAACCATGATTTGATCCCCTGACTATTTCAAGGATCTTAAGTATGGATAATCTAATAGAAATGAAACTTTGAATGTTGTTGGGAAAACTTGCCTCTTACCTTTGTATTCACTCACTGGAGTGCCTTCCTCCAACATGTGTAAGTAATTGTGGTTTTCTCACACTACATCAACCAGGGGACCCAACAGCAGTAATAATTCTTAACAGTGTTGAGTGCTTACTATATGCCAGATACTCTTTTAGGGCACCTCCCATGAACTAACCCATTCAATCCTACCAATTATCCTATGAGACAAATCACATTATTCCCTCCTTTTTAGAGGTCAGTTGAGTAAATGACCCAAGGACACACACACTTAACTTCTACTGTATTCCACCTCTCTGTTATTCTAGGTGTAGCCCACATGGAGAGCTAGGAGTCTGGCCTTGTTCGTGAGCCTTAGCTTAGGTTCATTTGGAAGAGAAAGGTAATCCTTAGTGGATTCTATTTTCCTTCTCTTTTCCTTGCCCTGCTGCTACAGACTGAAGGTGTTCCCCCAAAATTTGTATATTGAAATCTAAATCCCAATGTGACATAAATTGGAGGTGGGGCTTTTGGAAGGTAATTAGGTCATGAGTGTGGAATCCTTATAAATAGAACTAATACCCTTATAAAAGAGGCCCAGAGAGAGCTCCCACACCCCTTCGCCATCTGACAACACAACGAAAAGACAATTGCCTATGAGCCAGGAAGCAGGCCCTCACCAGACACGGAAGCTTGGGCTTACCAGCCTCCACACTATGAGAAATAAATTTCTGCTCTTATAAGACACTCATTTATGGTACTTTGTTAGAGCAGCCTGAACGGACTCAGGCACCTTCCATAGACTTAAGTTTTCTAAACTGGAATGTTTAGACCAGATTATTTTCTGCCATCATGTTATTTTGGTGTTTTATTTTATATCCAGCACCTTGTGTCCCATTGGACTGAAGAATGAATTCAGTCCCCACCTTTACATTCACTGGCTAGTTCCCTCAATGAGTTTCAGCTACCTACACTCTTCTTGGAAGCCAGTTTTCCTGTTTCGCCATCCTACCAATGATCATTCCAGAGATGGATCAAAATATTCTGATTCAAAAATATGCCTTACATCTGGAATTAGCCTACCCACAACTGGAATTGCCAGACCAACAGAGAAACAATCTATGAGATAGTGGAAAAATTTCCTTTTTCCTGTTCAGAGCTATGCTCACAGAATCCTGAAGAGACAGAATCTTGGGGTGGTTGGAGTGATATCTTGAAATTATTTTTGTCTAACCACTGAGGTCATTAGGTATTCAAGGAAATATTCAGGCTTATATCCCTCTCGCCTCCCTCAGTAATGCAATGACAGAACACAGCATACAGTGAGAAGTCAATAGTCAATAAATGTTATTGACTGACTTCTTAGGTTCTTTGCATAATTTGTTGAGGATTTTTTGCTCTTTAATTGTGGAACTCCGTATATTTCAAGGGAATTAATTTTGCAGTAGTCTGACTCATCTGCAATTTATTTTTTAAAGAAATTATTTGATGTCTAAGGGTCTTTTTTCAAAAAAAAGCCATTTCCTTCTGAACAATGAAATCACGTTTTACTGGCATAATTGAACTGGAACACAGACAGGCTTGAGTTTAACTCTAAACTCAGAACCCATGAAGGTCGACTGGAAAAATTCAGTCACCCATCCTAGTCTTAAGTGCCTCTCTTTTTTCAAATTGGGTCGCAAACATGCATACAAAACAAGAGCTAAGTGTTAACGGATTATAACCTGAAGCTTTCCAGCCATGTCAGTTAGGAGAGAAAAAAAAAGAAACTTGCAATACTTCAATTGAATTTTCTTCCCCAGTATATAGGAGGGTGAGGGGAAATCAGTTAGGTTAAAGGAATAGCCTACCTTGTAACCAAAAAAAAAATTTTTTTTTTATTTTACTATGCTTTGCTTTTAATTCAGGGTACCATCGGTTGGGTTACAGCCTGAAAAATAAAATCTGTCTTTTCAAGAAACGTCAGTGTTCATAACTACTCAATAAATCAACAATAAAAGATGTGTCCAGCTCATAGACCAATACACAGCAATTATATCAAACATCTCACCTTGTAGCCCCTTTTGCTCAGCTACGCACATTTATCTATTTATAGCCCCATCCCTTGCTCCCTTCCTCCATCACCATTTAGCACCTAGTTTTGGCCTTCAGAGTTCTGTGGAAATCATGCTCACCTTCTGACCCCTCCTACTTCTCAGTTCAAGTAAATTCACACTTACCCACCATTGGCTTGTCTATTAGTATTCCCAAAAGGATTTTCCTGTCACCTAGCAAGAGGAAATGTTGCCAGACCAATAGAGAAACAATCTATGAAATAATGGAAAAGAGATTAAATCAGTGGGGATAAAAGGGATCCCTCAAGGTAATGGGTGTCATCCCTAGCAGTAAATGTTTTATGGTGAAAAAGTGTAAAGATTATACTTTAAAACAATATTCACAGATTATTGCTATTAGAAGGGCCCTAAATTCATTTAGCTCAAATACCTTATTTTATAGGTTGGAAAGTTAGTGCAGAAAAGTCAAGAGAATTAGCCAAGTTTATATGGTGAATTAGAACTGAAACTAGAACTCAAGTGTCCTGAATCCAAGCTTTTCTTCCGTGGCCCTCCTGTAGACTTAGTAATGTTTTTCAAATTGACTGAAAAGGAGCAAAGAAGGGAAGGAAGGATTGAGGAAGAAAGGGAAGAAAGAAGGCAATGTATTCTGCAGACTTTAGACAAAGGGAAAAGTTTTCTTAAATGCTGTCTTCCCTGGAGTGACACAGAGTCACTGTGGGGTGCAAAGACCAAAAGGAACACGCTTGTCCCAGAAGCAAAAGTCCTGTCTTAGAAGAGCGTAGGCAAATGTATAGGCACAGGGGACATCAGGAGAAGGAATCCCTGCATGCCCCTCAGAGAGTGTCTGAGCTTGTCTGATCCCACTGATTCGCAGTGTTCCATGATCCCAAGCTGCTGATTCAGACCCTCCCTCTGCCGTTTAAGATCCATAATCGATATACTTTCATACAGCCCATGCCCTGCTCTGATTCCCCAACCTTCTCAGCCTAACTACCCAATACAAGCTATGCCTATGCAGTTAGCTTAGCTTCTTGCCATTTTCCGAACTTGCCCTGTACCCTGCTCCACACCTCCCCTGAGCATGCCCTCTGCCGCTTTCAACCATCAGAATTCTGTCTTAAAGAACATCTCTATTTTGCAGCTGCACCCAGGGCCCCATCATATCAAATTCTCCACCCTGTGGGGCCCATGATACTGGACCCTGGGTTACAGATTTGTAGTTTATGATTGTTCATCTCATTCAAAAGAGGCTGGAGATTGTTAGTAAAGCTATTTAGAGACATGCTTGTCTTTTCCACCAGGTTGTAAATTCCTCAAGGAGAGAGATTGTGCCTTATTTTTCTGAATCCTCAGCAGGAGCTAGTGTCTTCCAAGTATGAGCCAACATGATGTTTATCCCTTAAACGGCCTGGCTTTACCTCACCTAACTTACATTCTGCAGTTTCTGCAACAGATGACAATAGTCATTGTGTTAAATGAAACAAATGGCATTAGGATGAAATAAATTAGCATTTAGGAGAAATGCAATCTTAATGTTGTCTCTAAGCCAGTTACCTACATTGGAGAAACACTCATTTAACTATACCGGCAAACTAGATCAGAACTGCCTGGAAGTTACTCTCTGCTACCTTAGCATGGTCAAAGCAGCATTTATTATGGATCTGGAGGCATATAATGATTTTTTTCAGGTTAAATAAAAGAAGAAGAAAATAAAATGGAGTGGAAGAAAAATAATCACAATCAACAAATGATGTCTCCAAAGGAACATCAATATAATGTAATTAAAAGTCAGGAAGAAATCTTTTCATTCTGAATGTGCTTAAATTGTTTATCTCTTCACTGTTTGAAACATTTCATCAAACTTACTCAGCAGCTATTCCCTGTGGGCCTTTATAGGCACATGATAAATGTGAGGTTTGAAAGTTCTGCTCTTTTGACTTATTTTGATGTATTTTATTTTGAGTTATTTTTGTGTGTCTACGTGAAAGCATGCACACACACTGCAGACACACGTGTGCGCGCACACACACACACACACATACACACACACACGCACAGTTTGGAAAGAGCACTGAACGGTAAATCAGAACGCCAACACTCACTTCGCTCCCGGCTCTCTCTACATGTTAACCTGTGACACTGGGGACACACATTACCTTATGAGTGAAGGCTTCCTTATCTTTTTAACTGGGGTACTGAAATGGGCAATGTCTAAATTCCTTCCTGGTTCTAAGGCCCTTGGATTGTATGTAAATACATACCAGTTAAATCATCACCTAACACTGAACATTTTAAACTTGTTTTTTTTTTTTAATTAGACCTAATTCTCTCTCCAGTAGGACTCTTAGGTTCCATGGTTCATCCCCACCCGTAAAACCTTAAAAGGGAGAATGTTGTAGCTGAATCAATGTTCTGATTTAATCTTGTATCAGGTGTTGCCATGCAGTCTTATTTTGTCTTCTCTCAGTTTGGTTTCACACATAAAAAAAAAAAGCCCTTGCAAAATGTGTGCAAATTGTTAAATGTCAGCTGAATGTCATTTTCCAAGTTTGGCACTCAAATAGGCCTCTCTGAAAATTGGTTGTCATCCGCTGGGAGTTAAAGGAAAGATCTCTGAAAAGGTCCTCAGAGGCTTCATTTCCAGAGGTTTTAAGGTCTCACAGGAGCCAACTGCTTCCTCGCACAAGCCATTTCCTCCCCAGCCTCTGGACTGTCACAGTCCTGCAGTGTCACAGTCCTTCCAGCTTCCAAACCTCTGATCATGCCATTCACCTGGCCAAAAACACCCTCTCCTTGCACTGTCTATCAAATGGGACTATCCTTCACAGATGACATTAAGGTACTTCGTCTACAAAGCTGCCCCCTCTCTTCAGCCCTGCATGATCTTTCCATTCTCTGCAAACCAGTGCACTTAGACCCTGCACCAACTAGACCTGGGTTAGACAACATTTGCTCATTTCTCTTGTCTCACAACTTTTGTGTAAATTCTTCAAGGTAGAAATGCCATCTTATCATGCCACTCACATTGCTTAGCAGAGAGTTGGTCATACAAGGGGAGTTCCAGCACACAACACTTGTTTTAACCTCTTCATCCCTTGCGGTCCTCAACAACCAAAGAAATTTAAATGTCCTTATTGCCTTTAAGGGTAGACTACACAGCTGTGATTTTTCTTAAAAAATGGTAAGAAATTAGGCAAATAACCAGAGAATTAAGGGCCATACTTCCTGACATATGAAAATTCAAACTAAAGAAACATCTGGGCCTGAATTACATGGACCATTGTCTCTATCCCCTAACTAATCTCACATCCTCTAAAAGCATTTGCTCACACCATAGGCCATTCCTCATAAACTAAATACAACTGCCACCGTTTACTGGGGATCTTAAATATCACAAATGCCCAAACTGAGTACCATTAGGGAGTGAGGGGTGAACTGCCCAAGGATAGACATGCATATCTGATAGAAGGACACCCCCCTGAAATCCTGGGTATTTGTCTTCCTGCCAGATCGACCTTCTTTTGAGAAATGCAGTTATTTTTCTCTCATTGAGGCGGCATAATCAGTGTGTTGACTCTTGTTTTCCTTCCAGGTAAATGGCACAGAGATAGATGAAGAAAAATACAGAAGGAGCTTTGATGAATCTACACAGTGCTTTGTTGCTGATGCAGACTGATTCCATAAATTTCTAGAAATGTAACATGTTAGGAGGAAAGAGGGTGGGGGTCAGAATTGAGGGAGAGGGTGAGGGTAATAAAGTTGATGCACCTTATCATTAGTTAGGCTGAAACACTCACTCTGCAGATGGACCTCATCACAGAGGAAAAATCAGATGACATTTAATAGAGCTTCATGTTTTCATTAAAGTGAGAAGAGACTTTTACTTGCTTAAGAAAAATGTCTTAACTAAAAAATAGATTTTTCAAAGACCACAGACAACAGCAAGGTAAAATGTGTCTGATTTATGGCAGGTTTAAAAGGTCTTCTTCCCACATGTGAGTCTAGAGCCACTGTAGATGCCACAAGAGGATGATAAATGAAGAAATAACTCAACAGGAAAGCAAGCAGGAAGTGGGCTCTGGGGTGGTAACTGCCTGGCCACTCAGCCTTAAGAGTGGAATCTAAATACTGAGGTGAGGGTGAACTATGCTCTGGGGCAGAAGACGCAGATAAAGGAAAGAGGGCGACACTGGGAGTCAGAAAAGTAGAATTTTGGTGCCATGTTCACCACTAATTATCTGCATAGCCTCCAGGGAAATCACTCTGCCTTTCTTTACCTCCACTTCTGATTCTCTGAAAGAGAATGACAATAGCCTGCTCCACCTACTCACTAGGATATTATAAAAAATAAAACACAGTGTGATAATAGATGAATGAGTGCTTTGAAGAGTTTAAAGCACCATACACATGCAAGGTATTAATTATGTTCTAAAGGTATCATTTCAGGGAGAGATAAAAAAGAAGGAACATATTATTAAATTACATATTTGAAAAGATAAGAGACATATTGGGAGGGCTGCTTTCAAGAGATATTATAAAAGCTGGCATTCTATCTTCTAGACACCAGCCAATCCTCACGCAAAAACACAGATCCGAGATGAGAGAGAAATAGCTGATCCTGTACAGGAGGTGAACCATGTACCTAGGTCAATTGCAGAAATGTGCTGACAAAATAAAATCAGTGACTTACATAATGAGCACTACAAATTAGCAAGCATGCAGAAGAGTTAACATGACAAAGAAGTAAGAGAAGATAGGGGTTCTGACAAATTCAAAGCTACCAAATGAGCTTAAAAGGACAATTTTGAACAAGCACTCCTTCCTGCCCAAGACAGGGGAGCTGTGAAACTGTAAGTAATCAAGAGTCAGACCTTCGCTAAGTTACATCCTGACAGTGGTGTGAATAATAATTTCAGAGTAGCTAGCTTCAGTTCCAAGCAAAAAAAATCATTTAATAAATACTTAATGTGTACCTAGCATCTATTCAGATGTGTGCATTAGGTTATGGTTGGGAGCGGGGGGACAAGAGAAGGAAAAGCTGGAAAACTCTGTCCTTACAATGTTAGCTAGCAAGAACAGATGAAAATGTAGGATACAGTGTTCAAATGTTAACCACACACTATGGACTATGAATATTACAGATGGTTACTTAGATACTATATTGGTTGTATATTGCTAAAGTTGGTATCATAGCTGATTAGAACAATAACAAGAGAGTTAGTTCCATGATATCTTTCTGGTCCTAAGATTCTAATATTCTAAGAGCATTTTCTTTGCTAGAAATAATATTCAGAGTCTTCTCCCTTCCAGCTCCCAGCAAAAGAATAGAAAGTAACTCAGGAGAGGTAGGAGCTGTTTATTTTGTATACAGGAATATTAGACCCAGCTAAGAGTATGAGTTTGTGCTGAAAAAAAGTCTTAAAAAAAATAGATGAAAGTATTCTATATTAAAATCTGGGGCCCCTATCCAGCTTCCAGAACACTAGCAACCAGGCTTATATCCCCTCTCATTCATCGCCTTCGCCTTCTCCAGGAGAAGAGGTTTGTAAGATGCTCTTTGGGGATAATTCATAAATCCAAAAGGAAATATATAGAGATTCTGGCAGTTGGGCTGTGGGCCTGCTCTGGACCTCTCAATGGAACTCACCCCTAGTGAGTCCCATCCTACCTACACTCTCAGCAGCTCTAGCTATAAGCAGATTGCCTTGTGTCTCCAGACAGGAGAGGATAGCCACCAAACAAATACTGAGACAGAAACAATAAAAAGAAATAGAAGAAAATAAAACTTTGCCAGGGGAAGAAAACTTTTAAAAATCATTATAATTCATATTCTCAGAGGTAAAAAATATTGTCCAACCCCCATTGAAGGAAAAATAATAATTATGAAAAATTGGAGCATATATCAAAATAGGGAGAATAGTATAATGAATGCCACATATCTATGAGTCACCTTAAAAATTATCAACTTATGATCAATATTCTACCTCTAAAATATCACTCACTCCTCATCGCAGATTATTTTGAAGAAAATCCTAGCCTAATAAGATATCATCTATAAGTATTTCAGGATGTAACTCTAAAAAATAAGTACTCTGTTTAAATATGTAACTACAGTAATATTATCATACCTAAAAATTAATAACTATTATCTTATAATATCAAAAAATCACATTTCAAACCTCTTTGGATGTCTCATTCTTCTGTTTTACTTTATTCATAGTTTGTTCAAATCAGGATCTAAATTATGACATTGTGATTGTCAGTCTAGTTGCATAACCCTCTTTTAATCTGTAGAGTCCTCTTTTTTTTCTCTCTTTCTCCATTTTTATACCTTTTGCAATGTATTTGTGAAGAAAATGGTTCATTTTTCTATAGAGTACTCCAGTCTGGATTTGCTAATTTCATACCCATAGTATGGCTAAAAATGCTTTGCTATCACTGATAATTCCTATTTATTTCTGAGATGGAGCCAAACTTAGGTTCAATATTTGGGCAAGAATTATCTGCAGTTCATACTATGTATTTCCAATAAGAGGGACATAGTGTCTGGTTGCTCACTTTTCTGTGACATTTGAAGATGTGAAAATCACTGTCTAGAACTTGGTGCATTATTTCATTAGAGGTTGCAAAATATCTTAATTCTATAATATCTTCTTCATTTTATTAGTTGGAAAACTTTCAAAAAGAGAAACTTCCTCTCATCAAATATTTTATTTACCTGAGATACAGATAGGAAAGGCATAATAAGTGCATCACTTTTACCTATTTTAACCAATTTTCACAGTAATAAGTTGGTTTTCTAGCATTCTCCAAGGTAATCAATGTGGAGTTTTTTTAAGTGTTTTTATATATAAAATATTTCTTCTCCAAGAAGCTGGTTACCTGAGACGTGCTCCTCTAATTCTATATTTTTAATGTATTCTATTTCTGCCTACAGAATACAATATGAAAATTTCCTTCAAATATTCTTGGGCACAAAGAACAAATCTTAAAATGTACCCTCACCATATATATTATTTAATTCACACTTTTCCCCTGTTTTACTATAATAGATTATCCCCACTTAGTACTATTGTCCCATTTTTCAGTTATCTTTACAATGTTTTTGTCTTTTCATAAACTGGGCATCCTTCTTGCCTGCTCAGAACTGTCCTTCAAATTTTCTACAAACCATCCCAATAAAAGTCATTACCTGTTTGACATTTATGGCTAATAAAAGCAGTACCACATGTAAGTTGCACTAGGTGAGATTTCCACAACGTGGTAGGGAAGAGGTTGGGAAGACTCCTCAATCCAACAAAGTCTGCTGTCTAACGAGCCTGAAATTCCTCAGAGAAATTATTATTCATTAGGCCTAGGACAATGTCTTCTATAAACTGCAAGTTTTCATTTACACCTAGGGGAAAATAAAGGTCCCACACTCTTTCCTAAAAAAATTCAATTGGTGGAAGGAAATTAAAGATTCCAGATATCTGGGGTAAAGGAGATAAAAAGGATGAGGATGGAGTAGCAGGAGAAGTTTGAGGACATAGACCTCTGCTTTGTAGCCTGGCCCCATCATCAACCACAAGTAAAAGGATAGGATTTCTGACAACGAGCACATGCAGAAATCACAGCACTGAGTTCACATATATATTGATGTGTGGAGACCAGTGTCTTGTGTTCAGCTTTGCTGACTGTCTTGGTTCTGGCCCCGTAAGGGCATCTGTGCTGATGCCTTTGCTCCTTCCTCCTCTGCATGAGGCCAAACTGAGGCTCAGCAACACAGAAAGCTGAAGA
This sequence comes from Smutsia gigantea, assembly GCA_032199065.1. NCBI lineage: Eukaryota > Metazoa > Chordata > Mammalia > Pholidota > Manidae > Smutsia > Smutsia gigantea. The sequence goes on from JAVSCE010002875.1 coordinate 219,461, forward strand.
ATCAAGTACATCTATCCCCAATCCATTGGCAGGATTCAATGGACCCTGGGCAGAGCTATTTACAGTTTATCAATGTGAACAGTATTATTAACTACCATTTTTTGAGCTACTCCCATGTGGTAGGCATAGTACATTCAATGAATTGTTTGAACTCAAACCTTGCTGCCAACTCAATTATTTCCCTATGTTATGGGAGAGGTGACTAAGGTTCAAGGTCATGTAGCTAGTATATGGCACAGATAGGATTTGTAGCCTGTTCCCATTAGCTCTAAAGCTCATGCTACTTCCACTATTGTTGGGGCCTTCTCTGAAAGAACTACAATTTTTTACTTCAGTGACAGATAAGTAGACAGTATCATTTGGAAAAAGAAGTCCACTGTCAGTGGCCTCAAATCATAGTACCAAATTGGCAGTTGCATAAACCATCTCACATGCACATATGTACATGTAGACATATGTAAATATTACACATCCTTGAGTGTATTATGAAACTTTATAATTCACCAATGCAAAATAATGTTGGACTGTTGCATAGCATATTGGAACCCAATCCAAAAAAGATCCCCTCTGCCTTTTCCTGACATTTTATTGCTCCCATGCTGTGAAATTCTTGTGCAAGCACACCCCTTGGACTACATAGATTAGTTATCTTCCCATGTAAATACCTGAGGCTTTGCATCTGGTATAGGATTTCACTCTGATGGCCTAGAGCTAAAATAGATAAAGCAATAATAAACAATGGTAACTAAGAAAGAACATAAACAGACCAAGTCCAGAAAGCAACCATACCTGCTGGTGCACAACACCATCCAATACTGGAAGGTTTATCCTCCCTTAAAGTATTAATCAGCAGGGAGTTTTTTAGAGCTCAAATCAATAATTCACTTTTTTCTTAATCCAAAATAAAGAACTGTCTCCCTTCTACCTCTCTTTTCATTTTGCTTACATTCTATAACTTGATGGACATAATAAATGGCCCCAAATGGTCAACTCATAGATGCCCAGACAAACTCGGCAGACTCAGAGTACTGAGATCCACTGAGCAAGAAAAATATTAGATTGTCTGGGGTGTGATCCACCCGGTCAGAACATTTTACTATTCGTATGTCATTACTTATTTCCTTATTCCAAAATGGCCCCACTCTGCCCTGCAATCATTTCCAAGCACATTGCACCTTTGGCAGAGAGATAGCCATTCCTGTTTAAGGCAGTTACTAATCTCACATTTTTGATAATTCATCAAATGTCTGGCTGAAATGCTATTTTTTTTTTAAGGTATGTAAGAGACTCATAGCATCTTTGCTCTATTTGGTGAAAATTAGAAGCTTTGAAATTTCTTGGCCTCTTTCAAGAAGAAAGCTTAAGGCAAAGCTATTTCTCATATCTCCTAAAGGGATTGACATTACCCTTGGGCTGTAGGCATTCCTGATGCCAAGGTTGGCATGCTGGATTGTCATTTTCTGTAATCTATTGCATGAAAATATGTAAAATTCTGACGGTTTCATTTGGAATCAGGTCCTAATCTAAAAACCACTAGAGACTTCTCCTGAGCAAGTCACTCTACTCCTACTTTCACACTAGTATCACATATTAAATACATGTCTGCTGACAACTCATCTTAAGACATGGGGATCTAAAAGCATGGAATTAGAGAAGGAAGGGGAGGGGGGAGATGTAGGTTAGATGCAATGAGAGTAATAGAACCTTTAATATAATGATTATTACCCCCTGTTACAGATGGGTAAACTGAGGCTAAGAGAAAGTAAGTAATTTATGCAATGACCACAAACTTCAAAGGTGTTTGTTTGATTTCAGGACTCCCTAGCTTCAAAGACCATATTATGATCACTTCTTAGTAATAAAGAGAGAATACATACTTTGAGTAAATGTCCTATCAACGAATCTACATTTTCACACAACTACTTGACATCCAATTGAAAATGGGTTAAAAAACATCCCTCTCCTTTGCCAATTTCTGCTAAAAGAAGGCACATGCACGTACACACACACACATAGCAATGCTGACCACCTGGGGATGGAAAGAGAGAAGCAGGGTTGCACAGCCACTTTTTGTAACCAATAAAACAGAAACCAGCATTAAAAACTACATAGTTGAGAGGAATGAAGTCCCAATAAGCATCAATTTATAAAGATTCAGGACATACACTCTTACCACCAAAACATTGCCTGTCAGTCTACTTCCAGAACATGGGAAAATTTTCTCTTAATCCCAAGGACACGGTCAGTCATGCTACTAAAAATGAAAATAGTGAAATATCTACAGTGCTGTTCAATAAAAATATTAGATAAATGTGACACATGTAATTTTAAATTTTCATAATAGTCACATTAAAAAAAGAAATAGGTAAAATGTGTTGAAATAAATAATGGTAAATATAATTTAAGTAATTAGAAAATATAACTTCAAAATAAAATTTTATTAACTTATTTGTCTTAATTCAGACTGTTATAACAAAATATTATAGACTGAAATTTATTTCTCACAGGGGGAGGCTGTGAAGTTCAAGACCAAGCTTCTGAAGAGATTTGGTGTGTGGTGAGGGTTTGTTTTTGGTTCATACATGGCCCTCTTTTCATTGTGTCCTCACATGGCAGGAGGTGTGAGGGAACTCTCCTCTGGGGTCTCTTTTATATGGGTACTAACCTCATTCATGAAAGGTCCACCCCATGACTTAATCACCTCCCAAAGATACCAGCTCCAAACACTGTCACATTGGAAATTAGATTTCAAAATGTTAATTCGATCACTTCTCAGCCTTTTGGCTAAGATCAAGTGTAGTATCTCTTCTTACCAGTTTAATATCTGATACGTTCTCTCTTCGAGGACAATATATTAAATGGATTTTTGGAGTACGGAGTTGGAATAAGAGCTTGCTCTGTCCACTCCACGCATCAACCCGGTATCTCCGTGTTTCTGTATCTCCAGGAATGTTGCACCCTCTTTGGGGGGAAAAAAAAAAATATATATATATATATATATATATATAAACTTGGTGGGGGAGGTGAGGCCACACACATTCAGTCTATAGTACTCAATATATACAAAATAATATCATTCCAGGGTATAATCTATATAAAATGTATTAATATTTTACATTTTTTAATAAATCCAGTGCGTGTATTTTATAGTTAAATACATCTCAATTCAGACTAGCTGTACTCCAAGTTCTCAGGAGCTATGTGGAGTTAAAGGTTACCATATTGGACAGTTCAGCTTTAAACCATGCCCCATGAAAAAGATCTAGAATGGGTGTGTGTCAATACATCAGAATAATATCTACTCTTCTCCTATTGATCCTCTTGGTTCATAAATAAAAGATTCAGACTAACCAGAAAACTGGGGAGCAGGAGGATTGAAAAGGCTAGAGAAAAGTTTCAAGGATAAGTACAGGTTAGTGGCAATTGGTTTCCTCAGGGCAAAGTACAGGTAAAACACTGAAATGAATGAACGGGCTAAGGGAAAAAAGAAGTCTTGGAAATGAGACTTCTGTAGTATGTAGATTTTTGCATGACTCAGAGTATGAGTTAGGCAATAGAGAGGGTTAAAGAGCTTTGGAGGATGATCTGCGCTCCAGAGTAATGGAGCCAGAACTGGGAACATGTACCTGAGGCCCAACTGTAGATTCCAAAAGATGTGGCCACTGCTTGAGCTGATAGAGGGAGACCAACAGCTGCAGCCATACCTTCGGTTGACAAATATTTTGGCTGAGAAAGATTTCTCCTGTGGGGGAGCTGGGGACTGCATATAAATAATAATGAGAGCAGTTAAGTGAAGAAAAATGAAAATAGTCTCACAATCAATGGCAAAAATAATGAATTGTTTTATTTTATAACTGCCATTGAGAATGTGAATTAGAAAAGCTCTAAGTATATCAAAGTGTTAAACTTTTTTCTTTAATCAAACAAAAGAAAGCTAGAAAAAAATATGAGAGAATATCAATATTTCCCCAGGATGAGAAAGATTTTTCTAAGCATAAAATTTATGGAAGAAAGCCATTTGCAGTGTAAGAAACAATCAATGTGTTATATCAAAAATAGAACAGCTCTGAAATTCAACAAACATCATAAGCTGATTTAAAAACAATGACAAACAAGAAAATGTTTAATATAAATGTGTTTTTACAAATCAATAGCAAAAATAAAAAATAATAAGTTAAAGACATGTACAGACATTTCAAAAAAGAAAACAACAGAAAAATAGATGAAAGGCATGAACAGACAATAAACTGGCAGAATTCAAATAAACTAAAAACTGAATTATAATACTCAACCATAACAGTAATAATAAAAGGCTACTTAATTCAAAAGATACTGATATAGACATGTAAAATCTATCTACAGGATTTGTTTATTATAGAATTACATGTACCAGCAAAAAAAGAAAAATGGAATGGTCCTATGTGCTAATGAGAAGGAAATTGGTTAACTTCCAAGAAATACCCCTCTTCTAGAAAAATGGCTAATGATGTGTTTTTGATATATAATAAGTAGAAGGAAAATTAGTCTAGAAATATTTATTTGATGTAATTCCAAAGAAAAAATGGAATACAAATTCATTTATACATTTAAATTTACTTTGGTCAAAATATGTGTTTATATTTTAATAACAAGTTATATAGATAAGATTTTATTAAGAATATATACGTATATATATGTTTTTATGTATATACATGTGTATATGCATATATATGTGTGTGTATACAAACACACATGTAATAGAAACAAATACATTTATAGAAAAAGGCTTAAAATAAATATATTACATTTTTAACATAGTCATCTCTGGAAAACAGTTATGAATTATTAATTTCTATATTTCTGGGGTTTTTTTAGTGTTCTAAAATAACCACATATTTTTATCATTGTGTTATTACTAATTTTAAAATCCTAAATATGAATAGGCAATATGTTTAATATGGGGCAAAAGAGTGATGTGTCTAACAATAAAACTAATGGGCTCTCTATTGCTGGCTCTCTATTGTTATTACCACCAAACAAGTAATTTCTGGTTCAAATGAAAAAAGTTACTCATACTAAACAATCCAGGGATAGATTACACAATGGATAAGAATATTATGAGGACCTTGAGTAGGGAGAAACCAATATGAGTGGGAATTATTGGGATGTCTTATCCTGGAAATAAAACATGTCCAAATCCTTGAAGAACTTTTGAAAAACAGAAGAAGGTAAAGATGGGATTGGAGAATATGATTGGTAAAGATGAAATTGTGGAGCAGCTGTGTGCAGACAGATAACCCCTTTTATGTATGTGTAGGAAATCTCTCTTCTCTACAAGTTCTCTTCCTCACACAGAATAAATCAAGCAATCTGGTTTCCAGTCTGGATGTCTTTGGATCTAGGAAGATTGGTGGAAGAGAAATTGTATCAGCTCCCTGGAATAAGTTTAGAGATGTTGGTTGCCCTCACCAAATGAATCTCTCTCTGGAATAAGAATTCCAAGAAAAGAATAAGCAATAATTTCAGTTTAGTTAATTTAACTCATTCTTTGCTTGTGTCTTGACCAAAATCATAGGCTTCTCATTTGGCCAAAGTCTCAGGCTAAACAGACCTTATAATTGAATTCTTCCTGGACAGGAGGCTGAGTTCAAATTATATTACTAGCATGTGATTTTCAGCTTCAGAGAATATGTCCTTATTGATACAGACATCCCCGTCACTACATACAACTTAATTTCAGTGGTCTCAATCATCATTCTCATAGGGTTTTTCATAGTTTCCAATCCCTCTCTGTCTTACACTTCTACTCCACCTACATGCCCAATCCATTTTTTTTCTCTTGGAGATTGTTTTCTCTGCATCTAGCTCTTCTGCCTGCCTCAGGGAATTGCACCCAGCTGGTATTTTCTTCTACAGTGGCCCACAGTGCAGCATACAGAGTCTTCAGCCTACAGAAGGGTAAAAAATGATCCACAGTAAAAGTCTTCTCCAAAGAACTACCTCTCTGCACACACACAGCACAGGTATCTTTGGCTTGGAACACTGAAGACTGTCTGAAAAATAATGTTTTTCTTTACAGCAAATCCAGAGCCTACATTGTATATACCCTCTGACCATTTCCAGAAATCAGCATCCTGTACCCTGTGTTGTTAAACAACCTTTTCACATGAAACAATCCTCTTTCAATTAATCAGAGAGCCCAACCAACAGCAGGGACCTAGTCAGTGATCCCAACCCCTATAACTTATTGATTCCTCAGGTGAACTTGAATTCTCTTCCTGAAGGTGAAATCTGTCTTCAGAGTCCACTGAGCCTTTTAGTCCCTTGAAAGTTCTTACAGTGTCTATAAAAATTTCTGCTCTTAACCTTTCTTGTGTTATAAAAAGCACAGCCACGTTCCTCATAACTATTTGATGTCTTATATAAAACCCTTTATAAAATAAAATAAAAAAATCTCCCCAGATAGCCTCAAAAGAAAAGTTGCCTGCCGTTGTCTTTAAATGGCATGCTTATTTAATATCGACATGAAGATAGAGCCAGCGCTCTGAATTCTGGACTGCCCATGCTGGCATTGAGGGGCACTGTTAAAGCCTGCCAGTTGTTAAAATATCCCTTCTACTCCGTGGGGAGAAAGTGTCAAGAGTAAAAGCCAGAAAGGGAAATTTTGGCTGGCATCCAAAAACAGTTATAGAAAAGAAGATTCTCTTTCCGACAGCATTCTGACATGCTCTCTTCAGTTTTGCCATGAAGTTGAAATCTTCCCTCAGGAGAGATGAGTGTATATACAAAGACAGCAGGAGTGTGGTGGGCTCAGGAATTTCAAACATGGCCCGGTCTGACATGAAGAAAGGAGGGGGCGCGGGGGGAGAAACCGCTGAGCTTCCAGAAAGGGCTGTCAAATGTAAGCCATTTCAACAGGTTTGTCTTTGAAATATTTCTCCTGCAAACTCTTCTAGATGATTCTAAAATAATTTGGACCCAATCCTTGCATGATTTATATGAGGCTGTTTGTTTGCTTGATTTCTGGTAGTTTGGATCTGTCATAACAATGATACATGTGATCTATGTGATAAAAAGTTTTGCATTTATAGGGTAATTAGCACACAAAGCATTAGTGTCCAAAGAGCAGCTAAGAAATGCAGTCTAAATTTCTCCTGGGAGAAAGGAGGGATGAGAGGGAAAATATGTAAAAGACTCCTCCAATCTCAGTTGGCAGTGACTGTCACAGAGAGGTGAGTGGCAGCCCTCCATCATTACTCAGGCTTACAAAGTTGGTAATGGTGGGGGCGGGGGGGCAGTGTGTCTGTGTGCACACACCAACATACACAAGCAGGGGAGAGCCAGGAGGACCCCTCAAGCAAATAAAACTTCAAAATGGATACCTATGCATCTGTTTCCTACACTCACAAGCTATCTCTCTACAGAGAAAACAGCAAAAACTCAGCAAATTGTCTAAATAATTTCATCAATGAATGTTAACAGTAACAACTGGGAACGTGCATATTCAAGACTGACCAGCAGTGGGGGTTTAACAAAGCGATCTTCGTTTCCTGCTTTCTTACATTTTGAACTGTAATAACAAGCAGAGTTTCAACCTTAAGGTCACTCTGAATAACTGTTAATAAGTAAGCAAAGAAATAAACCAGGTATGATTGTGTGCTAAGGAAGTTGAATTAGATAAGCCTATATAAATCATTAAAACCATTGATAGAAATGTAAAGCAGTTTGTCTATGTAGCAAATTTCTTCTTCTATTCTTGTTTCTCCCATTAGCTAGTTGTTTATCTTCTTTACAACAAAAAATTCTCCTGAACATCAATTTTCTCACTTGTAAAATATAAATAATAATGCCTACTTCTCAGTATTATGTGATTTCAAAGGGTGTAATGGATGTATCGTTAGCTGACTATAAAATGTTGCACACATGTTGATCATCGTGAATAATACTAATATCTCTGATTCATTTCACTCACAAGATTGAAGAGAAGGGATACTTTATAGCTTCTTAGATTTTAATCAGTTTCTAATGCACTAATTTCATGGTCATAAAATATTAGAGCTGAAAGAGATCTTAGAAATCATCTCATTCAGACTTCCTCATTTTTAAAGCTCAGAATTTGTGGGGTGCTCAAAGTCAAACAGTAAACTTAAAAAGTTACAGACATGCAGAGCATACAGAGAGATACGTACTTCTACAATACAGGTTATTGTGAGTTTGCTAAATGTTTTCTTTGATAATATTCCCTGCTTTTTGCAAAAGATTAGGTTAACAAGTCTAGCCTTAAAGAAAATCTCTGTAAAGTGAATTTTCTATTTACCCATTATCTCTCATAATGCAATTTAGAAAAAAAAATCCCATAGAAACAGCAGCCAGAGACATCTTTTAAAACTATAAATCCAATCATCTCATCTCCTTGTTTAAGCCTTTCTATTGGCCCTCTCTGGCCCTTATTATAAAAACTCCTTACTGTCTCCTGCAAGGTTCACTTGCCCCAATTCCTGCTAGCTTAGACGAATTTACCTGTAATGAAATACCCCTTCATCAATTATACAGTGGCTATACCTGCCTTTTTCCTTTCTTTTCTTTTTTGTGATTTAGGTGATGATTTTTCCTCAGATCATTGCATGGCACACCTTTTGTCATTCATGTCTCAGCTTAAGTGTCATCTCCTTGGAGAGACCTGTGACCTCCCCAGTCTCTTATCTATCTCCATATTTTGCTCATGGTATTTATCCCATCTGGAATGGTCTTATTTATGGATACTTTGAATCGTTCATGTCAGCTTCTGCCATTAGAACATAAGGTCCATTGGGGCAGCAATTACTTTCTCTCTTACAAACCATGGAATCTCTGTCTAGCTAAACTAGCTAGTTAGCACCAGCCTGGCACAGAGTAGGAGCCACCAAATAGCTCATGAGCAAGACGTAATTTGTTGATGAAGGCAAAAGAATGAATGAACAAACGAATGAATGAATGAATAGATGAATGAGTAGACTACTATAACTTTTGATAAGAAAGGTGATCAGGATTGACTTCATATCAGTTTACATTTCTGACCTGGTTGTAACACCTTGGCAACCAGGACTATCTTTGCAAAATTATGTGAAGAAATATTGGCACTTGGCAGCAAGATGAAAGAACTCCAAAGACAAATTCTACCGATGTCAGAATTTTACATGAAACTAGGCCTCAGCATCAGGTAGATTCATTAATTGTGTGAATTAATAAGTAAGTGCTTTAAGCACCTTCAAAATTCAAAGCTTCCATTATATAGGAGAGAGAAGAGGAACAAGATACATACCATGCAGTCTTGAACATAAAGTCTATGTAGTTTGCATGAGGCACTACAGAAATATATAAATTGTATAATAGTGTAAAATTTGAATAGATATTAAAAATTTAAATGGCAAATGTTATGGACTGAATATTTACTTCTCCCCAAAATTTAGATGTTGTGATGGCATTTGGAGGTGGGCCTTTGGGAGGTGATTAGGGCATGGATCCCTCAGGAATGGGATAAATGCCCTGATAAGAAGAGGTAAGAAAAGTTAGCTTTGCCTTATGTGAGGATTCACAAGAATTTGGGAGTCTGCAGCCCAGAATAGGGCCCTCACCAGAATCTGTCCATGTGGGCACCCTGATCTCAGACTGCCAGCTTCTAGAACTGTGAGAAATAAATTTCTGTTGCTTTTAAGTCACCCAGTTTATGGTATTTTGTTGGAGCAGGCAGAACAGACTAAGATAGGAACAAAGATACATATTATAAAGAAAGTAACTGATTCTGTGTCAGATAAGTACAGCAATCAAAAAATGCTATGTGTTCAAGAGAGAAGAGAGCATTGCCAATTGGTGCACAGCAGTTAGGTTTATGCAGAAGGGATTTTACTGAGTTGTCTGCATTCATTATTTTAGACAATGAAGGCTGTTTAGATCTCCTCATCTTTGTTTAGTACCAGATAAATAAAGGTGGAAGATTTCATTCCCCTTATTCCACCATGCTCAAACTCCTCTATGATGATCCTTAAATGGCCTAGGAAACCATGTAAGAACAGCACACTGTCTATGAAAAGCTGGGACACAGGCAATGTGTGCCTTTTATGGCCTTTATATAAGCTTTTGGGGTTTCCTATCTCCAGGCGCATTTGCAAATGAGAGCAGGACTAGGGTGTTCAGGTCTGCTTAATACTGGGGGACCAATGCATTAGTGAGAATGTGACCAGAATGGTTTTCTAGCTGGAGTGAATAAACTAAGTTCCCTTGGTTTTCTGTCTTTTGCCACATTGCAGTTTTTTTTTTTAGATAAGGAAATGGTAACAGAAACTCGGTACAATATAATCTTAGCATATCTATCCCAGATGGGGCTGGGTTAGATTGGAATCCTCTTTGGCAGGAATCAAAGTCTCAGGTCCCAGAGATACTTCACCTAGCCAAATTCAAACAGCCACTACTCTAGGGTAAAGAGCCCAACTCTGCTGGGTTGGGTTGCTCCTGGTGACCCTTTTACCTTTTCAATCTGAGTCCTGCCTGCTGGAGTCAGTAAAAGAGTGCCTTCATCTTTACCTTGGCTTGAGTCTGTAAATTAGCACTCATCACAGACACAGATGGTGTTTGCCAAATACTTGGAGGAGGGTTAGAAGAATGGGTAGATTCTTGGACACATTTGTAGCAGATACACATAATTTAATATCTGGCCTATAATTAATTCCTTTTGTTCCAAGCTTCAAGTCCTGTTCTCTCCAGAACATTGAAGAAAGGCAGTTGAAACATAGATATTGACACAACTGAGACTTGGGTTCCAACCCCAGCTCACCACTCTAGCTTTTTAACTCTGAGAAAGATCTTAACTCTATGAAGTTCAGTCTCTGTCTTTAAAAAGAATCTTTAAAATTTATCATAAATTTAGTTTCCAAGATGAAGATCAATGAATGAGATCATGTATATAATGAACTTATTTACTCTTCATTTCCCCACTGTTTGATAGAATTTTTTTCCCAACCCTGCTTTGAAAACAAGATTTTTTTTTTTGTTAGTTGTTGGGCTTTGTGATATTTTCCAAGGCCTAAGATTGTATGAAAATGTGAAGCTTTCTGTATCTAATAACTAATGCCTGATATTAGTTGTCTTGCTATTTTTTTTTCTGACCTCTGTTGAGGGCAGGAAGCTATGCAAAACACTAGTAGGGGAACTGTTATCCCACACCTCAATATACATAATGACATAATGCTTCTTGGTATGAAACATCATGAATAAATTTTAAAATGAGATTTGATTTCAGTTATTTCATATTCTAGGCATTGTGACACTCATTTTGCAAAAATATTCCCGCTCATTATTGCTTTTTGTTTTCTCAGACAGAACTGCAAAATTGTGAAGGTGGTTAAGCTATTTATTTATTTTAAAGCTAAGGCCCTTTCATCTCTCATATCTTCCTCCAATTTCCATCATTCTGTGACTTAGGCTCTTTCTCCTTATCATATTCACACTGCACCCAGGCTTGTGGGCCACAAAAGAGCTCATCGCTTCCTGGACAAGAGCATCCATATCTCCCAGGAACAGAATGGAATGTAAGAGTTCATTATCAGCAGAGAAGAGAAGAATGAGCACAATATTCAGAAAAGCTGCTATGGCAAATCCTGTGCAAATCAGAGATTTGTGGAAGGATCACATTTCTACAGTCTACCTTCTCTCCACAGCATATTCTGCTCATTAATTCATTAATCTTTGTACCACCCCTGCAGCAGAGTTAACTATTATTAGCTTGGGTTTATAGATGGAGAAATAGAACTAAAATACAGTGAAGTTCAGCAATTTGACCAGGATCATAGTGAGAGATGTTGTTGGGAGTGAGATGTGAGTCCAAAAGTCTTGTTTCCCAAGGGCCTGTTCTCACAGAGGCACCCCTTCCATCCTGGCCATTAGAATAATGGTTAAGGGAAGCTGTCATTTCATTTCTTGGAGTTGCATTCACCTAAGCTACTGTACTCTGCTGAACGCAGATACAGTTGAGTTGCTCTAACATTTACACCGCCCAATGTCTGCATAATTCCCCTTTTCTTTGCCTAGCTGTCAGCAGCTTCCCTGCCTGACAGAAAGCACCCACCTGGTCAGGAAAATATATTTTACACTGCAGTCCAGTGCTACCAAAGAAGCATGGTATTGTCACCTAGTGAAAAAACACAGTTCCTTCTGGAAGGGAAAGTATATTATATTATTTTTCTGCACTGACCTTCTCTATGTATTTCACCCCAAAGTGAAAATGACATTTTAGTTTATCACCATGATGCTGATGGTGAAACTGATCTGACAGTGGAAATGTCTGGCTTGTTTAACTCGTAACTCCTGATTGGGTTTTGGAGACCTGTGGGGAAGTAGATCAGAGAGGAGACCCATGTGGCCTGAGGGCTCACCATGCACCATGCACAGTGCTTCACAAACTGATTGTCACAAAGCTACAAGATGGCCACTGCACTCTAGTTATAGAGCTGAGGAAATAGAAAAAATACAAACTCAGAGAGGTGAACTTGACCCAGATTGTTGAGCTACAAACCAGAGTCAGGATTTGAACTCAGTTCTATCTGATAAGTCATGTTAAATCTATATAGTAGAAGAGTATTTAAATATTTCTGAATATATCAATATTCTGAATATGTACCATGTGTCAATAATACAGACCCTTATTCCAGCTGAGTTCACCTTACAGAATGATATATTCTTGAAAGAGAGGGACCTTGTATTAAAAATCATTGGTGGAGCATGAGCTCAGGACTGTGTTGGGCTAGAGGATTTCTACCACATGTACACAGTTGACTGTCAGGTCATACTGTGATAACTGCTGTGCTTGAGGTAGAAACAAAATGATATTATGTGAGTTATTCCAGGCTTTGCTACAGAGCAACAGAATCTGAAGGCTGGAGATATTAAGGGAAGTTTAGTGTTAGGGTCTGTTATAATCAAAGTGTCCAAATAAACAAATATGTATGAATTAACTACCAGGTGCCAAGCAATGTGATAGATCTTCTATTCATTCAAAGATGCTGAAACTAAGGTCAGATGTGATTAGTTCAAGACATGAGGCCAGCCAGTGACTGAGCTAGTGCTGAGTCCAAGTTCTGACTTCCCAGCACACTCACCGACCATGTATCCTGGCTCTTTCTCACACAACACACCTAAACATTCTGTACATTGGTGGCGCAGTAAGAAACTTCTTCCTTTCTCTCCCTTCCTCTTTCCTAGGAAATTGTTTTTAACTTTATATTTAGACTTTGATGTTTAAAACATAGTAAATATGGTGCTGAATGAGAGCTCCTTCTAGAATTTTTATTTGAAACATGCATTCAGAAATATTTAAATACCTTTTATATATTTAAGCACGATGTATGAAACAAACACCTGTGTAACTACTCTACAGGTTGGGAAGCCTTTTCTAGCACCTCAAATAGTCTTGAGTGACTTTTTCCTGGTAAAAGTAACTATTACCCTGACCTAGAGAATAACCTCCCCTTTTTTGCTCACAGACGTAACATTGAACAAAAGTAGCAAGACACTAAAAATTTTTAGGATGCAATTCCACTCGTAAAAGTTCTGAAATAAAGCTATGTTGTTATTTTAAAACTATGTATATGTATATGGAAAAACTATTAAGAAAAACAAATAAGTGATTTTTTAATAATGTAAGTCAAACCATGTCATCTCTCTGCTTAAAATCCTTCATTAACTTTCCATTGCATAAAACATAAAAGCCTTTCTCCCTATCTAAACCACAAGTGTGTGTGGGGCTGGGGGGGGGTGGGGGTCTGATGCTGCCCATTCCTTTGACTTGCCCCACCTTGGCCTCCTCCACGTACACTGACTTCAGCCTGTTGTAAGAACAGAAGAGGCCTACCTGTGCCTTAGGGCCTTTTCTGAGCCACTCTTTCCCAGGACCTTTGCATTGCTGTCATCTCGTTACTCAAATCTCAGCTTAATGTGACTTCCTCATACAGATCCTCCCCCATCACTTTCAACTGTAATTAGATCCAGTCATTATGTTTCCATCACAGCATTTATCATTACTGACATTTTATTATTTATTTATGTATTTATTTGATTATGCCTGTCTGTTCCCACATGAGGGAAAGGGCCACCTTTGTCTTGGTTGATGCTACCTCCTTAGCAACTAGAACGGTGCCTGGTACATGGTAGATGGCGAATAAATCAAGGTAGAGTGAATTGGTCAAAGAACAAATCATTCTCGGCTTAGATGGGGATCAAACATGAAGAATAAATGTCTCATCGTTTCTGAGCCTGGGTCGGAATTGGCCAGTGTAAGAACCAAATACATCTTGAGAAAGAGAAAGACCCCGTGGAAGCCCAGTCCTGCTCCACAGGCTGAGACATGGATTCTCACCCGTAAACTGAAGTTCACATGCAGAAAGTGATGAATTTTACCTACTCCTTATGATTCCCACCCCACTCCCACCTCTCCGGTAATGGAAAGAATCTAAAATATTGTCTGCCCATCCTAATCCTCCTCCCACACTGTAACAGGGGAAAGGCAGAGCTAAGGATCCCAAGAGAAATGTGAGAACTCAGCCAAGGCAGGCTGGGACTTTTGGAGACTCATCCTTCTCATGTCCACTCCTAACCCGTGCCATGGCCATCACCCAGCCGTGTTATCAATGGGCCACAGGGCCCATTCAGGGTCAGGTGACCTTGTGAAGCAGAAATAATATGTCACAAAGATACAGTGTAATGAAAGATGTGTGTGAGGCTTGGCTGCCAAGCCAGCTTTTCTAAATAACATTCTGATTGCATTCGATGCCTCAGCAACCCCACTATTCTTGCTGCCCAGGCGCTCTACAACCAATATATGCACTGGGTGATGAAAAGCCCAGGGACCCACTGGACGAAAGCCAAATCACATATCGGCAACATCGGCATAAGGGCATATAAAGCAATCCTGTTAAATATTTAGATACGTAGGGCCCCAGAGCATGACACACACTCAGCTAGAAATGTACTTTTTTTAACTAGGAAACTTGAGATTATAAACCAGCATAATATTGTGCCTTTTAAAAGGAAGCGTATCTGAGAAGGATTTGTTGCATATTGACCTACGGGATTTAAATCATCCCCTGCAGGCCTGGGACTGGGTTCATTGAATCACAGCATTAATCCCTTACATTTACATTTTACTTTTTTTGTAGCGAATCACTTTCACAAGCATTATGTTGTCTTATGCTCAAAACAAAAATCCAGGGAGATAAGTTCATTAGCAAGTATTTTTTGAGCACCTGCTGTGGACAGGGCATCAGATGTACACTGTGGGAGATACAGAGACTAGCCCTCAACTGGAGAAAGAGAGCATATATTGAAATAGGCAGGTATTATTATCTCCTTGAAGGAAACTATAATGGAAGGAGCACCAGGTGGACGGCAAAGATTAAAGCAGAGTCTGACAGCAAGACCAAGCATTTGTCCTGTTCCTGTTATCAAGAGACTGTCCTGGGGTAAGACTTAGAACTAACCACCCCACAGTTGTTCAGAGCACAAATGAGAAGACAAAGCATTCAAAAAAGAATAATTATAAGTAAATGCCTACTAAATCACCCAGAATATGAGGATGTAAGAGTTTGGAGGAAGGTAGACTGAAAAAGGCTCGTAGAAGAATTGGCTTTGGGTTGTATTCGAGGAAAAGGTAATATAAAGAAAGTGTAAGCAAGCCCATGCATGTGGGAATGTATAAAAGGGTTTTCTTGGTTGAGGGTTTATTCTTCACAGGGAGGATAATGTGAGTTATCAAGGCCTACAAATCTAACCAGCTAGAATTTAAACGTATTGCAACCTCTCCTGCAAAATGCTGCCTACAAATAAATACAATGGTCAACTCACCCATTCAATTAATAGAGACCAAGTATTGGAAATGGAATAAGAAGACTGACACGTACAGACAAGGTAGTTCAATCGAGAAAGAAGAAAGCAGCAAATATCTAGAACACATAGGTGAGGCTCCTAGAGGGAGCATCTGAGCTGGTTTAGAGCACTGACAGTAGCTAGCAAGAGGATACCTGGGATGGGGGCATTTCTGATAGAAGGAACAAAATAAATGGAAGAAGAAAAGCTCACATGTGTATAGCAGGTCTTCTGCAGGGAGCAAGCATTAGCCTGTGCACAGAACCCAGCAGAGCCCTCATCTCCCTTTTCCTGGGTGAGTGCCTTGTTGGGACAGTAAGAAAGGAAGACAGTGGTGCACACTCCCACCAAGAGTGAGCACTTCAGGAGTCCAGAAGGAAGCGTCATCACCAACCAGAGGAACTCCAAGCACAGAGCCTCCCTCAGTCCCAGCTATAGGGTGAACCCTGAGACAGTGCTTGCTCTGAAAATGCTACTTCTCAGATCATAACCAAGGTCAAAGCTAAGGTTTAAAAATACCTGGCTATTGACAATAATGAAGTTGGGCTTGATATTAAGCCTAAATTTTACATATATTTCTGTTGGAGATCAACTGGCACAATCCCTGCCACATTATAGGGCTAATTTAATAAGGAAGTAATGCCTGAGTAGGCAAAGTGGTGTTGCAGAGTGGGGCCTTTTGAGTCAGAGAAACTTGAATTCAGAAACTGGTTGCCACTGTCAATTATCATGGGATTTCTCTGAATCTCATAAATGAAAGCACCTAGGACTGGCCTAGGACAGGAGGAAGGAAATGAATAAACTGTTTCATTTCCCTTTGCTTCAAAACAACCTATTGTCCAAAACAACCTACTTTCTCTCTGATGTAGATTTACAGTTTCTGAAAATCTGCACCCAGGGCCATAGAGAATTACTATGCAGCCCACTCCACTCCAAATGGGTCTTTTGTTGAAACCCCTTCAAGTTAGCAAACCACAGCTTCTGAATCTTTAAGATTAAAGAAAGAGACAACAAACAGACACAAAATCAAGTATTATTGTTTATGTTTGGGTGAGTCTGAGTCTGTGTGTGTGTGTGTGTGTGTGTGTGTGTGTATATTTGAATGGGCCCAAGAATGTGAATGTGTTATTTCCCTAGTAAGATCTGGATGAAAAATCAACTGGAAGACAGAAGATCTATATTAAACAGTATATATATGTGTGTGTGTGTGTGTGTGTGTGTGTGACTGAAGTGTGCTGAGGGCCCCGGGACCATGCAGCGCAGCTAAGCTATTAGACCAGGACCCTGAGTGTTAAGGAAGCCGTGCCCAGAGCCCCCTGAGACACTGAGTAACAGACATGGGGTTAGCATAGTTAAAGGCAAAGATACAACCCAGAACTGTGGGTCATTTTCACCTGCGTGGAAAAAAACAACTTCCAAATTTGCCATTATAGGAAATAATGTTCCAATTTTCTCAGACTGGCTTTTATTTTTTCCTGTCTGAAGTTTTTCTGTAAATGGCTTATTCAGGCAAGTAACAAGGCAGAAAAATAAACACTGCTACTGTTTTAAAATCACAACAACTGCTATGGCTGTTAGTAATCCTAGATCGGTCCCGCCACGCTTCAGCAACAGTATTCCATACACTTCCTTCTTACCTGTAATCTTTAATGTATAGGATGCATTGCCTTATTTTTTTTTATCAGAAACATCAAAACTGCATTTATGAGAGTAGCAATCTGCTATATAAATTTGAGGTTTACTTCTGCTAGCAACAACCACAGGAAAAAAAATAGAAATTTTAAAAACAGTTGCAACTATATTGTTAAAATATTGAATCCAAAGTCCTTTCTCCTGCCTTTCCCAAGCACTGGGAGAGGATATGGCTCTCGAGTCTGTCAACTGGAAAATTCTTCCTAAAGGGCAAAATGCAACATTATGGATCACAGTCAACCAAAGGGGGAAAAAATAAAGTAGAAAATTGCCCTCCAAGCTGATAAAAACCCATCTGCCTCCCTTGACAAGGCAGTGCCATTCTTCATAGCCTCCCATCCTGAAGACATTTAGAGGGTCATAATTTCCAGTTCCTTTTTCTTTTATTATTCTTTTTTTTTTTTTGGTGTGGGGGGAGGCAGGTCTGAAAGGAGCTGGTTGCTGAAGACTGAGAGAAGATGGCCTGAACTAATTCATCTTGTGACCTTTTAGTGCCTTCACGAGTAAGGTGATTTAATAGCACTTAATCTGTCAAAAATATGAAGCTTTGTAATAACTGTATATTAAGGCAGTTTTTATGGAGCATTAGTTAAAGTCCTTTCAGTTTACAAAGAAAGAGGGAAGAATGAAGAGAGAAAACACTTGCCATGTTTATCCTCATCAAACTTCCTGTTACTTCCTAGTGGGTTTCTGTGCTGTGCAGTGACCAGCCCAGCGGGCAGGCACGTCCCTGCATTGCCGAGTGTCCAAAGGACGCAAGACCATAATTGGCCTGATAGAGCGCTGTAGGCTGGGTGGGCCATGTTGCCAGCTCTGAAAGTGTATTTGCTGTTGAGAGCCACTAGGGAGAGGCATGGATGACATCCACACAATCAGGCCCTGTGACTGTCTTGAATCTGGACAACTTTGCTGTAATGGGAAATAAATTGTAATTGGTTCGTCTTGATGTATGTTTTTTGTTATTGTTTCTTTTTTTCCCAATACCAGAGACCAATTCTCTGATACCAACTGGGTATCCAACAATTCAGTCCTGACACTATTTACCTGGTGTTAGCATCAAATCCCACAAGTTAAAGAACTCAGTCCCACAAGACTACTCCCACTTCAGATACCAGCACAAACTGAGTCCCCAGGTGACCACACTTCAGAACGGCTGACCACACATTCAAGGGTTCCTGTGATGTCCTTCTCAAGATCTATAACTGACTAATGACTCACAGAATTCAAGAAAATACTTTACTTATGGTGACCTTTTGACTCTCAAGGTTACAACTCAGGGACAGCCAAGTAGAAAAACTCTATAGGGAAAAGTATGAAGGTACCAGGATAGACCTTCCCAGCCCTCCTGAGAAGTACCACCCTCCCAGTGCATCAGTGTGATGTGTTCTTGACCACCCCAGAGATTTGTCAGGAATTTCTATAACCCCATCTCCAGCCCCTCTCCCCTCCCCTGAAGTCAGGGGATTGAGCTGAAAATTCCCACCGTTTCATCACATGCTTGGACTTCCTGCTGAGCAGCCCTATTTGGAGGCTATCTGGAGGGCCCACCCTGAGTCACCACTAGCAGACATGCAGGTTTGGTGAAAGGCGCTGCCTGTGAATAACAGAGGAGACATTCCCATCCTTCAGAAAACTCCAGTTTTAGGAACTTTGTGCCAAGACCAAGAACAAAGACCTAAAATATTTTTTTATTACACCACACTGGGGCAGCCTGTGTGGTCTGGCAAAGCCAGATTAAGCTCAGGTTGGAAATCATACCTTGAGTATGTCTAAAATTCCACCTCTTAAAACACGGCACTTACATCTACTTAGTGATCTTGCTCATATTTCTCTCCCTATCTAAAACTTGGACAAGTTTTAGATAGGGAGAGAAATATGAGCAAGATTTTAATATCCTCTCCTCATCAACCATTTCCAGACTTCAGTTTCACCTTACCTCCTACATAAGCCTTCTTTTACTGACCTCCCAATCCTTGCTACCCTCAGCTCCCTCTCCCTTCTATGAGTTCCTGTGTCATCTGGAACCCATGACACAAACCTGGTTAATATTGTATTGCTTCAATCAGATCATAACTTCTGTACTGTTTGGTATCAAACAAGAAATAGATGGCACATTTAAAAGGGGATAAACTGAGGAAGATTTCATAGAAAAAATTATTTTCAAAAGTATACACAGGGTGTTGGAAAACCAGTAGAACACCAGGGCTAGCAATAGACCTGTCACTGTTCCTAGACCTGAAGCCATGGGGAACTGAGAAGTTGACAGAAACAGAAGGAAAGAGTTGTACACAGAGGGCTTCCTTTAAAGGATCTGTGACTTCTGTTGAGAAGTGAAACCAGCCTCAGATGATACCACAGAGAGAACTGTGTGAATAAATATCTCAAACCCAGTGTCTGATCTCCTGTGAGGGTTCCCCATTTGCTGAACCAGACTAAGAGTTATGGGCAAGAGAGCCCATTGATAAAGTCCATACAGGTCAGGGACCAGAGAGAAAGTGGAGAGTAGCTCTAGAAGTGCAATATAACAGGGAAGAGTTTCATAAATAATCATTGAGGTACAGATCCTGAGGCCCATAGGCAATCCCCAAGTTCAGATAGGCGTATGCCCCTATATATCAAGTCACTAGAGTTATCTTCAATGGCTGCCATACTACAATGATCCTTTTTTCTGCCTGGAATATTTGAAAGATGTTTGCCTTGAAACCTTGTTACTTTGATATCTCTATTGACTGACATTTAGCAAAAAGAACAAAAGAACTAGGAGACTATAGAGGATACAAAGGACCAAACCCAATCCATAGGATACAGGAGGCATCATGCCTTCTATCTTCAGAAATTATCTCTTAGTTTCCGTGAAGGTGCCTTCCTAGTTTTCCTCCTACCTCACTAATTTCTTGGGTTCCTTTGCATGCTCTGTCTCCTCTATGCATTCTCCTTGGGCTCTTTTCTCATGTCTATACTTTCTTCCTAAAAGAGTGCTCAATTGTCATGATTTTAAATATTATCAATATGCTTATGCCATAGAAGTTTCTAAAATTTCAAATCAGACCTTTTTGGTAAATTCCAAGCACACATATCAAGCTATTAAGCTCCCTACCTAGCAGCTTTATTGAACATCTCACATACATCTCAAAACGTATTATCTCTGCAAATAAACTCCCTTGGTTTTTTCTAGTTGATTAAATAGAACATCCAAATGCTGAGTTGTTCAAGCCAGAAGCAAAGGTGGTAGTGTGCTGCCTTCTCCCTCCTCTCTATCCCTCACCTCCACCAAGTCCTGCAGACTCCTCCTGTTCTGGAGTTTGCATGGAATCACTCTACTCCACAACAGCTACTTCTGTCCAAAGGAGCAGCATCTCTCACTGAATTACTAACTGATCTCTCTGCTTCTCTGTTTCCTCCAAGTCACTTTCCACACTGCTGGCAGAATGACCATTTTAAAATGTGAATCCAATCCTGCATTCTTCTTAAATCCCTTCACCAACTTCTCACTGCATTTACAATCAAGCCTAAATTCCTTCCTTTATTCTACATGATCAGGTGCCACCTCCCCTCCATACTAACTGGCCTAACATTCCCCCAATTTCCTTTTCTCTCACTCCTTGACCTACCGATTTTATTCCTGCCTGAAAAGCTTCTTTATAGATGCTATTCCCAGTTGCTGAAATATTCTTCCTGAAGAACATGCATGCTGCCCTTTTCACTTAGCTTAAGTTTTAATTCACATGTTATCTCCTCAGAAAAGCCTCCCCTGATTGTCTCACCTAAAAAAATTTTCCTCCTGATCACCCTCAAATCTCCTGCCTGGTTTTATTCCTTCAGAGCTTTGTCATTATCTGAAATTATATTATTTATTATCTATTCATAGTCTCTACTGGACAGAAAAGTGCTGGAAATCACCAGTCTTCAGTGCCTAAACAAAGGCTGGTATATAATATAGTAGTTGCTCAATAAATAACCTATTTATGAAATTAGTGGATGAATGAATAAACAAAGTCATGAATAAATGACAATGCTCACCTTCTCTTCTCACTGATGACTTTTTAATTCAATTAAACAAGCACCTATCTCATAGCTTAATATATTAGTGGTTTTATACAAGATTCATTTTTCCCAAATTCAGTGAAAGATTTTGAAGGCTGGAGAATATGTTTCATATAACTTTTCATCTCTCATAGCTTCTAGTACATTAGGTACAAACTAGGAGTTGCTGGATAAATAATTGTTGAAAGAATAAATAGATGACTCAAATGAAAGGTAATGAACAAACTACCTTCATTTCATATGACAACAAGCTTAGCATCCAAAATAATCATCCAGCTAACAGCAACTGGAGCACATCCTTTCAGAAATAAACTTCTTCTCTATATTTAACACTCTCCCCCTGGTGTTCCTTGTTTCTTGAAAGTTTTAGCCTTTGTACAAAATCCAAAGAACAACTTAAGCTCTCAGAGAAGCTTGGTTAAAGAGTGAGAAACAGAGGTGAGCAGTGGATATGATTTAAGACGGGTACTTCAGACTCCATAAATTTTCCCCGTCAGCATTAAAGCTGCTTAATATTTTATATAGCATTGCCTGCCTAGGTGTGACATCTAGAAAACCTCATAAACGTATAAGCTTTCTCTTTTGATTTGTTTTTTCTCCTGGCATCAGCAATGGTTTTTGCCCACACTGCCTATATTCCCCTCCCTCCTTTTTTGTTCATTCATCCCAATTATAAATATTTACACTTTTCTTTGATTATAGTTAAAAGTAGATCCTAGATCATTATCTCCCAGTCTTTTTGGAGTGTTAGGTGAAGATTACAACACAAGGAGAATTCCTTTGTCCAAAGGACAGGGGAAGCCTGATGGATCCTTCATTCATTTACTTATTTCTTCAATCAGTATCTACTATACCAGGTTTGTTGGAATACATGTACACCCCCTCCCAGGACATAGATATTAGAAGGAGAGTTCAAACTGGATTTTAACACAACGCCAAATTGCAATTTGCAAACATGAGACCACTTTTATTTTTTTACATTCAATTATTTATATTTATATTATATTTTTATATTGGTTCATTTCTAAGTAGGTGGGTGTGTGGGGAAGTCATGGGGGAGGTATATAAGATACAATCTTGTTTCTTAATAGACACTAAGTTCTGTTGAGAGAAGGGATCGATTTCTGCATATTTTACACATCTGTTGTATGCATCCCAAGTGCATCCCAAGTTGGATATATAACAAACACAAATAGTTTTGTAGCATTTCATTACATTTACATATTTTTCCAACTCAAGTCAATCTGGCTTCAAGCTTCCATCTGTCAAGCTTGATGAGATCCATTGGCAGTCATGTCCCATGCACTGATTTTATCCTCTGAGGACCTGATAGGACCAGGAGGGATAAAAAGTCTGGGAAATGGGGGGAATGCTTCTGGTCGTCAACCCAAGCCCTTTGTAGATACTGGAGGCTGGTGGCTCTGTAAGCATCTATCACCCTCAAGGCTAGGCTGGCTGCAGACACCTTTATACTATCCCCAAGACTGCAGTACTTGTGCCTGCCTCCATGTTCATTCACCAGACCTAAGTATCTCCCCTGGGTCCTGCTCAGACACGCAAGGGTTACATGCAAGCAGGCCACATGCCTCTACCATTAGCAGAATGAACAATTCCCAGGTCCTGTTCCCAATCTTAAAAAGCCAGCCTGAAGAGATAAGCACTCACCTCTATAATTGAACATCTCCCAAGTAATCCAACCTCTACCTATTCCTACCTAAAATGGCCTGGACTGGTGGTTCACAACATTATCAGGGCCAAGGCATCTGTTTTTGTAATAAATATTTGGTAATGTATGATCGATTATCCTGATTAAAATGCACAGCCTACTCATTCATGTAATTCCAAAAAAAGAAATATATGATACTCTATTGAAATCAAAATGAAAAATAAGAGGAACAATACCTTATGATAAAATGTTTCAATATTTTATTGATATATTGATTTCAATATATCAGTGCTTTAATATGATTTCACTGGTCAACAAGGAGAGAGGTTTATACCACCACAAAGAATCATTACTCTAACAGCCACAAATGTAGACTAATACAGCTGTATTGTATTGTTAAACAAATATCTCAAGCATGATTTTAGTCAGTAGTATGGTAAAGGCAGCATTCTGAAAACACACTGAAATTCTTCCTCAAGGTCTGGACTGCATCTCAAGTTCTACCTCTAAACCCTTATAATTTCCTGAGTGAATAGAATGCCTTTGTTATTCATGATAGGTCCCTAGGACCATACCTGATAGTTTATGCTAATGAGATCACTTAGGATGGGGGCAGGCCATTCCAGAAAGACCAACCCTGAGATTAGAATATGGAGCCATAGGATATTAATTAGACCTGGAGAAGGAAGAGTGACTGAAGATCAAGTTCAATGACATAGGCAATGATTCAGTAAATTGTGCCTACATAATAAAACCCTAATAAAAATCTCTGGAAACTGAAGCTCAAATGAGATTCCCAGGTTGTCAATACTCTGTACATATTGTCACACATCGATGCCAATAGGATAATACATACTGAGGGCATGGGAACTTTGTATTTGGAATCCTCCCAGACTTAACTCTATGCATCTCCTCTTTTGGCTGGTTCTAATTTGTGGTCTTTTATACAGTAAAACTATAATCATAAATACAACACTTTACAGAGTTCTGTGAGTTGTTCTATCAATTATCAAATCTGAAGAGTCAGTGGGGGCTCCTAAATTTGTAGCCAACCAATCTGAAATGTGTGGTACTAAAGACCCTGATCTTATGGCTGCTGTTTGAAATAAAAGTAGTCTTGTGAGGACTCTTCCTTCAAACTGTGTAGTTTGCTTAATTCTTTGGATAATGTTTCTGCAAAATTCAGTGACTACTTTTTTAAAGCTATTAATTAGAAAGTATCAGAGCATTACCAGGTCACTGTCATATTGTAAAGTCAAGATCCAGAAAAGGAAGGAGCTCAGGGAATGACTCCGGCATCTGGGGCCACTTTCCTCCTTACGTTAATTACCAACTTGGAAAGAAAAGTTGAGAAGCTGAAAAACCAAGCAGAGATTTCAGCAAACTTATGTAACTAAGTGGGAAAAAACTAGAGTGACAACTTTCTCAAAGATGAAGATTTGCAGCTAGATGTCAAAAGGCATCCAGGCAAAAGGCACTTGGAATATGAGTGAGTCAGAAAGAGCTTAGCCTTCTCAGGGACTAAAGATCAGCTTCAGCCTAGTACAACCTTGCATTGCTGTAAGTTGATCTGAGATATCTAGTAGAGTATTCTAGCTGCCTGTCAACACTTTCACCACTACCTCCCCAAATAACAGAATACAGAGTCTCACATTAATTTATCCTTTTCATGCATATTTTTTTGCACTCAACAAATTATAACCAGGTATCTAAAAGATAAGACATGACCACAAACCAAGAGAAAAAGATAGAAAATAGGAATAGACTTATAGGGAATCAAGACAGAGTTATCAAAAAAGAACCTTAAAATATTTAGGGTTGGTATATTCAAGGAATTAAAAGACAAAGCTGATAATGTTAGCATAGAACTAAAGCTATGATACAGAATTAAATTGAAATGCTAAAAGTAAAAATAAAAAATAAACTCTTAAATTAATAATTCAAAAATTTGGTTTAACAGAAGATAGGACTTTCTGAATAGACATTTAGAGAAGTGAAGGATAGCTTAGAAGAAAATATCTTGACAATTGAAAAGCGAGATAAAAAAGACAGAAAACACAGAATAGAGCATAAGAAACACATGGTACACAGTGATTGGTCTACATGTTTGCAACTGTAATCCAAGAAAGAAAGAGAGATAAAATAGACAAGAAACAATTGTTGAAGAGGTATTAGCTGAGAATTTTCCAAGACTAAAACTAAAAGACATCAAAGTTCAGTAGTTACTATAAACCTCAAGAAGGATAATAATAGCTAAAGAAAATGACACTGGAAAAAAAAATCATAGAACACTGCTAAAAATGACAAAGAAAGAGAAAAATCTTAAAAGCATATAGACAAAACGAGTCTATTACTTTCAAAGGAGCAACACCTAAATTCTCAAAAAAAATAGAAGCCAAAAGACAATAAAGTGATATCTTCAAGGAAGTGAAAAAAAGTAACTTACAATTTACAATCCTATATCTAGTGAGGAAAAAGTAATACTTCAGAATTGAAGGTCAAGTAAATAAATTTTCCTCTCAAAAAAACCAAGTAACGGGAGTCTAAAGAGAACCATGTGCAGAGAACGAGATACCTTCAAGAAAGCAGATATCTATCTTTAGCCCCAACTTGGTGAGACTCTTCAGTATCAAGCTTGTATTGTTAAAAGGCAGAGTAGATGGAGTTAGCTTGGAGAATGAGTTCTTGGGAAAGCTTCACACATTAGCTCTAGAGTCTGAGTGCAAATGTGAACATTTACATGTGCCTTCTTTTGTTCTGGTGAATATTAAAGAGAGAAAGAAGGGAAATGTAGTTAGAGGGTGCCATTCCAATTTCCATTTGTATGTGGATCATTTGAAAGAGATCCTTGGTGGCTTATGGGACTGATAGTATAGGGGGACAGAGCTTAGTAAATGAGATGGGAGTAGTGGGCCTATCCAGGATGCCGTGGGTTGCTGGTAACTGTGATCCAGCAGGAGCTGCATTAGAGGCATAAACCACTGTCCAGTTAAAGGGAGAACAAGCTGTGATATGATCATTTAGTGATAGGAAGGGCATGGTGAAACTGGACCCTTCTCAAAGGATACCACATTCACCATCTGTGCATAAGTCTTCTCTCTAGAGAGGCAACTTCCCCTTGCAGACCCAGAACACACTAGAGCCTGCTGTTGTTTCCATACCTCTGACTTTATGACACACTTCTGAAGAAGATCTCAGACTCTACAGTCACTTTACCCAAACCCCAAAGTGGAGAAAGAAAGACCCAGAGCTGGGCAAGTCCCACACTGGAGATCATGCTCTCCATCTCACTGGAAGTCCCGCAGAACCACAGTTCAACATGCTGTGGGAATGTGAGGAAAAAAGAGCAGACTGGAAGGTTAAACTGGACTGGATTAATTTTATTAATTTAGAGTAGTAGCCATGAAGTTTTGGGCTTTGCTACCCACCTGGAAGCGAATTGAGAGAGGACAGGTGAAAGAAGTATTTAGAGAAATAAAGGTTATTTCATGTTTGAAACCCCACTGAAACTGAAACCCTTCAATAAACTGGTTGATGGCTTCCTAGTAACAGAAATGAGGTAAAAATCATGACATAAATCATTCCCTCCAAGTGCCTACACATTTCCAGTTTTCACTTTCTCCTTAGGCCTGAGTGATTCCCTCCATGCTCACATTCCCTGTGATTTCATAGAAAGGCTACATCCTTAGCAGGTCTTGAGTAGGACACACCTTTTCCTTTCTTTTCATTCCTATTACTTGGAGAAAGATCTTCAGCCCAAAACTCCAAGAGGGATGGCCAAGCCCATGAGCTGGCATTGCCCTCCCACAGCACTCATAGCAGCTGGCACCAGTTTGGAGCTGTGAGGTCATGAGATGAGCTGATGTTGGGCCATTCCAACCCACGCACAGTTGGGCTGGGACTGCCTGTGCATCTACCTGGCTTTCTCTCTTTCTGCATGCTTGGAGTGCTAAGAGCTGTTTTGCCAGTGGGAACAACTGCATTACCATAAACCTCCAATTAGAGAACCTCCTAGGCAGGCTGATCTGATCTCTTTACAAGACCTGCTGATAGAGGCCAACTTCACCCCCAGATCTGCATATTCACTCTCTCAGAATATACAGAATACTACAACTATGGAAAAAGATTTGGAGAAGGAATTCATCAGCCCAGTAAATTTGGCATCTGATGGTTGCACACAGACATAGCTTCCCATGCAGGAAAGATTAGGAATTAGGAAGCAGACAACTGTCCGACTTTAACAAGTTGACTGAGAAGACACTGATTCTCCCTTTATGAAACCATGCTTTGGCTCTGGGATATTCTGAGTCATCTGAGATATTTTTAGTTCAGATATTTCTAGGAAAATACCAGGAAGATCCATATGTGGACAGCACAGCTTAGCCCCTAAGTAACTAGTCATAGCTCTATGATGATACATCACTTTCACAGTGAGGTAAAAGCCAATATTGTGTTAATATAGTCTCCACTAAAATAATTACAAGATAAACATTTATTGAAAATTAAACAAATTTCCTCTTCTAGCTTTAAGACATTTGATTCCAAATCTTGGATTCTAGTATGCCATAAACAAGTTTTAGTTTTTAAATGTTAAGCATCTACAAATGCTTTCAATAAAGAAAGCAGTGCAATATGTGAAAAAAAAGTATGAGATGGCAAGGAAAGAACAATAGTCCTTAAATATGTAACAGAAAATAACAAATCATCTGAATTTAGACAAAGTAAAAGAAACTGGCTTATGTAAGGGTTAAAGCCAGCATTTTCTTTATTTTATTCCTCCAAGTCCAACATACCTGAATGCAATAGTTAATCTAAAATAGTCAAGAACTATCAAATCCCAGCCTTTATTAAATGTGTGCATGAATGATATAAATCTTCCGTGAGCCCAGGGTCACTTTGATCCGTTTAGTGGCTCATAAAGCAGCATGTATCCGCATGCGAACAAAGGAGGCAGGCGCCACGTGTGAGCAAGGAGCTGCCGAAGGATCTTTGAAGGGAGGACAGATAAGTAGGTGAGTCTTAGATTGCCTCAAATACTGAGACTAGATTCTTATAAACTCAGTTTGGAAGGCAGGACAATGAAAAGTGGAATTTTTATAAACTGAACTCATCTTCTGATCCTTCCCTTGCTATCTACAGGTTATGGGCATAAAATCTAAAGTTCAGCGGTGTCCCGATGAAATCCAGTTGGGTTGAATGGAAGCTGAAGTGCCTGCTCCCCAAAGGATCTTCAACCTAAGGTCACAAACCTAATTATAGTCACCACAAGGGACTGACTAGGGGAAGCCCACGGCCCTAGACCATTTGGAACATATTTGAGCAAAAAAAAAAAATAATAGATTTCTCCTTTATCTGTAGGTAACTAATTTGTTTGATACCCTTTTATTTGCAGAAAGTAAGGTGGCAGTATTTTTACCTTTTTTTAAAAAAGGGATTTAACAACAGTTTTACTTTCAAAGATGGTTCAGACATGAGCTACCAGTTATCTAAGGAGACTGTGCTGTGAGAGAGGCCAGTGAGGGAGTCAGAACTGTTCCACAGCTGGGCTGTGGGCTGCTCTCTCACCACTTATATGTAAATAGGAGGTAAACAAACCATTTTGCCTCCAAAGACCCAGAGGAGGGGCAATGAGATAGTGAATTTAGAGTGCCTGTGGCGTTTTTTTTAGAAAAAACAGTTAATGTGACCAGGGCATAAATATTGTTATTGCTATTATTCTGGTGCCTACTGAATAAAGCAGGACCGCCCGTGGGGTGTTCTATCAGTAAATCCCCTCTAGAGAATTCCAGCAAGGGTCTGACCGGTGAAAGGCCACACTTTTCATTAGATAACCTTCAAGCAAGGTTTGGAAGACTGAGTTTTTAATAAGAGCCTTTTCCAGTCTAAGTTTTCAGTGTGTTGACATAGTTACGCACACTGCAATTTCAGAATAAATGCTTCCGGCAGAGCTCTGGCCAGTGAACTTCCTTCTACCAATCTTTAAGAGAATTGAGGTAAACAGCCTGTCATCACAGAGGCAGGATTCCTTGAGTCAAGGCAGGGTGAGGCGTCAAACACTTTGGCAAATACCCAGCCAGGCAAGACTCAAAACTTGATATAATTAACTTTTCTGAAAAGGATTATGTTTTGTTTCCATCCACTGCTTAAATTCTAATTTTTAAAAGATAACTGTTTTAACATATTAAATTATCTCTACCTCCATCATCACACATAAGGACTAAAACAGAAAGTGAAGAAAGACGGTAAGGTTTTCTCTACATGGTGTGAAAAATTAACATAGGGATAATAACCATTTTCATAAAATTGCCATCAGAAAGTCACTAGAAAGAGAGAGGTCTGTGTACCCATGTATTTCACTGTTTATATTTAAATTTTAATGATGAAGTAAAATATCAGTAAGTGCACAGGTTTTATCAATGATCATGACTTACTACAGAGTGAATATAATAATGACCATCTAGGTCAAGAAAAGCCACTTCCCATCTCTCCTAGTCATTTCCCTGTGCCTACAGTTACCACTGATTAAAATAAATCTCATTTTTTTTGAAGTTTTTACCCTAGGTATCCATCTCTGAATACTACATTTAGGTTTCATTTATATTTTGAAATTCATATAAGTGCAATTATACCATATGTACTCCCTTTTTTCTGGCTTTGTCATGTGTCCAGGGTTTTTACTGGGATCAGTGATGTAGGCATGGCGTGCCCATGAGCTAACGGTATTTCCCCCAGTCTCCATTTCCTCCAGAGGTCAAGCTGATTCAGGGTAGCCTGCGGTCCCAGGCACACCAATCCAGACGTTTACTGAAATCACACTGTTAGCATAAACTAGATGATGTGGCCCATAGCCTCATGTATACAAAGGGCTCTCAGGCAGGAGGGGTACGTGGAGTTAAAGAAATCTAAAATCTCCCACAAAGCCTGGGAGAGTGGTAAATTAAAAAATGAAAGATTTGGATAAGATAAGTTCACAGATCCCCTCAACACCATTGCAGTGAAACAGACAGGTAGTTTGATGCCATCTAGGCATGTTGTAGCCACGAGGATTCTGACCACGGCAGAGTAGCATGTGAAAAAGAGAGAGAGGGAGGGACAGAAAGAATACTAGCAGGTGCCTTTTCATATATTCCAGCCAAGCCAATCCTTCCAGAATGCTCATATCTTGAGTTTGGAATTCTTTGATTTCTGGAAAAAATATCAGGACAAACTCTGTGTATTCCCCTAGTGTCTATCTGTGGTGGGTGAGGAAGGAGTTGGGGTGGGGGGATAAGAGCTACACATGGCTGCCGCCAAGCCAATGAGGGCACCCGAAGGTCATCCTCAGAGTCCAGCTTGAGAAGAACCTGACAAGGAAGCCAGCAGAATTTTCCTCCCATGCCCGTAAATCATTGCTTCCTGCTGGAAGTTGTGGAATGTCAGGATAAACATTATGAAGTAAATATTGCACACAATAGGGAGGGAATTAGCTGTGCAATT
The DNA here is from genome assembly GCA_032199065.1 of Smutsia gigantea. Lineage (NCBI taxonomy): Eukaryota > Metazoa > Chordata > Mammalia > Pholidota > Manidae > Smutsia > Smutsia gigantea. The sequence goes on from JAVSCE010002875.1 coordinate 250,209, forward strand.
CCCATTAATGCTAATGAGACTTTGGTGGTTAATTTCCCATGCCTTGTGCTGAATATTTGCCCCAGTTAGTTATGTCAAACTTGTGCCACGCTCCGACCAACCAAGTTTTCACTTTGGGGGAGGAATGTCAGGACAATGGATAATTATCCTCATCACTTCCCTCAATTTCAGATGGTGAAGGCAAGGCTGGTATCATCTAATCATATCATTTGCTTCTTTGGATGAAAAGCCTCTGAGAAGCTTGCACTTTGCCAAAACTTCTGAAATGCACAACCCCTTGGAAATCATTGTTTTCATTAGTAAGCTACCTGCTGGGGTATTCTCTTATAGGAGACGGGTTTATTTTAGTTTATTTATTTCACTCCAAAGAATAATTTCTTCTCTATTCTCATTAGACCTACAGTTTAGTTTAACACCCCTATTACTTCCATGATGATGCTCCAGATAATAGGAAATTAGAAGAGATGTAGGAATGATTTTCAGAGGAGTACAATTGGATGGATCAGTCCATAATAACCTTTTATTCTTGTGTGCAAGACAAGCTTTTCTCTTTTGTTCCAAAGAAATGTAGGTATATCTCATTTATGGCACTTCTCATATCTGCCCTTCTAGAGTTTAATTTTCCTTTATAGAGTGTAAGCTCCCTAAGGATTGGGACAGGGTTTTATGTACTTTTATTCCCTCTACTGATCTCTAACAAAGCCATAGACATTGAGTTAATATACACAAATGAATGAAAATATAATACACATAATGGAAATGGGTATGGACTAACATAAAGTAGTTTAAAATATCAAATAGAAGTTCTCTTTACATCAAATCTTAGAGTACATGTAGTCACACCATAGACACTTTCAGAACTTCGAAAAATTTGTCTTAAATGTGTGAGAATTGTCTTGAGAATTATTTTTAAAAGGAAATAACGGTGTGTTTGGTATGCAAAGAGGAGGTAAAAAGGAGGGCAGGAAGAGAGGGCAGATTTTTGCAGTAAGCTTTTGGGAAAGATACATAAAAATGAGGAGAAAAAAATCCAGGCTTTAAGCTGAATTCAGGTGGGATTTGTGAGATAAGGAGAGCCTAGTACTTCTATAAAATGCGCCAAGATATCATGTATTCTAGAACAAAGAGAGTGAGTACTATATAACCCTGGTGTCTGAGAAAGAAAATGATGTATATATACTCAAATAGGCTGCCTTGAGGCTTTTTATATTTCAGACATCCTTGTTAATCCTCCTAGCTCCTCAGGAAAAAAGTAGGGCCTGGTAGACATGAGAACACAACTGCTGATAATGAATCAGAAATGAATTTCTAAAATCTGATTTGAAATACATTCTAGCATAAAACTGCAAACTGTTCCTCCTAAGCATATTCTCCATAACAAAACAAAACACAATTTAAGCATTTCATCAAACCCTAAAGAAAGTAAATCATGAAAAGATATTAATGAGAAACAAAAGATAAGCAAACTTAATTGTAAAATGTCTCTCCTTCTAATGTAAGGCATATAAAATGTCACTGATGCAGTCTTCGGTCAGTAGCAGGGGCACAATAAATACGGGTCAAATAAATGAATGGATAGTCCCAGAGCATGCTGTCCCTAGACTGAGGGAGATACTGCTTTCAAAACTTTGTAAGTAGGCTTAGAAAAGTAACCTCCCTAGGAAGCAAATTATGGTCATCAGGAAAGAGGCATAGCCCTGTCCTAGTTGTCAGATTTCCCTTTTCATATTGCTCTCCACAAAATGATCTCCATTTGCCTTTACCTTTACCCACGGTAACTGCAGCTAATTTACACTGAATGCTTCCTATGTGTCCAGCAATACATTTTGTATGTGTTAACTTACCAACTAAGCATCTTATATGCAAAAACATATTTAACCTTCTTAATAACCCTATGATATAAGCGTTATTATTATCATCGTTTTACAAATGTAGAAAACATGGCAAAGAGCATCTTGATAACATGCTCGAAGTTACTAGTCATTAAAAGAATCGGGATTTGAACCCAGAAAGCCTGACTCCACAGCCCACTTCCTTTCTTCGTTCTCTCCTTCTTTTCTTTCTTCCTTCTTCAAGAATTTTAATGAGATATAATTCACATACCATTATGGGATTGATTGTGTTCTCCCCCAAAACTCCTATGTTGAGGTTTTATCTCCTAGTACTTCACAATGTGACCATATTTGGAGATAGTCTTTTTACAGAGACTATTAAGTTAAAATTCGGTCATGAGCATGGGCCCTAATCCAGCATGACTGGCATCCTTATAAGAAGACGAAATTTGGATACAGACAGGTGCAGAGGGAAGACTGTGTGAAGATATAGGGAGATGAAGGCCATCTATAAGCCAAGGAGAAAAGCCTACAACAGATCTTTCCCTCACGGCTCTTAGGAAGAGCCAATCCTATGGGGCCTTGGTCTTGGACTTGCAGCCTCCAGAACTGTGAGAAAATAAATTTTTCTTAGTTAAGACACTGAGTCTGTTATTTTGTTATAGCAGGCTCAGCAAATTAATATGCATACCGTCCGCTTTACCTGTTTAACATGTATAATTCAGTCAATTTCAGTATATTTACACAGTTGTTTACCCATCACCACAATCAATTTTAAAATACATCACATCCTTCAAATACCTCATACCCATTAGCCATCACTCCCCACCCACAAGCCCTAGAAAACATCAGTTTACTTTCTGCCTCTATGGAGTTGCCTATTCTTGAAATTTCATAAAAATAAAATCATATAATATAAGGCCTTTTACATCTGGCTTCTTTCACTTAGAGTCCACTTTCTTAACTATTATGCAATATTGTCTTACTGTCTTACCTCTTTATTCTTGCTTTAATCAATATACGACAATAAATTTCTAACAATTACTGCTAATTCATATAAATATTCAATGGCACTATGAAACAGTAAATCTTCAGACAAATCACTGAAACATATAACTGCATGGAAGAGTGAGTGGCGGTGAGCTCCAGTGAATAAAATGCACCAGAAAGTAAAAATGTGTTATATAAAAAATTAATCTAGAAGATACTGAAAAATTTTCCTGTGAATTACATGAATATTCTTGTCTGCATTTCTGGAGCCTTTAAATGCTTCCAAAACATTGCAATGCCCCCTCCCTGTTGACAGTATATCAGTGATATAGATGGAAACAAATAAACAAAAAGACACACTTCAGTCCAACATTTTTAAATGTCATTTTCTAAGAGCCTCCTGGGAAAGGGAGATAAATGAAAGACCTACTTATTTATAGGCCCTCAGACCCATCTTGGGCAAGTCTGCTTTAGAAATACTTCCACCCTCTAAAAATCTAACACTTAAAGATTAGCAAACATCATGGCTTAGGGGAATAAAGGCAGGTGTCAACTCTGTGGGCATTTCTCAACTAGAAGTGATGCAGAAGAAAATGAATGACCCCCAGTTCTAGATGTTGGTTTGCATCCAAATGAATCAGCCAAGGAGCATGCAGGTGTGATCGCACTCCCAGGAGGAGCTTCGGTCATTGATTGGATCATCTTATCTCTAGACAATGAGGTAAATTGGAATGCACCTTGCAGGGGCCCTGGGACCTGGGATGAAAAAGCTTGTGGTATGTGGGCTCCATCTGTGAAATGAAGTCTGTTCTCTCCACAATGTTTTCTGCTACCTCAGAAGGGGAAGTAGAAAGATATTGGCATGTACAAAAAGAGAGGGAAAGAGGGGAAGGTTAATATAGAGAATTCAGCCATATCACTTGGATTCAAATATACCTTTTCTTTTTTTAATTCACAAATGCAAGTTAAAAAACAAAATTATACTGGGATCCATAATGGGTACTTAGCTCTGTGCTTGGTGTGCAGTGCGTGTTTACTGAGACAGGAGCAGGCAATGAAACAGAGAAATCCTAGGAAAGGGCTCTTGCCTGTGCAGATCATCACCTGCTTGAAGCAGTGGCCACACACCAATGAATCAAAGCACATCAATGTGTGAGCCAGAAATAAATGACAGAATTTAGACTGTACTTTAGTAGGAATTCCTGCTAATGTTTTTTTTCTTTTTATTGTAGCCTTTTGTTGCCTTCCAAACATATATTACAACATTCTCCCCAAAATTTGTTGGTTGTATAATCATCTTCCTTAGATTATAGACAAGTAACTGTACCAGACCAAGTTTTCATTTTATTTGTGTTTGAATTTTAGGATCACCTCATTTGAGTGTGAAACCTGCACCTGGATTCAGAAAGCCCATGTGTGAGACATGGCTGGGTGTGACTGTGGGTTTAGTCCAGGGTATTCTCAGCTGATCCAGGTACACCATCAAGTCATGAGCATCAAATCCACTAACAAATGTATAGGAAGTAAAATGAAACCTGGAACACATGTCCCAGGATTTTGACACTCCCAGGTTACAGAAAAAGTGGCAAAGTCATAGTGTCTAGGAAAATGTGAACTCTTCTAGGCCTCATATTCCGAAAACAGCCAGATCTTTATTGAACACCTGGTGTGTATCCCTGGTCCATGTCAGGCCCCAGGCTAAAGACAGACAGTTGAGAAAACACTGTCCTATAAATTGAGGATTTTTTAGAAAACACTGATGCATTCAATACAAATAGAAAGAACTACATTAAGATAGAAAGCCAAAAAGAAAGGGAACCTTTTAAGCTGGGCAGTCCATCTGGGAAGGCTGCAGGAAGGAGGCAAATGAAATTTGACACTGACCTTTGAAACAGTCAGGAATCATTTAGTCTCAGATAACAGAAATCCAACTGAAACCAGAAATAGATTGATGGACCAACACCCCAGGAGCAGTGCTGCTTCTAAGCAGATCTGGATCCAGGTGTTCAAATAATGTCATTTTTTCTCACTCTCTCCATCTCCACCCCATCTCAGAACTCATTTCCTCCGAGTGTATTTTCTTTCTCTGGCAGTTCTCTTCATATTGGAGAAATAGGGCCACCCCAGCTCTGAGCACACACAGTTCTACCTGTTTGAGACCCCAGAGGACAGATACCTTCCCACTCCAGTTTGCTCGTCTCTAGTCCCTAGATTATCTAGGGATATCTTCTGGCTCTGCCCAGCCATTAGCTTAGCTTGTGGACAGAGTACCATAAACAGAGGGCTGAGGTATCACTGCCTGGTCAAACACACATAGCTGAGGCCAGGAGTGTGTGAGGAAACGTCATTGACAGTCTCCTCATAACCCCTGGCATGGAGTAGAAAGAGAGGTGCTGGGAAGACACAACACATATCCGTGAAGCTCAGACAACTGAAAAGACTTTGAATAGGCAGAGAGAACTGAGGGAGAGCTAGGGAAATATATAAATAAAACGTGAGTAAAGTTATGCCATAGAATGTGTCCGTCCAAAATTCATACATTGAAACCTAATCCCCAATGTGATAGTATTTGGATATGAGACATTTGGGAGGTGACTAAGTCATGAAAGGGGAGCCCTCATTAATGGAATCAGTGCCTTTATGAAAGAGACACAGAGACCTCCTTTGTCCCCTTCACAATGAGGACACAGCAGAAAGACAGCCGTCTATGAACCAGGAGGCGCACCCTCACCAGACACTGAATCTACTGACACCTTGATCTTGGACTCCCAGCATCCTAAATGTTGAGAAATAAATTTCTGTTGTTCATAAGCTTTTCAACCTATGGGAATCTATTTTAGCAGCTCAAATGGGCTAAGAAAGCTATATAGGAGGAGATGAGTGTGGTATGTGTGTTTGGGGGAGGGGGAAGGAGGATGTGGTATATTAAGTGGGAACATTAATTACAAAGGAAAATTTGAACATAGATATTGTAGCATTTCCTCTTCCTGCCACCTTTCCCCCCCCTCTCTTCACATGATGAACCCAGCAAACCTTGTGGAAGGCCTGATGAGCACAAACACCAACTGCATTGATTGAAGGTAAGATGTGGTGCCCACCTTTGTGAAGTTCATGGCCTAATTGTCATGACAAGACATATACATATAGAAAGCTGCCTAGTGATGGATGCTAAAAGATCAACACACAACCAAGTTCAATACTCCAAAATAAAGCTGCCTTTACAACACAGCCCGTAGGCACGGCACTGACAATTCAATAGGAGGAAACCGGGCCCAATGATCCTCCCGTCGGGGTCCCACAGGACTAAGGTGGGCCTCAGATTGCAGCCTCGTCCTCACCCTGGGAAGGTCAGCTTGTAGTTCAAAAAGAATTCTGGAGACATAAATTATGTAAAACAACCACTTCAGGGTGTTAAACTGAACTGAAGTCTGAATTTAACTGCCCAGCAAATCACTGAAAAGGGACTATAGCAATATCTTTAATAGATGATATAAATACTTAGGGCATAAAACTGCCTATTCTACTTATTTCCATTACAGCAGTCCCCTCCCTCTTCAGACCTGATTAGGGGAGATAAACAGGCTCTCAAGCTTCTGTTTTCCAGGTACATGCATTTTTCCTAAGCAAAACACCTTGTCCTATCCTACCCCAAACTCATTTGTTTGGCTTCTAATGAGACACGTACCTCGAAGACCAGGAGCAGCAGACAGACCCACTATTTTGTACAGGACACTTGGATTACTAAGGTCCATAAATTCCTGTGTTGGCCACCATTTCAGGCTGACATAAAATCTGTCAAAATCTAACTTAGTTCTAAGTCACCCTCTAAGCTCTACCTTCCCACAGCCCAACCCAATTTCCACCTTTTTTGAGGACCCTGAGCCCATGAATCTGTCTCACTCCTATTCTGACCACGGTGGGCCGCCTGGTGTGGTAATTTTCCATGTCTGCATCTTTTCTCCCAAAGTGGAATGAATACAGGCTTCTCAAATCTGAGACCACATTTTATTTTTATTCTCTGCAGGTGTAGCAAAATGTCTAGGGAGGCAGCATAGGGAGACAAAATAAGCAGGGTTTCAAAGTCATAGGGATTCAGGCTTGAAAGCAACTCTGCTACTATTCTTCTGAGTCCCAGTTGATTCTTCTGTCAAATAGCAATAATTCCACCTAACTCCTAATTGTGAGAATTACAATGAAATAGTAAATGTTTGTACCTTTCCTCCTCTCCCTGTTGTTTTTCTTTTCATGATGCTCATCAATGTACCTTCTGGATGCTTAATGAGTGTTGTTGACAGGTCCAGCTGCTCTCCTAAAATCTGGAGTCACATATTTTTGTGCCTCTAAATTCTACCAACATTTAAGAGGCCAGCTCAAACCCTAATTCTTCCATCCCTAGTCATTCTAACTTTTTCTTTTGTCTCTGAGAACCCCATGTACCCTATTTACTCCAACAGCTAAGGCCTTATTTTTCAAATGTTTCACATCCATTATTTTCCTTCCCCACGAAGCTCCTTGCAAGAAGGAGCTATGTTTTTTGCCCTCTTTGTGTAGTTCCTTATAACTAGCCAAGCACTGGTCTTTTAGTAGAAACAAAATAAATAAGCATTGATCAACATAAACAAAAATAACACCACAATCAATAATGTACCATGTAGAAATTAGTAAATTATAACAGTGAAGATTACATAAATTTGGTATGTTAAATTCTCTTCTAAGGTGCTTTGTCCAGATTATTAACTGTATGGAAGGGGAGAGAGCTAAGTTGTTTAGATTTTTCAAGACAAGCAAAAAGGTTTTGAAGAAGAGATAAAACTTCTAAAGAACTTCAGATAGTTCTGTTTGTAAGGCTGAAATTAGAAACAGCTTGCACAGTTTTGGCTAATGGTATTTTCCTATAATATACAGTCCATCAATCATCTGGAAATGTGTAAAATATGACTAATGCCTTAGGGGCCACTTCCACGGCCTAATCATGGAGCTTCTTGGGTTTCTGTGATCCCTCCCATCTGTGACCAAACAGATAAGCACTTCTGTGGATGCTTTTGCCTATTTTGTGGTTTCCTGTATGGATGATTTTGTTTCTAAATTCCAACTTCCTTTCAGAGAGAAGCTTTTTCCATCTTCAAAAAACTTAATACAGACCTGAGACTACACAGAAAGCACACAACAAATTTTTCATTAGACTTACTAAATTTCATCCATTCCAAATATCTCCGTGAAATCCAACTACATCGCAAAAGCCCCCTGTCTTTCAGTAAGGAAACGTGTGACAGAGTGCCAATAAAAAGAGCAATTCCTTTTCTAAACTCCTCTAGGAAGTGAAACCATGTTGCACAGTAGAGCATAACAATTTGAAATCCTGAATGACAAAGCAAGTCTGCAAGCTTAGAAATGAGGCCCATCCCCCACGCAGAGCATCTGGTTACCAACAGAGGACTAATTCCTGTCCATTCCTGTCCTTGGATGCCCGAATACACCTTCTATTACACTAACTTAAATGAAAACCCCAAGGGGAGAACTTGACCCTAAAGATTTATCTGATGATATGGCCATATTAGATCCTTTCAAATCCTTTAATTTGCAAAAAGTCCTAAAGTCGGTGAACCAAACAAATAGCAGCTCTCTCCCCATGCTGTGTAACTTGGGTGATATTTATGGACAGGGAGAAGTTCTGTGTTCAGCAATTTCCTAATCAACTAAGAACAAATGGAGAAAGCAAATCCATGAAATAGGAAAGGGCAAGACCACCAAGCTATGACTTAAAAGGCTGCAGAGAAATGTTCGTGCCGTTATGCTGCTGAGCCTCTTGCCCCAGTCAGAACGCATTCATCAGAGATGCTATGGAAGCTGAAACTTGAGAAAATGGCCTGAGGATGTTAAAACGGGAGCCTTTGGCCAGAAGCCCTTTGGTAAAACGCCTTGCAAATGGAAGGGGGGGGGGGTGTCTGCATACAGCCTCAAACATCAATGACATGCTTTACTGGATTCATTTTTTGTTTTATGTGATATAATTTATTATTGGCTGTTTCTGGTAATAGATTTAAACTCAACAAATCCTTAAAAATACTATGTGCATGTCAATACCTGAGAAAGAAGTAGAAGAGCCTCTAAAATAGAAGAAGGCATGGACTCCATCTTCAAAACATGAAATGTTTTAGAAGCTGTCTTTTGTTTTCACTTTTGCTTTTGCCTGGGCTTGTGAACGATTAACTCTTCACCTGGATGTCCATTTCTTCCATCCTTCTACCTTCAGTGGGCCCGCATCTTAAATGTCCCATGAAGATGAACGATATACTGTTGTTTTCCAGCTGCACTTCTAAAATCCTACTTCACACCATGGAATCCTGTAAGGAAAGTCTTCCCTAAAATATGACTTGACGGACTCCACACTGAACATCAAATTGTTTCTTCTTATCCTTGACTCATAGGGAAAGGAATAACCAGCTTCCTTTTTATGACTACATTTGTATTTGCAGACTCAGAAGTAGAAAAGTATTTCTGAATCTGAGGAATACAATTACAAAATTTTTCCATGCTATAAGCACAAGCAGGTAAAAAGAATGAGAAAACATCAGAGCTCAAAGGTCTGTAGAGAATGGCTCCCTTCCCACCCAACTTCCTCCTGTTTCCCATGTGGGGACTGTGCCCCAGAGACTTGGGGTCATCTGCACAGTACCTAGCTCTCTCTCTTGCAGCATGCTGACTATGGAGAATGGTTTGCACCACAGACTACATTAATTTCTTTTGTTTTTCTTCCATTTCACCATAAAGGACCTATAGCCAGTAATTGTGAGTTGTCCAGCATGGAAAAGCAGAGACAATCATGGAATGAAGCAAAGCTATCAATGTCACTCTGAACAGATATGTCACTTTCTTTGAGACTTCAAAGAAATATTAATTTCAAATCTGTTTTGATTGGATTCTTCTTCTTTCTCTCTTATTGGTGCTAAAATCTCAACTCTAGTAGCACTCTCATTAGACTTTTCTACTTTCTTGACTTGATATGCTTGTGAATCAGTATACTAACTTGACAAGTTTCTGTGGTTCCAAGTTTCCTCAATTCTCCATGGGTAAATGTGTCTTATTTCCTACTGGTCTCAAATAATAAAAATAGGACTGGGCCTATTACTCAAAACTTCTATGGCCATAGCTTGCCCCCTACCCTATGTCTGTGTATTTTGGCAGGAAAGTAGGGAGTAAGGCAAGGGCGTTCATAGCCACGGTAGCTTGGTGAAATGATCAGCTAGATTTTCTGGAACCTCTGGACCAAGAAAGCACACAGGACAGAGCACAGCCTCTCCAGTGGGCTGGCCTGAGCACCTGTGCAGTTAAGAGTATGAAAGGTCCTAAAGCAAGTAATAGAGGTCACAGAGGTCATGCAAGACAAATGTTTGGGTCTGGACACGTTTTTCAGAGGAATTGGAGAACTAAACAGTAGCACATAAAAATCTACCTCATGAATTAAAAAAAGAAAAGAAAAAGGTATGTAAAGAAAGACAGAAAAAGACTGGTTACTAAAACTGGGTTTTTGTGGTTTATTTAAAGGAGCTCCGTGGTGGGATAAAATATAAAGCAATGAGATATTTTAATGAGGGAAATGGAAGCTAAGTCAGCTGTGGTCATATGCCTCACATGATAAATAAATACTGGCCTTGGGCTTCTCCTATTCATCACACAGTCCTTCCCACCACCCTAGATGCCCCATTCCAGGTAGTCTCCAGAGTGTCCCACGGTCCCTTAAAACCATCATCTGCTCACCAGGGCAAAGGATATGATTTTGCTATTCTACTTATCTCTGACTTTTGTGGCTGAAGGTTCCCACTAAAGTAATGTCCGTCAAGCGAAGCTCTGAGCAGAATCATGATGGACACCTGAAAAACTTCCCCAGGAAGCACAGATGAATATTCTCAAACAAAGCTTCTATATAGAAGTAAAAGAGGCACTGAGATCTTTTGCTCCAGTGACCCTGCCTTGTGTTGCCTTAGGGTAGTTAACATATTGCCGTATTGTACAGGAAGGTAGCTAAGGCCCAGGGACATCCTGGGTGAGGAAGGGATGGAAGACTGATTACAGAGTGTCCCACAGCTCAGTGGGACCAGAGTCTTCACCCTATGCCACACATTCCCCTTTAAGTGTGTGGAAAGATCTCTCAACATTTACAGAAACTTTAAAATCAATTAGTGTTTTGGCTTTGGAGAAGATATTGTGACCTGACCAGAGTAATAAAATCAGCAATGCACAGCTTTACTTTCCTCTATGAAGAGCTTGAATAAATAAGACATTTATAAAAATGAGTGGAAAATCTGAAATGAATATCCCAAGAACCATGAAAAAATAAGCTAAGAGAAATTGAATTTTCTTTGAGTCTCTAGGTGAGAGGAGGCAGTCGAGGATTTTATACATAATTTATAAGGAAAATTGTCCCGTGCACTCAGGTATACACTGTATCAGTTTGTGGGAAAGATTAAGCAAGCTGTCTTTTTTTTTTAATTGAAATCAAATATAGCTATGGAAGAAAATGAATTCTGAATGAGGGAGGATGCAATGAGTCAGATGGCCAAAGGTTGTTAGGATTTACATAAGTGTTTGTTCATTTTTTCAAAACCAAGTGGCTTTGACCTATTTATTGATCAGTAGTAAAAAAAAAAAAAAAGGCCCCAGAGTAAAGTCCTTTGCAGTCCTAAAGCTTCCATTTTCATTACACCCTCCACTCCAAGCAAAGTTGGGCCTCAGCATAAAGAGCACATACTTCGCTGGAGCCCTATGATTTGAATGGCATTAGTGAAGTATTCTGGGCCGGTTTTCACTGACTCTTAAAGTGTTACCATAATTAATTCAGTTCTTGGAATTTTTTTACCCCGTGAGGACCTTTTAAATTGCAAATACTCCCAGAAATACTTAGCTAATTCCCACTAAGGTGTTGGAAACTTCCTCTAAACCTCAAATTAAGAGGGTGCAGAGAGGCTGGGCAAGCAAAAAGAGAAAGCCTTCAAAAGGAAGGGAATGAACACAGTAACTGAAAGTTAGAAGAGGAAAACCACAGTATAGGGACGTGGCAGTGGCCAAGAGGATCTCTCTCCAGAGTCTCTATAGAAAAACCCAAGTCGTTTTCCACAGCCCTTGTTTGCTTTGAACCCTCCCCCTATCCCTCTTCTCCATCCCAGAACGTCATTCGGATCACCCCAGGACCACTGTGAATTTCTAGAACAGGAGTGGCATGTAGGCATTAACCTATATGCCATTCTCACAGTGTACATTCCTTGCCATTGTTTCTCGGGTGTTCGCTGTGCTTTTGCCTCCAGCCCCAGTGTAACTAAAGAGTTCGTGCATTTTGCCCTCTCTTTGGGAGCCTGGCAGCTACTGCAGCAAAGCCCCTTCTGCCAAGCAGCCTCACCACTGATACTAAAAAGGAAAACAAAATCACAATGAGGAAGCTTTTACAGTTTCCAAAACCCATTCGCTTACATAATCGCTTATTTATGTAAACTAAAAAGGAAATTAAGCAAATTGTTATTCCAGGTTTACAAAGGAGGAAATGACCTCTGAAATAGCCACTACCAGCTAACTTTCACTGAAAGCTACTCTCTGTAATGCACTCTTCTGAACATACTGTACATATTAGCTAATTCAATTATGTCAACAGCACTACGAGGTAGCTACTATTATTATCCCCATATTATGGATGAGAAAACTGCGACTTTTAGTATGTGAGCTACTTTTTCAAGATCACACATGCAATAAGAGCCAGAAATTGGGGCTTAAATCTAGTTCTACTGAATCAAAACTCTATGTTCTTAAATACTGCTATTCTAAGCAAGAGTTAAAATATGGAAACTTTCATCTCCAGGTTATACTTCCTAGTTGGCAGGGAATGAACCACTTCTGGATCTAACTCCTCATCAAATGCACTTTCAACATTACCCTGATATATATTGAAATGCAGACAAATTGGCTAAGGAACAGAATGATAAGATACACCTGGCCGTGCACCCTAACTTTAAAAAACACTGGGTTTTTTACCAGGAATATTCTGCCTTGCAGTGGAAATTTCCTCTGAATCTCTGAGATGATTCCAAGACAGTCTATCTGAAAGAAATGAAGTGGATTAAGTGGTCTCTATTAAGCTTATGGTAATTTTAGCCTTTCCAACTTCTGGCAATAGAACACACAGTATGCGCCCAGGGTAAATTCCAATTTAAGGTTGCAACTTTGATCCTCCTATGTTATTAGCAGAGTGAGTCACTCTAGCTAAGAGTTACAGACAATCTTCTCTTCCGGTAACTTCTTTGAACATGACAATGAAGAAATGAGACCCCCAAGTACACTCAGCATTCAGATTTCTACTCCAAAGTCTCCATTGTTTTGACAAAGCTAAGAGTTGTCTAGAACATTAAGAAATGCTATTTTCTTAATAGTGATGATTATTACTCTCTGTCAAGTGGGCTTGCATTATCCAGCACATTTATTTGGTTGAAGAAAAGAAAGCTGAATTCGATTCATATTTTTGATAAGAAAGCTGAATTAGATTCATATTTTTGATTTTAAAGTCAAGTCACTATATTTAACTAGGTTGTCAGGTGAGGTGTTGGCAGTGGTCTACATCTTACTCTGAAGAAGTGGTCAAAGGAAAAGGCTGTGCTTCTGACCAGGAAGCCCCTCCAGTTAAGCAGGGTTACACCCTGTTCTGGGCTCTGATTTGCACAGTGGCACAGATGCTTCCCCAGCCATGCATAGCAGCCTCTCTTTTGACAGGTAAACCACAGATTGTCCTATGTTACTGTATTCTCTATATGATAATCAGTTTGTGAATCACTGGCCAGGTTCTTGAGGCCCTGGGAAAGTGAGGAGCCTGTGGAAACTCAAGGAGGCGGGGGAAGGAGAAGGGTGCAGCAACCACCGTGGGGGCGTCTAAGGAAAGGCCTGCTCACAGGAATCCTTCCATTGCTCTGGCTCTCATTTAAGAGAGCAGCCCAGGAGTCTGGACCTCTGTAGAGCCCTGTGAAAGGTGAGATTCGAAGGACAGGGGACAGACAGGCTTGTGTCTTTGGGAGCAGGGATTCTGAAAAGAAGGAAAGAGGAAGAGTGGCAGGATAGACTCTGCAGTCTCCTGGGCCCAAACAGCCTTAAAATACCGGACTCTTGCCAACTTCAGTCACAACTTTTGTCCTGTTTTGTTTACTCATGAGTAGAATTGGAATCCCCAACATGCTTTGAGCGAGTACAGTAGCTTAAAATGCTGCAGCCCTGATCTGTCTCCTGTAAAGAACAGGATGCTGTATTGACTCCAAGGGTTTACAATAAAACCTACTGAATCTCTAGGTTCCCTAAGCACTGTCTTGTCACAAGCACAATAAATTGCTTCACAAAGAGCTAATACTTTGAATTACAGTCCGCACCAATTCTTATCTGCTAGAAACTGATAAAACAATCAAAAGAGAGTTTTGGTGTATTTGTTTCCAAGGAGATAACAATGTGCTCAGGGTTATTGGGAAGGCCTCCTGGTCTCCAGGGAAGAGCAAGGACTGCAAGACAAAAGCCCTGAGAAAAACCATTGCTTGTGCTTGGTGACCTTGGATTAATTTCTTCCTCTTTGTACAAAAGTTTCCCATCTGTAAAATGGGAGGGATCATAGCTGACCTGATCCCCCAACACAGGAATAGGTCAAATATAAAACACTAGAATTACAGAGGACAGAAGAGTCCCTAATCATTCGACACGATTACTTTATGATCTCAAATGAACATGAAACACCAGACTTCACTGCCTTTCACCACTGTGTGTTATCCACTTACTTGTATCACACCTATTAAAATAGGACTGTCTTGAAAGTCAAGACAATGTCTTAACTACCTTTGTCTCCATACCACCAACATAGTTCCTACAAGTGCTAGAGACTCACTTATTAGATGAATGAAAGGAGTAAATGAATGGATAAGTAATAAATAAAGGTATTAAATCATTTAAAGCTCCACTTTCAAATCGAGTACCTTGTAAAATATCTATGTGAAGGTCTCTAAGCCCAGAAATGGATATACCAAAGAAGATGATCATGATGGCTAGGGAGATACAGGAATGATGCCATAAGGCATAACAGTCCATTATTAATGGAGTCAAAATTGCATTCACTTATTATTGGTAACTGTGTCATACTGCTGTACCAAAGCTATAGTCAGCCAGAACTCTCCAATATTTGCCACATGCTGTGGATTCAGAACAGCTGAACTCCAGATCCTTTTTGAGTCTAGCATCAGAAATGTCCCTGAATCCCTAATAAATATTGACATGCCAATTGGGCCCATTATTTAAATTTATGTTTAAGTTAAAATATACATACATGAAAGTGAAAAATCAAGTATCCAGCCTGATGAATTTTCAAAAACAGAACAATCCATATAACTAGCACCCCAAAAAAGGAAAAAAAAAATGGAACATCACCAACACGCCCAGAAGTTCCTCCTTGTGCCCTCTTCCTGTTCGCACTCCAACATGAGTAACCAACCATGCTTCTGACTTCTAACACTGCATTATCTGAGCCAGTGTTCAAGCTCTGAATACATGGGATACTAATGAATTCGGGTGTTTTGTTTCTTTCCCTTACTATTTGTTCATTCTCATTGCTGGTATTCCACTGTGTGCACACCCCCACATTGCTTTTAACCATGCTATCATCAGGGAGCATTCGAGTAGTTTCTTGTTTGGGGCTGTTAGAAATAATGCTGTGATGAAATCTTGTGTGTGTCTTTGTGAATGTATGTTTAGTTTTCTGTTCCAACCAATAAAAGCTTTTTGAATCATGAATCTATTTTAGTCCTGTCAGCTTTACCTCTGAACATTTCTAAATCCGTCTGCCTCTATCTCTCTGCTTCCAATTTGGTCTAACTACCTCATCTCTGATGAAATGACTCCTAACCAGACTCTGCTTTTGTAATTCATGCTCTACACATCAGAAATAGATGTCTTTTTAAAAATGGACATAAAATCATATCCAACCAACCAGTTACTAGTGGTTTCCCATTAAAATAAAATAAACGCTCTATGCCATGTTCTACAAGGCTGTATTGGAACGAGCCTCTACCTACACTCCTGAACTGATTTTGAATCATTATCCCCCTGCTGCTCACAGTACTCCCACCATACTGGCCTTCTTGCAGGCTTCGAATATACTAACTATGTCCCTTCCTCCTGTAATATACGTCCCCCAAAATCTTCCCATAACAGGATCTTTTTCTTCATTTGGTTCTCAAATCAGTGTAACTCAGAGGTGCCTTTCCTGACCTCCTAATCTAAATAAAAAAGTACCTCCCTTTAAGTCATTTACCATCTGGTTAAATGGAATTCATTCCACTATCTAATGCTTCTGTTGTCTATTTCCTTGCTTATTGAGTATCTTCTCGTTTATAACAGTTCTATGGAGATATAATTCACATACCATAAAATTCACCCTTCTAAAATGTACGATTCAGTGGTTTTTGGTATATTTACAAAGTTGTGGGAGCAATACCCTTATCTAATTTCAGAACACCCTCCACAAAGAAACTTTATACTCCTTAAAAACCATTACATATTCCTCCTCCCAACCCCTGGCAACCACTAACCTACTTCCTGCCCCTACCACGAATTTGTAGATTTGACTACTCTTGACATTTCATATAAATAGAATTATACAATATGTGCCTTTTGCATCTCATTTCTTTCATTTAGCCTAATGTTTTCATGGTTCATCATGTTGTAGCATGTACGAGTGCTTAATTTCTTTTCCTTGCCAACTAATATTCCATAGTGTGGGTATATCACATTTTGTTTATCCATTCATTAATGGGTAGACATATGAGTTATTCCTTTTTCTGTTGGGAGGAAGAGCTATTTTACATAATGATGCTATGAATATTTGTGTACATGCTGTTGTATGGATATATGTTTTCATTTTCCTTAGGTATAGACATAGGAGTAGACGGTTGTCTTCTGATATTAGGAATGCCATAAAATTGACATGAGATAACAATTAGAGAGTAGACACTGCCAATACCAACACATAATAGGTACCCAAGTCATTTGGGGATTTAATTAATTATAACCTAGGATCTCAATGCAAGGTTAACCAGAACTGATTACCTTTCTTTTATGGTTTGTCTTAAACATCTGGTGTCACTTAGGCCTCAGCTGCCTGAAAAATTATTTAATGATAAACTGGTTTTCTATGGTAATTTTCATATTGAACAGCACATGACTGAAAGTCATGTGTCAATAGGGATATTTGAACTTAAATATACAGTAGAACTTGGAGGAGAGAGCAGAGTCATGGAAAGAATAAGCATCCATAAGAAAAAAATTCACCTACAGCCACTTCTACAGATGAATCAGCTTACAGATGCCCTAGTGAAGAATCTTTAAGGACCAGGTGGAGAAATTACTCCAGATGGAGCAAACTGCCCTTTAGCGTGTGCAGAGACAGTTGAGAAATAAATGAAGCAAATGACTTTAAATATTTGGGGCTGCTGCTTACATCAAAACCAGAGTCAAATGTGTTTTTCTTCATAGCTGTGGGAATTTATCTCAAAATCCTCTTAGAATCCCATTTATCTCTCAGCAAGGTTGTTTAAGACCATCAAAGCACAGGAATTGCCCCAGTGGAGGCAGACCAATGGTCCATCCAGCCTAGGATCTTGCCTCTGAGAGTAACCAGTAAGGAATGCTATGAAAAAAAGGCAGAAGTCCTTACTGAAATGTACCTAATTGTGCAATGTCAGGGCAGGGGGCTTGGAGCAATCTCTTCTGAGCCCAGCTGGTAACCAACTTCTGCCCTGAAGCAGGAAGCCTGACGGCACTTGCAACTCTTAGCCTGGCAAGTGTAGCTGCCGGCTCCATTTCAGAGCATGATTTCCTTCCCCTGGTGTCTTTAGAAAACAAGGTTGGATATTTACCACCCAGCAAGTTTGCCACTGTCGCATTATGGCAGGCCATTAGAGCTAATCCACTAACAAAAGGGGAAAAAATCTTCAGGGAACTGGGGAGTTGGAGTCAAAAATCTAGATAATTTTCTACCATTCCTCCAAAATATTTATTTTATTCTTGGTCTGACTTTTTTTTTTTTAAGAGAAATGCCCTTTGCATTCTGCCTTGTATGGATGTGTTCCTTAAACAAAGTGTTATCCTCAGCTTACTGTCCTCATGCATCATAAACAGGCTAGCAAGAAGTATAAGCAAAACAGGTAAGATCTGAGACAAGAGTGGTGCCTCTGTACCTTCCGAACTGGCACAACCCCTGTGTTTCCAGTGTCTTGATAAAAGAAAAGCAGATTAGTCATTCATTTATTCTTTCATTAAAAACTGAGCGCTAAGAGCCAGTCTACCCCCTGGGGATAGAGTGGTGAATTAGACAGATCCTAGGTTTGTTGTCATAGGCTTTCTATTCCAGTGTGGTAACAGAAAAAAAAAAATGTGAAGAGACAAATTAAAATATATATATTTACAAATTGGGGTACAATTTGCATAATGGAAAGAAAGGAAGATGTTGAAATAAATGATTTGGTAGAGGCAGGTAATGGGATTAACTTAATTTACAGGTTTTGTCAGACACCGAAGATTCGAGAGAGAGGGAGTGGTGGGTTCCAGCAGAGAGAAGCTCGTTTCAAGGCTCAGACGCAGCAAGGAGGCAGGCGTGCCCCAGAGCTGAACAGGTGCTCATCCAACCAGAGGGCAGTCCACGAAGAGGAAGCGTGACATAAGATGAGCAAAGCCTGTCTTTCAGAGCCTTTATGTCATAGGAGATAGTTTAAATTTTATTTTCATGTGGTAGAAGTATTTAGCATTCAAGGCCATGGTGTGAGCAGTTGACAGTCACTGGACAAGTCTCCACAGCATGGGCAGGTTTCTCTGGGAACAGTTAGCCAGGCTGGGGGGAAGCAGGAAACAGACTACGCATCTGATCTCTCAGAGACTCTCCAGGTGTGGTCCCACTAAACATGACCACAGGGATTAGAGGAAGGCTGCTGGGTCCACACGGCTCCTCCACCTGGATCCCGGCCAGTAACATGGGCTGATACACCTCCCTTCAACCTGACCTGACCCCCAGACTTAACCAGCATCTTTGTTGGACCTTGTGTTTCATTCCCTCGATCTGATGGTTTAGCAAGGGTGGTTCCTCCCTGAATCTTTCCCTCTGATTATCAGCCACTTAACTCAGGTCACCTAATCCCCGTGGTAAGTTTTTTTGAGCCCTGAAACCTGACTCCCTCTCTGGGGTAATCAGTCATACCTCACAGAACACATCATTTCAGGCTTTGGAACTGGCAGGGAAAGCAGAGTGTTACACTGACATGGAACACGGGGGGGGAATGGAACTGACAGTGAAGGGAGAGAGGAACTTCAGGGGCTGGAAGTTTGGTTAACACACAGCCTGGTAAAATCATAGCAGTATTAATTGGGTTCTTACTAAGTGCTAGGCCTTGTGCCACATACTTAATGTGCATCTGCACATTTGATCTTCCCTGAAATTCTACAAGAAATTTTCAGTCCATATGTTACAGAAGAGGGAACTGAGGCATAGAGAAGATATGTAACTTGTTCAAGATAGGAAGACACTAGAACTGGTGATTTCACCCCCAGCTGGAGGGATAGAGCATGGGATGGGAAGGCGGGGGTTCAGTGAGCTGCTGACTCACCATGTGATGGCAGTGTCATCTACCCTACAGCTCTGAATAAAGGACACCAAAGATTGCACCCATCTCTTCTTCCCAGTGGCCTGAGGGTGTCTCTTCATAGTATTTATCGAGCTTCTGGGCGAAACCATGGGCTATCTCTATATGTCTGGAAGGAAAGACAAGAATCATACACAAACACCCACTGAACAAGTATTTAATGAGCATCTGCACAGTGCAAAAAACTTTGTCAGGCCCGGAGAAATTGAGGGAGAGGCAGAGAAGGAGCACAGGGATTTACAGGACATTCCATGTGGCATAACTAATCATATGAGGCAGGATGAAGGACACAAACCATGTGAACTGTAAAAGATCAAAGGAGATAGAAATTAAGGTTACCTGGAATAGGCTGTATTGCCGGGCTGGGCCTGGCAACAATAAATTGGCCTCAAACAGGTTGGGAGGAAAATGAATTCTAGGACTTCCGGGAAGATGGCGCTGTGAGCAGGGCGGCAGAAATCTCCTCCCAACACTATATTTATCTACGAAAACACCGAAAATACATCTATTCCTAAAAGAGAGACGAGAATACACAGGAAAGCGCACAGCGTGCAGCTACACCCGAGAGCACTTGGCACCCCAAGAGGCGGGTAAGATACAGAGCCGCGACCCGGCGGGACCCGAGCCCTCCCCCACCCCAGCGCACCGGCGGGAGGAGAGGATTCAGAGCCGGGAGGGAGTGGAAGTGCACCCCGCGAAGTAGCCGGCCCCGGGTATCTGCGCGGGGAGCGCTGACCCACATTGCGCAGTGCAGCAGAGATTGGAGAGACAGAGGGGCAGGATCTGAGCGGGGAACGCTCCAGGGTGCTTGCAGCCGGCTCCCGGGAAGGAAAAAAAAAAAAAAAGTGCGTGCTTTCTTCAGTGGTCTTAAAGAGACAGGAGCCCAGCGGAGGAGCCGGATCGCCCCAGCACACTCAGCCCAGCAGGCTGGGAGTCCTGGGGAGTTTCAGACGCCTTAGCTGGCGACTGAGGAAGCGTAGCCATACTTAACACTTCTCACTGAGATCAGCAGCCTCCTATTCGTTCCCACCCTGCCAGAGCGATAAAGGGCCCTGCGGAGCGGCACAGTCACAGCTGTTGAATAGTGGGGCAATAGCGCCACCTAGAGCATTCCCACAGAATCTACGTACGGTGGGCATTTTTTTGTTTTTTTTGTTTTGTTTTGTTTTTTGTTTTGTTTTTTGTTTTTTCTTTTCTTTATTTTTTTCTTTCTTTTCTTTTTTTATCTTTTTTTTTCTTCTCTTTTTAAAGTCTTACAGAGCCCAGCTGACATACGTGGCAACTATCAGTGACCAAATTATACAGTCATGAAAAGACAGAGGAATATGGTTCAGACCAAAATCAACCAGACAACCCCAGAGAGGGAGTCTGAAGGGATGGAAATGCACAGCCTCCCTGAAAAAGAATTTAGAATAAAAGTCATAACTATGCTGATGGACCTACAGAGAAATGTGCAAGAGCTGAGGGAGGAAGTGAGGGAACTGAAGAAAGACAATACAGAAATCAGACAAGCGATTGACGGGCTTAACAGCAGAATGGATGAGATGCGTGAGACTGTTAATGGAATAGAAAACAGAGAACAGGAGTACAGAGCAGCTGAGGAAGAGAGAGATAAAAGGATTTCTAGGAATGAAAGAATATTAAGAGAACTGTGTGACCAATCCAAACGGAACAATATTCACATTATAGGAGTACCAGAGGAAGAAGAGAGAGAAAGGGATAGAAAGTGTCTTTAAAGAAATAATTGCTGAAAACTTTCCCTCGCTGGGGAAGGAAGTAGTCTCGCAGTCCACCGAAGCTCATAGATCTCCCAACACAAGGGACCCAAGGAAGACAACAACAAGACACATAATAATTAGGATGGCAAAGATCAAAGATAAAGACAGGGTATTAAAGGCAGCTAGAGAGAGAAAAAAGATCACCTACAAAGGAAAACCCATCAGACTATCATCAGACTTCTCAACAGAAACCTACAGGCCAGAAGAGAATGGCATGATATATTTAACGTTATGAAACAGAAGGCCTCGAACCAAGAATATTGTATCCAGCACGATTATCATTTAAATATGATGGAGGGATTAAACAATTTCCAGATAAACGAAAGTTGAGAGAGTTTGCCTCTCATAAACCACCACTACAGGATATCTTAAATGGACTGCTCTAGATGGAAGCACACCTAAGGCTAAAAAGATGTCACCAGAGAAAAATAAAATCATAGCAAAGAAAGCAGACCATCCAAATACTAACTAAAGGCAAAGAATAAAACACCTATTATAGAAAGAATGGAGGAGGAGGAATAAGAAGGGAGAGAAAGAAAGAAACATCAGACAGTGTTTACAATAACTTAACAAGAAAGTTAAGTTACATTGTTAGATAGTAAAGAAGCAACCCTTGAACCCTTGGTAATCACGAATCTAAAGCCAGCAATGGCAATAAGTACATACCTATCAATAATCACCCTAAATGTAAATGGACTGAATGCACCAATCAAAAGACACAGAGTAACAGAATGGATAAAAAGCAAGACCCATCTATATGCTGCCTACAAGAAACTCACCTCAAATCCAAAGATATACACAGACTAAAAGTGAAGGGATGGAAAAAGATATTTCATGCAAACAACAAAGAGAAAAAGCCGGTGTTGCAGTACTTGTATCAGACAAAATAGACTTCAAAACGAAGAAAGAAGCAAAAGATAAAGAAGGACATTACATAATGATAAAGGGGTCAGTCCAACAAGAAGATATAACCATTATAAATATATATGCACCCAACACAGGAGCGCCATCATATGTGAGACAAATACTAACAGAATTAAAGGAGGAAATAGACAGCAATGCATTCATCTTAGGAGACTTCAACACACCACTCACTCCAGAGGACAGATCAACCAGACAGAAAATAAGTAAAGACACAGAGGCACTGAACAACACACTAGAACAGATGGACCTAACAGCCATCTACAGAACTCTACACCCAAAAGCAACAGGATACACATTCTTCTCAAGTGCACATGGAACATTTTCCAGAATAGACCACATACTAGGCCACAAAAGAACCTCAGTAAATTCAAAAATATTGAAATCCTACCAACCAACTTCTCAGATCACAAAGGTATAAAACTAGAAATAAATTTTAGAAAGAAATCAAAAGGCTCACAAATACATGGAGACTTAACAACATTCTCCTAATTAATCAATGGGTTAACGACCAAATCAAAACAGAAATCAAAGAATATATGGAGACTAATGACAACAACAACACAAAGCCACAACTTCTGTGGGATGCAGCAAAGGCAGTTCTAAGAGGAAAGTATATTGCAATCCAGGCCTATTTAAAGAAGGAAGAACACTCCCAAATGAATAGTCTAAAGACACAATTACTGAAATTGGAAAAAGAAGAACAAATGAGCCCAAAGTCACCAGAAGGAGGGACATAATAAAGATTAGAGAAGAAATAAATAAAATTGAGAAGAATAAAACAATAGAAAAAAATCAATAAAACCAAGAGCTGGTTCTTTGAAAAAATAAACAAAATAGATAAACCCCTAGCCAGACTCATTAAGAGAAAAGAGAATCTACACACATAAACACAATCAGAAATGAGAAAGGAAAAATCACGACGGACCTCACAGAAATACAAAGAATCATAAGAGAATATTATGAGAATCTATATGCTAACAAGCTGGAAAACATAGAAGAAATGGACAACTTCTTAGAAAAATACAACCTTCAAGACTGACCAAGCAAGAAACAGAAAAACTAAACAGACCAATCACCAGCAATGAAATTAAATCGGTAATCAAAAAACTACCCAAGAACAAAACCCCTGGGCCTGATGGATTCACCTCTGAATACTACCAGACATATAGAGAAGAAATAACACCCATTCTCCTTAAAGTTTTCCAAAAAATAGAAGAGGAGGGAATATTTCCAAACTCATTCTATGAAGCCAGCATCACTTTAATACCAAAACCGGGCAAAGACCTCACCAAAAAAGAAAATTACAGACCAATATCCCTGATGAACGTAGATGCAAAAATAATCAACAAAATATTAGCAAACCGAATTCAAAAATACATCAAGAGGATCATACACCATGATCAAGTCGGATTCATCCCAGGGATGCAAGGATG